>OW052221.1:254724166-255090396 GCA_932526605.1 Nephrotoma flavescens
AATCAGATATGCGAAAATTGGATATGCGGAAATCGGATTTGCGCAGCGGGAGCTAAAACTGTACGAGCCCATTAATGAATCATGGAAGTTTACGATAATTTCTTCTTAATTCATTGGATAATGCAAAATTTTCACGGTTCCCCTGAGTAAAAATTGCCTTAAAATTGGTCTATTTTGCAAAAGGATGACCGTTTATAGTGGTTCTAATTCCCACACTAGAAATATAATGTAGCCCAATTTCAAATTTCCGTTACCGCAGTCATATTCATATACCTACTACATTACATTAATAATTATTACTTTTTATTATATTTAATATCTTTCATATGTCTTTAAATAACTTTTTTAAATTACCTACTATAATTTACTAAACAATTTGTCAGTTTTCATAAATATTGAATAGTTGTTTGAAAAATTTATATATTTTTATACCATTTTACTACTTTTTATGGTTTTTTAAACAGACTTTATAGGCTTGATAACCTGTTTTCTTACGTTTTTATAAAGCTATTACTTATTAGAACTTCTAATAACATTTTTTATTTTTGAAAATTTATTATTACTTTTTTGTAATTTTGCAATAACTTTTATAACTTTTCACGTATTTTTATAAGAAAAAAACGTTTCTAGAAACAAGAAATCCAAAAACTATTTTTCTATTAAAATTATTTAATAAGTGAAAATTTATTATTATTGTGATTAATTTTAGTTGTTTTACATTATCTGAATAAAATATATGCAGTTATTTATTCTTTAATGAGAAATACGTTTTTAGAAAACGTTCGTAGATATTGATATATGTATGAGAGATATCATAATACTCGGCCTTTAATGATCTCAGCGTTCTATTTTGCATAATATTTGCAAAAAATTTGTAATAATGATTTTTATGCCTAAAATAAAAATATTACTGTTTGTACGCTAAAACTACCCTATTATTGATTTATTCGCTTAATTTTTAGTAAATCATTAATGTTTATTAATATCATATATTAAAACTCATTCATATTTTAATAAACAAATTTTATTTGAATAGTTTTAATACATAGTTAATAATTTTATATATAATAAATCTATACATATTAAAATTATAATAAAATCTATCATAAACTATACGTAAAGAAAGTTTTTAAATTTTATACGTACATAATAAATTGATTTACATGTGTATATGTTAGTAATTTGCTATTTTTAAGTTAAAATTTAAAAAATTATTTACACAGAAATCAATAATCATATTCCAATATTTTATAAAGGTAGCGTTTCAGAGCTATCTTTAATCAAATATATTTATCATCGTGTGGATTAGGTGCGGTTTTCATTGACTAACAGAGCTTACTGCTTGATTTCTTGAACGAATTTGATGAGTCATTAATTAAACATTTTTGAAATCATTAAACGTTATTCTCGATTTCAAAACTTGTTTCTTAATTGTCCTTTAATTTTTTTGTATCATTAGCGTCAACAACTTTGAAAGTATACATTTTTGATCTTCTTAATCCAATAAATTGACTCATTATTTTCCCATAATTTTCATCCTTCATTAGACCACTTGTATCGAGATACGTATAACAATCTTTTTTGATGAGTTCATATACATCTGGACAAAACACTTCGTAAACTAAACTATCTGTATCAGTATAACAAATTTATCAATTTTTTCAAATTTCGGCACATTACTATCATAATGAAAATCATATAATGTAGTTTTAGCTAGATCTAATATGCTCATCCCAACACCATATTGGTTTGTTGAAATAAATTACCAATTTATTTAATTCAACCGTAAGTAAGTGTATTGTATAAAACATTTAAATTGCATAACCCACGCATTTTTTGATGAAAATTTTTCATCTGTTTCGTTACTCTTTATAACATTACTTACTCTATGGTTATAGTCAACTATAAAATCATAAGTCACTTATATTATATATCATGCAGTTTCAAAGACACATCAATGACTACGTCACATTTTGGGATTGGGATTATACTAGAACGAACATAAAACAGTTAAATATTAAATGATTTTTAATTTATATCAAATTTGAATAATAGCTCTCAGTTATATAAAAAATAAATGCCGTAACTTTTTTTTCTCACTATACTTAAGTACATAGATCGTACAATTAAAAACAACCACACCACCAATCTTTATCAACAATAATTTTTTAACTTTTTATTATATTTAATAATTTTTTATATTTTTAGATAACTTTTTTAGTTACTTACTATAATTTACTATTCAATCTTGTCAGTTTTCATAGGTTTTTAAAAAATTTATAATTTTTATACCATTTTACTACTTTTTAAACAGATTTTATAAATTTGATAACGGTTTTGTTACCTTTTTTTAAATTTATTAATTTTTTGTTACTTATTATAATTTCTGATAACATTTTTTATTTTTTAAAAATGTATTCTTACTAATAAAAACATACTTTTTAATAACTTTTAAAACTTATTACGTATTTTTAGAACTTTTAAGTTTATTATAAGTTATAATAATATTTTTTATACAAATTTTACAACTCTTCATAACTCTTAAACTTTACTTTTTAACTTAAATACTATAAATCTTAGAAACCTTAGTTTTAAAAAATGTACAATTTTTTATACCATTTTAAAGGTAGCTTACTTTTTATAAATTTTTAGAAATACTTTATAAACTTAATAACGTTTTTTATTATTTATTATATCTTTAAATAACGTTTTTTATAACTTTTTAATGATTTTTATATCTTATTATAACTTTCCGCGTATTTTTTTTATAACTTTTAAAGTCATTATAACTTTCAACATCATTTTTTTTGTTCAAAGTTTAAAACTTTTCATAACTCTTACAATTAATTTTTGATAACTTTTAATACATTTCACAAGTTTCTATAGCTTTAAATGTCTTTATATGACTTTTTATAACTGTTTTAATTTAGGTACTATAAGTTTTATACATTTTTGTCACTGTGTACATATTAAATTTGTATAGTTAAAAAAAAAAAGAAAAAAAGTTGTGTACCATTTAATTATACGCCACTAGTAGTAGTAACTTACTTTAGTATAGTAAATTAGTGCATAAAATACACACCACTTCTCACTACTAAGAGCGCTATTTTCTATCAGTAAAATGATTATTAGTACTACTTACTAGTTCAGCTTCTCGTCGCAAGATCTCACAACCACATGTAATAAATTGTATTACACTTAATTAATGCAATAACACTTTATCGTTTAGTAACTGTACAAAACGATGATTATCAAAGACACAAACATGATTTAGTACTTTTAATTCAGCTTTTCATCGCCAGACAACGCCACTTTCTATGTCAGAAAATCCAAAATGGCGGAATTTTGGGTTTTGGGACCTTCATAAGAAAATATACGCGTTTTTGTGTTGGCAGTCACATAGAAAAGACGTTGACGTCTGATGCTAAAATGCGAGGCGCGCGTGCGCTTTAGCGCATTTTCTTTATAAATCATAGATGATTACGTCAATTGTCAAAAAAAAAGGGAGCGCGTGTTAAAACTCTACCACACCATTTATAAATCGTGAAAGTTAATGTTGATTTCTCTTTCATTCAAAATTAATTCCGCGCCCATATTACAATTAATATTTTGTTTTTATTTTTTAATAAATTTTTAGATTTTAATTTTTTTAATTTTCATGATTCGTTTGTAATTATTTTTTTATGTTTAAATTTTTTATTTTTTTTTAGTTTCAGATTTTTCTTTTAATTTTATAGATTTTTAATTTGTTGTTTTACTTTTTAAATAGAGGATAACAGAATAAAAGATCTTCCTAGTCGGAACAAGTATAGTTTCATGTAATTTAAGTATTACAATACTTCAAACTCAATGTACAAATACTTTATAAACTTAATAACGTTTTTTGTTAGTTATTATAACTTTTAATAAGATTTTTTATAATTTTTAAAATTTATTATTATTTTTTATAACTTATTATAACTTTTCATGTATTTCTTTGATAACTTTTAAAGTTATTATAACATTTAACATATTTTTGTTCAAAGTTCATAACTTTTCATAACTCTTACAACTAATTTTTATAACTTTTAATAAATTTCATAACTTTTCATATCTTTAAATGTTTTTATATTTTATAATATATAAACGGTTACATTGTTTTAACTTATGTACTATAAGTTTTATACATTTTTGCCACTTTTCATTAAGTTTGTATAATAAAAATAAAAAATTGCAATTTTCACACCATTTTATTACTTTTATAATTTTATGATTTTTTAAACATACTTTATAAACTTGATAACATTTTTTGATACATTGTATACAGTAAAGCTGTATACTACTATAATGCTTAAAACAATTTACAAATTAACTAACAATGATTGATATAGTAGTACATTAGAATAGTTTTCTTTTTTAAATATAATATTTTTAATATTGAAGCCTGTGCTTTGTTATACCTGTCATGAAAGTGTTCTTCGATAATGTGGTCAGGCCCAGTACTAAATTTATAAGTCTCGAAATATCTTTCATAAAATATAAGTTCGAGCTCATCATACCATCTAGTTATGTATGTGCAACTTTATAACTTTCGTTATAAATAAAAATAAATGTTATAGCTTTACTGCATTTAAACTATTTAAATAAATTACTATCCTGCTTTCATTTCAATGTCCGTATAAGTCTTCTTTAGTGTTTTTGATTATTTTTTATTTTTTTAATAAATTTTTAGATTTCAATTTTTTATTTTTCATGATTCGTTTGTAATTACTTTTTATATTTTAAAAATTTTTGTTTTTATTGTTTTTATTTTCAGGTAGGTTTTCATTTTAATTTTATAAATTTTTAATTTCTTATTTTACTTTACCGGAACAAGTATAGTTTCATGTAACATAATACTTAAAAACAAACAAATCCAAACTCAACGTACAAATACTTTATTAACTTAATAACGTTTTTTGTTAGTTATTATAACTTTTAATAAGATATTTTTATAATTTTAAAAAATTATTAGTATTTTTTATAACTTTTTTAACTTATTATAACTCTTCAACTTTTTTTTTATAACTTTTAACATATTTTTTGTTCAAAGATTATAACTGTTCATAACTCTTACAACTAATTTTTATAACTTTAAATAAATTTCATATCTTTTTATATCTTTAAATTATTGCACTGTATACTCGCTGTGGTTTCCATTTATACGGTCGTTAAACACTTTGCAGTCGCAAACTCCTTATTAAAACCAACAAACCAATTCAAAATGCACTTTAAATTAGTTTTTATTTTATTTATTAAACGTTTTCGATCACGGAGTGATCATCATCGGAATAATTTTGCAACTAACGACCGTATATCTTTAAATGTCTTTATATTTTATAATATGTATATATTGTTACATTGTTTTAATTAAGGTACTATGAGTTTTATACATTTTTGCCACTTTTCATTAAATTTGCATAATTTAAAAAAAAATTGCAATTTTTACACCATTTAATTATTTTTATAATTTTTTAAACATGCTAGGAATACATTAGCCTAATAAAATAAATTAATATTTCAGTCAGTTGTCATCAAATTGTTCTTCAATTTCTTCGAAAATGTGGTCAGGCCCAATACTGACTACGTCACATTTTTAAATAATTTTTAATGTATATCAAATTTTATTAATCAAAACTCTCGTGTAAAAAATAAATGCTGTAACTTTATTGCATTGAACTTTTGTAAATCATATCAAAAAGTCTGTAAAATACGTGTAATTAGCATAAAGTTAAAGTTGTCAGCTTTGCACTGTGTTTTATTTATAGTCTTGTACTGTATAGCGATAATGTAATTGCGCAAGTCGTTGCAATTTATTTTGTTGTAGAATATTTAATATCTTTAACGATACTTTGATCAGTTTAAACATGAAATATGCTTTTAAGAATTACTTCCTGATTGGTTTACTAAAATATAATTATACGAGTTTTCATAATTAAGTTTATTAAATTTTAAAATTTACATGTAAACTAAATTTTTGGTATATTATTATGCAATACATAACGTAATTTTTAGTAAAGTAAGTAGTAAGTAGTAATTTTTATTAATGATTTGTCGCTGGTTATCATAACAAAATATAATAATAAAATAATGACTTAATAGTAAAATGCATTAATGTGATTCTTAACCAAATATAAAATCTAATTTTACGCGAGAAAATTTTATCGTTTCATCGTTGTTACTGCTGACTATGCAATTATGCATGCTATCATAAATACAAAATGATTATTAGTTTCTATGCATTGTTATGTGACATAACTTATCATCGTTTTTCACCTTTATCACTCATCGTTTTTTCCATTTCTACTTAATCGATTGACTTATCCCACACTATTGCAACGAAAACATAACTGATATAATAATCATACTAGTTAATAAACATGATCCAACATGATTTTTTATAATTGTGACGAAAATATGCGAAATCCGATTATAACAATAACAATTATAAAAAAATATGAAAAAAATATTATTTAACCTATATTCTTATTATATTATAACTTTCAATTCTCATTTGCATCCATCAGATTTGCTGTTGTTATGATATGTATGGCGATACGTTTTCAAGATCAAGTTTAGTTTTATCTTTCTTATTTGCGATTACATAAAAATAAAATATAGTGATACGTTGTCAAGATCAAAAAAAAAAATATTTTTTTTTATTTAATTTTCTATCGAAAAAATATTCTTGCATATAACACATCAATTGTCAATCAATCAATATATGTAATAAAATTCTTCATTATAGCTGAACAGGCGAATGACAAAAGCTTAATAAATTTCAATAAAATTCATATGATCATATGTTGAAATGAAGATTTTAGTTATCGAGACATTACTATATTCCTCAAGTTATATGAAGATGAAATGAAAAACCAGTATTCAATATTCAATTACTATGAAAAAAAATTTTTGGGATGGGATTTGTTCCAGAACCCCCACAAAACAACTACTGAGCAGCACCTTATACCATCCGACGATAGCCTGTCAGCAAGAAAGGGATATGCCCATTACCATCAAACACCGTACAACCTGATAATTAATAAGTATTCTGAAATTAGACATCGTAAAAATGGCTCATCGAATCCCAGATGCTACCACGAATACCAGTTGATCCAGCACTGGAACTCGACAACACGAAACCATTTCCGTGTGTGTGTGACCCAACAATGCATCTGGTCAGGCATGCCACTAAGGCATGACCGCAGCCATACTCTCATCGAAAAGATTTTTCCACTTTTCCATATTAAACTACAGAGTATTTAATTCAATATTAAGACTGCGGTCCAATTCGTGACTAATTTTGTGGAGACTGACTTATTTGAAAGCCTACAATAAGTCTCCTGTCGAATAGACTTATTGGTTGGCTAGAATTATTTTGTAGAGTTACCAATTTGGGCGCAAGCCTCGCATAAAAGTATAACAAGTCTACAATAAGTCTAGTCGACTAAGCGCTTATTGTAAACTTTTAAATAAGCCAGTCTCCACAAAATAAGTTACGAATTGTATAGAACTCCACTTGACACGCAGTGAAGCTCATATAAAATTTTATTTATTTATTTATTTATATAATTTACCTACAGGGTTACAATCGGTAATTATTACAATTATTAAAAATAAGCGACATAACAAATTGGAAAAGTTATTTAATTTAAGAACGGTTATTATAAAATTTAAATAGTTCGTTCCTCAATGAATTTCTTGACATGTTAAAATCAAACCTATGAAAAACAAGATTAAAAACACGCGATAAGTTCAAGACTGGTTCAGATGAGCAATAATTTGTGGCCACCGCTCTCGTAAATATGAATTCGTCCCGTCGACGCAAGCACCGTTCTTGAACATAAAAGCCGAAGCTGGAGAGTATTTCGGCACAATCTAAACGTGAACATAATACGTCACGGACAAATATTGCGGATGAGATATAACGTCGGTGATCTAACCGTTGTAATCCTAAGAGAGCACAACGATCGCGATAAGGCGGAAGTACGTGCTCATGTGCCCGCATTGAAGGTAAACCTTGAAGCGCGTAGATAAGAAACTGTTTTTGAACACTCTCAATTCTCTCGGAATGGCATCGGTAAAAAGGTGACCAAATCTGTAAGGCATACTCCAAAATTGATCGAACAAATGAGACAAACAGAGATTTCAAGGTTATCGGATCACAGAAATCCTTACAATTCCGTTTAATAAAATCCAGCATCTTATATGCTCGGCTTATTATCGAATCAATGTGCCTTGTAAATGTGAGATCTCGAGTGAAAATAACACCCAAATCGGAGATGAACTTAACTCTAACGACTTCTTCATTATAAAGCGAATACTGATGTATAATCGGAAAGCGGGTACGCCAGAAAGCCATTGCCTTACATTTACTCACGTTCAGCAACAGTTTGTTTTCAACCGATCAATCACAAAATCTGTTTAAATCCGCTTGGAAATTTTTATAGTCGGATACATTTGATATTCGTGCAAATATTTTCATATCATCTGCGTAAAGCAGGCAATCTGCAGTGACAAAACAGTTAACCACGTCGTTGACGAATATTGAAAATAGAAGTGGCCCAATGTGGCTACCTTGTGGCACTCCAGAAGTAACCCGAAATAGACGAGAAGATGACTCACCAATTTTAACAAACTGCCACCTATCTGAGAGGTAGAACAGCAACCACTTAGTAGGGATGGCTTGACAATTCAATCGCTGTAGCTTTTTGATTAGAATTAAATGATTAATTTTATCGAACGCTTTAGAAAAGTCGGTATAAATAACATCCATTTGCACTTTCGAATCAATACTGCTGAATAAGTGTCTGCAAAATGTCATCAAATTGGTAACGGTGGATCTCCCGGCGAAAAAACCATGTTGTGCGGGTGAAATAACCGTTTTAACATGGAAAACTAAAAACCTTTGTACCATAAGCTCAAAGAGTTTTGGAATGGCGGAGAGAATAGCTATCCCACGATAATTACAGATATCACTTCTTTTACCGCACTTGAAAATTGGATGTATATACGAAATTTTCCAGGGATCTGGAAAAATTTAAGTTCGAATGCTTTCGTTAAAGATAAAGGAGATGGGAGCAGCCAGACTAGTAGCACAATTCTTAATAAGAATCGGCGGAAATCCATCATGCCCAGCACCCTTATTAACATCAATTTGAGACAAGCTGTCATGAACGTCATCTTCGGTGAACCGTAATTGGGTAAATTCCCCTCCGTTGCAAGAACTAACTGCTGGATCGATGGATGGCGATTCGTAAACGGATTCAAAAAAACAGGAACCAGTTTAATGTTTTAAACTCCTTCCGTGCGGTCTCGAATTCATGATAATATTTCGAACCGTGTATTTTATATAGGGAGTGTAGTTTATTACGGCGTGTCCCTATGTCCTTTAATTGCTTGTTATACCATGGTTCGCGGAAGCAAGGCTTAGTTTTTTTCCGCGGGATATGTTTTTCTACACCAGTCTTGACAAGTTTATTAAAAGGCAAAACTATTGTATTTAGATTTCCTCCGAACTGAAGAAATTCCCAATCCGAATTGAGCAGAAATTCATTTAAGGAAGCGTAGTCGGCATTTCTAAAATCAAAGAAAAAATTATCAATATTAAAACTAGTGTCGCATTTTTCATGAAAAATATTTAACATAACTGGAGTGTGGTATACGCTGGTACAGCCTGTAGGATCCTCGCACGGTGAGACCTCTGAGTACATGTTATCGGTTGAAAAAATTAAATCCAGATATTTGCCCTGAGTATTGCTCGTTCGGTTAATTTGGGTTGTTGAGATGCTAGCGAAGTAGTCCACAGTAGTGATCCCTCTAATATCTGTGGAAGATGGTGTGAAAATACCGTTGATATCAGACCAGTACACCTCAGGCAGATTGAAGCCACCGAAAATCATCAGCTGCTCATCAGGATGAACAAAAGGTACTATAGCAAGGTCGATGAAGTTGATGATCTCGATATAAGTATCCAGGCTTGACCCACATGTAACGTAAACGACCACGGCGAGAATTGACGAATCGGCTAGTTTAAACCGTACAGCAATGACATCATGAACTTGATGGGAAGCCACCATCTCGTTCGGAATTGAGTTTTTCACGGCGATCAAAACACCTCCACCTTTCATTGTTGTGACATGGTTGTATCGATCTTTTCGGTAGACGATATAATCCAATGGGAAGAATTCTTCGCTATTCATAAAATTAGTAAGCCAAGTCTCACAAATGATTATGGCTGCATAGTTATTGTCTAGAACACCCAACCGAAACTCTTTAGACTTGCCTCGAATACTGGAAGCGTTATGTTAGTAAATTGTCGAAGAGGCAGGTTTTCTGTAATTATTGTTGTTATTGTAATTATGATTATTGCTGTTTTCGATGTTAGAAGAGGAGCAGCAGTTATTTAATTTTTTAATTTATTCACATTTAAACTTTGTGAGAAAAACCACAATTAAATTTGAGGTTCAAAAATTATTCCAGAAAATTGTTGGTAATTTATACCAGGGATTTGGGCCAATTTTATGCCCCGTTTGGGCTCCACTTGAAACCGATAAGCCTTTACTTACGTAAAAACAGACTTAAATGTAGACAATAGGAGTAGGTGGCGTGGAATTTTACCACCCAAATTGATAAGGGGATACTAAAGTGGGTCAGTGGACACAAAATTGGTGGTCTTAAACCATCATGAGTAACGGGCTTACACCCGTGGTTGTTTAATTAGACTTTTAGGGTGTTATAATCCATAAAGACCTGTCATATCAAGCGATAGACGAAAAAATAAGAAAAACCAGCTTTATGGGCGTAGGCCCTGGGTGGTGGGAGCTAAAACACTTGTCAGGGAGTTGTTTACTTTTTAATCAAATGTTGCATACTGCGTTTGACAGATAACATCAAGTACTACATATAATATCAGTATTGTCTATTAGTACACGGAAGCAGCGCTATACAGTAACGACACCTATTGGGGAAGGGCGGAACCATATTCATACACCCAATACCTCAATTCAATTGTAGAAATCAACGATTTGACCCTACAATAGGAAGGAAATTGGTGGCTTGTGATTATTTGTTTTCGATTATCTAAAATATTTAGTCGTTCGCGCAGATGTTGTAACTGTCACACAGCAAACCCAACCAGTTACGCTTACAACATTACGTTATCAATGGTAAACCAAAACGTGTATGAAATCAACTGACACAAACATCCGCGTGCATACACACATACCTCAAACACTTTCACTCGTACATAATTTCCCTTCATTATTTCAACACGATGTCGTAATTTAATTACTCGATTTAAACACTTGTTACTGTGCTCGTATACGATACTGATAACGCATACGACACAACAAAAATGATGATAACGTGTTAATACACACGTGAACTCGACGATATGAATCGAGCGTCATTGTTGTGCCGATGGCAACGTGTTGTAATACGCTAACAACATAAATTTGAAAATAATTTAACGCAAAATTATGCCAAGGAAATAAATAGAATTGTACTTTATATGTAAAGTGATGTTGTCAAAAAATATTTTAACAAATTTCAAGGTTGTTTGCGTCAAATGTGTGTTTGGAAATGTACAATATCCGCTATAACACTGTTCGATTCTTTTGTTTTCTCGTATACAAATTACTACACAATGTATACATTTGTAAACTATATGGTAAAATACATAATCTGTAAATTTATGTAAATATTGTGAAAGTACATAATACTGCCCAGTAGATATATTTTGTTGTTGTACAAAAAAATATTTTGAAATAAATGCGATTTATATCACGAATGTTGCGCCGTGCTGCATGCAACGTTGCGACATTCGTAATAAATCATGACCTAGAATTATTTACTTTTGTAAACAAATCGATATATACCTACATACAGAAAGAAGAACTTGGAAACTAATAAATTGTGTGCACAGTAGTTCGGTTAGTAGACGACAACGACGACGACGGTCTACAAAAATTCCATTATTTAACGTTACTCGAATATGTAATTAGTTTCATGCATATTAAAAATATACTAAGTACAGTGCGATTAGAAGTCATGTTCATGATTGAATTTTTTGTGATATCCTACTAATTAGTTGCTATGTTAATCCATCTCTGGCTAATTGGCGACAAAACGTCTGTATGTGTAACAAACAACAAGAAAGTTTTTATTTCTTATTTATACGAAGAGTTTCTAATTTAATTATTTATATACAAATATCTTATAGTTTAGCTAACGGCGTTAAATAACCGGAATTGTTGATAACACGCGTGCGAATCGTTCGATCGATGATATCATCAAATTAAATTGTATAATTGCACTTTGTAAATTAATGGGTTGGTAATTTTTTTCTGTATACATAGCCAGCACGTTTTTGGCAGTTTATTCCAAAATGAAAAATTATTGCTTATGTTTATAATATAAGTACGTATACCAACCAGTAACAAGTATTGCGGTACAGCAACACTGATGTATTATTTATTTATAACAAAATTTTAAATTGGCGAGAAATATACATTTCCATATAACAATTTGCATAAATAAAAGTTTGCATCGAATATTTAAACGATTACTCATGTTTGGAAATTTTCCAGATGAGCATTTATACAATGAAGTTTTGTCTTGTAACTGGTTATTCATGTGTCTTTATTTAAAAGATTACCTCTGAGCATACACACAGGTCGCGCATATTTAAAACGCGAAAGTGATGTTTGATGTAACTAAAATTGAACCTGGTTTGCCCTAAAACCAGAATCATCACAAAATTTTAATATTGTTTAGATACAAACGGGTGGTTCGATTTACTTGCACATGTTAATCTATCCATTCGACCTAAGCTATATACCAGTTATACAATCGGTTTCAATCGAAAACGTCTAACAAATTTTCACCATCTCCCAATTTATGATCAGTGGCCCCTATTCTCGAAATCGGTGGAAATTTTCGTAATCGGAATACAATTTGCTATGAAATTCTTTATATTACTAAAATTTTTAGCCGGCTACTTTAATCATTTTTTCAAATTTGTATGCAAGTTTTCTATTATTTATTTACCTACTATGCAAATAATTCCGCATCGATTTACCCAGTCAGAATTTTTCCCTTAGTAGGGGGAAAAATTATGTTTCTTAATTTAAAGATTTGAAAATAATGAGGCATCTAAGCAACAAGTGAATAAAAAGTTACAACATTTTAAACATGGAGATAAATAAAGAAAAAATTCGATCTATATTACAATTTTATTACGACAAAGGTAAAAACGAGGCTAAGGTTTCCGAAAAAATTTGTGCTGTTTATGAAGAACGTGCTTTATCAAAATCAGCAGCAAAGAAATGGTTCGCGCGATTTCGTTCTGGAAATATGGATGTCAAAGAAGCACCTCGCTCGACCAACCACTGGAAAAGTCGATGAACTCATGCAGAAAATTGCAGAAGACCGGCATATAGCAGCAATGCAATTGGTAAAGAACTAAATATTGATCACAAAACAGTTTTAAACCATTTGAAAATGGCTGGATACGTTTGGGTACCACATGAATTAACAGTTAAAAATTAAGAGCCATTTTTAAAGCGAATCTGGTGATGAAAAATTGATAAGATACCACAATGTTGGAAATGGAATGCTTCTTCCATCAATAGTTCCTCCGTGCTAAATAATTGATTAAATATAGGACTTTTTTTAAAAATGCGCGCATCATGCATTCGCCCTGGACTCCCAACGTATACATCGATAAACTTTAGATTATAATCACATATACCTAAAATTAAACGAACAAAATATATCCATTTTGATTTATGGCCAATTTTAAAATGAAATCTCACCTTGTAACACAATTGAGTGAAACGACTTCCTATTGAAAAAATCAACCGCATTTCCAACTGGTTGTTTTATTTCAATATGCGATCCATCAATAGCCCCTACGATTCCTGGTATACTTGATTGCGACTTAAACTCCTAAAATGTGTAATTATAAAATATATTATTTTACATGAAATTAGGTAACTTACGTTTGATATTTCGCGCTGCCGTTCAGCTGTATAGGAAATTTGATATACAACGATTTTAAATTTGGAATTGCATTTATTATTTCCGTAAAGACTAGATGGGCCGTACTTAAGGCCAAGCCAAATCGATCTCCAGTCGAAAGGAAACATTCCTGTTTTGCTAAAAACCACACGCTAGTCGTTCTCGTAGGATTCCGTAAAGTTTCTGAATCACATATAAAATCATTAAAACACTTCTTACAACATAGGAAATTTAATAACTTACCTCAAATGTTGATTTCGACATCCGAAAATGCGCATAAAAATCGTTGAGACTGTAATGAGGTATTATAACCTCAAAAAAGTTTTTATTTCTAAGAGGTGTATTACCTCTAACTTGATGGATTGTCGTCGTATCTAAAGCGATTTCAACCGCTGTAGCATCAGATTCACTATATTTTAAAAAGGTAAGCAATAAATCGCGATTTAAATTCATTTTATTTATTTTGAGGAAAAACCCATAAATGACAGTAACACTTTTGACATATAAGCTATCAACCACATACAGGTCACAACTATGATGCCAGCATGTATCATAAAAATGTGATACCGATTATTATACTCAACATGTTGGCGGACCTGAAAGCGCCCAATGTCACCCAAAAAAAGGACAGGAACTTTTCCCTAACCCTATATATATATATATATACTTTAGGTTTTTTTTATTTTATGAAATAGAACAAATTAAATTCGGTATTTTGCTGTAAAATAACAAACACCATAACCATAACGGCTTTGCGAAGCAACGCACCTAAGGCTAAGGTCAACTTTTGTTTAAAATTTAATCTTTAAATTAATTGTTTATTTTATTTTCAATTCAATTTTGATTTTTTTCGATTTTAATAATAATAAACTACACTTGGGTGCAAAAAAATCGCACATTGCTCAATTTTGCACAAAAGTTCAAAAATATCAAAAAAATCCTATATTCAATATTTGCTTAATTTTTTTAATGCAGATTCAAAGTCTATTTCAATACCTATCCAGTGGTACCTTTTTTGTATTTATAGGTGCCAACAAACTGATTTTTGGGGGTAAACATCTGAAGTAAACGTTTTTGTGAATTTGTCAGCAAGAAAATTAGGGGTAAAAATCGAATTAAAACATGGAAAAAAAAACAGTTTTATTAATAAGAAGTATTACCTCCCGTGACCCGAATGACAGCTTCACCAAAGTTTTCCCAAAATCTTGAGGTATCGCCTCCCATTCCTTTACGATCGCCTGTTGAAGCTGCTGGAGACTCGTTGGATTAACATTTGTGTGATGAATACAAGATCTGTCTTCGCCTCTAATGATATGCCCCCCCAGAAAATGCACTATCCACCGCCATATGAGACACGTTCTTCAATGCAACATTGTGCATATCGCTCTCCTTGTCTTCTGTATACTCTTCCGCGTCCATCGGTGCCATATAAACACATCCTGCGCTCGTCAGAGAACAGGACTCCTCTCCATTCATCTTCTATCCAATTTGCTTTGCCGGTTTGCTGGTCTGTGTGCAGTCAGATTAACTTCTCAAAGTATAGTCTTCTAACTGGCCACAGATTGACTACGACTTCACCTTGGGGCCGCCGTCCCAGTTGAACCGATTTCGCAACGAAGTTGTTACAAGAAAGCGGCTATCACGCTGTGCTGTAGCGCGAGGTCCGCCAGATCCATGTCGCCGTTGGAAGCCACCAGTTTCCTGATATATCTGCCACACTCAACGAACGGAGAATCGGCTCAAATTCAGTTGTAGAGCCACTTCATTTTGGTGTTACCCCGCATAAACTAGTGCAACCACTTGTGCGGCTACCTCTGGTGTGGTATCCATTTCTTTGCTCCAGTTGAAGACCGTTCAGGCTAAGTGTCGATATGCGAATGATCACAATTCCGAGCGAGATATTTCATGGCATGCTATTGTATTACTCTTCATTTTTAGAATTTAATTCGACAGCCTGCTATATGCATTTGACGGAAAATCACTTTGTTGACATGGTACAAGTACAAAAGTGGTACCACTGGATAGTAAACAAATATTTGATTTTTTTTGATATTTTTGAACTTTTGTGGAATATTTTTTTGCACCCAAGTGTATAATCATTTTAATTCGCGCGTTCGCGTATTTATTTTATAATTATAAACTATGGCGTCAAATAGCTGTATGACGTGTTGAGTTCCTGGTGGAAATGAAAATTTTTTAATGTGTAAAGTGGGTTGTGTAAATTAGTTGCCCATTACAAATATGCTGGTGTCCGAAATAATGCATTTGAATTGATTTGCAAATCCAAAAACATTTTCTGGTTTTGTGATAATTGTAAAGACATTTACAATGTCAATGTGAATATTTTGAGTGAAGTGGTTGATAAAATTAAAACTATTGACAATTACGTAAAAAAATCGCAAGTGCAAGCTCAAATGCTAACTTCTGATTTAGTTGAACCAGTTACTTAACCAATTACCTCCCAGTGCATTAATGTTGTTCCTGATCACAACTTCGCTGTTGATTTTCCAGATTCTATTAAATCTGTTTTACCAGTTGCCGCTCAAGCTCAAATTTATGGTACCAAGATTGTTATTGAAAAGCCGTGTGCTTAATGTTTTGTGCCTGTGATAAAAAATTCATTAGTGTCTGGGAGCAAATGTTTCGAGTGAGGTGAGTACGTCTGCAAATACGGACATCTCGGCTTCATTTTCAAATTTGATAATCAAACAACTGAGGATAATATTTTGGCTCTGGCTACCAGATGTTTAGGTATGAGTTTGTACAAAGTGATTAAACTGATTCCAAAAACAAAAGATATCCACGAGTTGGAATACGTTTGTTTTAAATTGAGGATTCATATTGACCTTCATAACAAGACTAAAAAATTCGGCAACGTGGCCAACCGGTGTATTTATTAGACCATTTCATAACCGAAATTTTCGGGCAGGAGCATCAAATGTGAAATTCCGAATACCGGCTGTAGCAGTAAACTCTTCCGAAATTTAAGTAATGCAGTTACGATGTACTATCACAACGCCTCTAGTATTCGAGGCAAAGCTAAATTATTCTTGCTTGGTGCTCTTGATAATGAATACGATGTGATTATTATTTCCGAAACATGGCTTACTAAAAGTTTTAATTCGGAAGAATATTTAGCACCCAACTACGTGGTCCACAGAAAATATCGACATGATTTTTGTACCAGCCTTAAGGGAGGAGGTGTATTGATTGCTGTTAAGAGTTCTATTTCAAATGAGCTCATTGCTTGTCATCCAATTTATGATGTAATTGTTGTTCGGATTACTTTTGCCGGGATTAATGTTGCCGGGATCTACTTGGGAATATTATTGGAATCATTAATTTTATCAGTTCTGCTGTTAAGCGTGATGATAATATGAACGATGCTATTTTAATGTTCAACTGCTTCGTCTTAAAAAAGCCGGAATAAGTTCCATTCTTTATTTAAGTTACCTGGCGTTAAGTTTTATTCTAGTTTCAACATAGCTCGTAAGGAGCTCAAAACTTTAAATTGGTTCCTTTATAATAATTACATTTTGCAAATAGAAGATGATCTAACTTCTAATCCAAAGAATTTCTGGAACTTCATAAATGGTAAAAAGAAGATTGTTGGGTTTCCTACTCCAATGACTTTTCAGAACTCTTCCGCAAATCAACCCTCTCATATTTCTAACTTGTTTGCCAAATTTTTTGAGTCCGCCTATGAAATATCTGTGGACTTACGTACCAAGCGTATAAATAATCGCGATATCTCTGATTTTAAACTTTTAAAGTTTACTGAATAAGAAGTTTATGTTAGCTTATCTCCACTTGATGGTAATAAGGGGGCCGGACATTATGGTTTTCCACCTATCCTTATTAAGAATTGTGCAGAGAGTTTAGCCCACCTACTAAATCTAATATTTAGCAAGAGCCTACGTACTGGGGTTTTTCCTTATCCCTGGAAACTATCTTTCATTCGTCCAATTTTTAAATCTGGCAAAAGAAGTGATATCGGCAATCATCGCGGGATCGCTATTCTTTCTGCCATACCAAAACTTTTCGAATCCATGGTACATAAATTATTGTTGTTTCATATGAAAACTTTTATTTCTCCAGCTCAACATGGATTTTACCCGGGTAGGTCTACCGTTAATAATCTAATTGTTTGTGAAAATTTATATGGTAGATAAGAACATAGGCAACAAGTGGATGCAGTATATGTACACCGATTTGTCAAAGTCTTTCGATAAAATTAATCACTCGATCCTTACCGATAAGCTGCATAATCTAAATTGTCAGTTCATCTCTATCAGGATGGCATCCATACCTTTCTGATCGCAACCAATTTGTTAAGATTAATGATTTTAGTTCTCGCTTATTTCGAGTTACCTCATCATTTCCTCCTCAGCAGTACATTGGTCCTCTCTTATTCTAATTATTTGTCAATGATGTTGTTGATAGTTTTAAATTCGCACAATGTTTGCTTTACGCAGATGATATGAAAATATTTACTATACAATTACTGGTGTCTCTACTGATTGTGTTAAACTGCAAGGGAACTTGAATAACTTTTGCAGTTGGTCGTTTATAAACAATTTATTGTTGAATGTGGGTATGACCTTTTCCTATGATCTTACTTTTACCAAACACATTCATTCTGTCAGCGCAATTGTAATGACTTTGACCACCCACTCACATTGTAAGCTCTGTTTGTCTCCTTTGTTCGTTATATTCATAGAATATGCTTCTCAGATATGGTTACCATTTTATCATTACCATTCAGACAGAACTGAGAGCGTTCAGAAACAGTTTCTTTTGCATGCACTTCGCGGCTTACCTACTGAGCGGGTGCACCAATATGTTTTTCCACTATTATAATGATCGTTGTAAATTATTAAAATTACAAAGTTTAGATCACTGACGAGACGTTGCATCTGTTATCTTCGTTCTTGATGTACTGACTTCGCAAATAGATTGTAACGATATAAAACTTTAATAACATAAAGATTTGCATAGCAAATTTCCACCGAAAATTTCTACCGATTTCAAGAATAGAGCGCCAGACCAGGCAGTTGCAATCGGTTTGCTCGTTTAGCAAACATCATGCAAAAAACAAGTAGTTTAGGCCCTCGATAAAAAATAACTGTTTCGTAGTTGACAGTATGGCGATTGGGTCTCTTCGCTGCTTTGACTATTGCCATCGGTAGCTAACAGTATTTTTATTTGTATTTGGAATAATTTAAGATGATTGGGAGCAATTTGATTACAATTTAAAACAATTTGAAAAGAGTTACAATAATTACATTTGAAATGAGAACGACGGTTTGATATGATTTATCCTTTCATAGAATTTTTTTAAAGAAATTATTAATTATCTAGTGGATTTAATTTCCTTTGAATGTCAATTAATACCTCCCTTTTCATTCACGCGCATACCCCTCCATTCATTTACCCACACAATTACAGTATACCACCTGTATTATACATTGCAAGCTCCATGTCAACCTGTACACTGACATGGGCGGTGGGTCGGCGCTGAATTCTGCATTCCAACAGAGGGTGTTAGTTGTGTTTATTAACATCGCCGATCGTAACTCAGAATCTGTGTGGGATTCAAACTCAGTACTTCCCGGTTCAAGTGCCGAAGCTTTAACCACCGCACCACTTGTCCGGTAATTATGAAGTTATCTGGAACGGTTTAAAACGATTTTATTAGAATTTGAGACGATTTGAAGCGGGATTATTGCGATTTCGAAACGATTTTGTAACGACTTGCGAAGAATTTGGAAGATTTGATTACAATTTGAAATGTGTTGAGACTATATGGAATAATTTTGTAATGTTTGAGACAATTTGGAATGTTTTGGTTACAATTTAAGATGATTTGAGACTATTTGAAACGAGTTTGGTTTAGACGATTTGTGATAATTTTGAACAATTTGGGACGATTTTAAACGATTTGTTTATGAGACGGTTTGGAATCATTTTATTGAGATTTAAGACGATTTGGAAGGATTGGATTACAATTTGTGACGGTTTAAAATGATTTTATGAAGATTTGTGTCGATTTGAATGCGATTTCAGACGAGTTACTATAATTTGGGATGATTTGAGACGATTTGAACTACTGGAACGATTTTATTACGATGCGAGATGATTTCAAAATATGTGGTTACAACTTGAGACGATTTGTAACGATTTTATTGTGATTTGGAACGATTTACATATTACGATTTTATTACGACTTGCGATGAAATTGAAAGTTTGATTACAATTTTAAATGATTTGAACAATTTGGAACGAGAGTATTATATTTTAAGAAGATTTTATTACTTCCTATCAAATTGTTGCTGAGAATGTTTGGATTGATTTCCTAACGAGTTAGGACGGTTTGATTACAATTTCAGTTATTTTGAAACGATTTGAAACGATTCTAGAACGATTTTATTACGATTTATGTCGATTTGCGATGATATGAATCAATTTGATTATGAGACGATGTGGAACGATTTTATTAAGATTTCATTTGATTCTGGTTTGAGATAGGAGATGGGATAACTTTAGGTTATTTGAGATCGTCTGGAATGATTTTATTATGATTTGTTTCGATTTGATTACAATTTGAACGTTTTGGAAAACTTTAAGACGATTAGGATGGAGTTTATTAAGTGTTGGGACTATTTTAACGATCTTATTAAGATTTGAGATGATTTCAAAGGGTATAATTACAATTTGGAACAGTATGAGAAGATTTGGAATGAATAAATAATGGTTTAAGACGATTTGAAACGATTTGATTACAATTTGAAATGATTTGAGTATATTTGGACGATTTTGGTTTGGTTTAAGGCGATTTGTGATAACTCGAACAACAAGAGATTTTCAAATAGAATGATAGTTTTGTCATGAAAGAAAACCTAAATAACCGATATTTTCAAGCTCTACAAAACATGGGTTAACTCATTACTAAATAATATATTATTTACGAAAAGGAATTTTATGACTCTAATAATTTTAAAATTTTCTGTTTTAACTTGATGATTTACTTACTTTACATAGGACAATTACCTTAACAGACATTAATAGTTTGCACGTTGCTGGCTTACGCCTGTTAATAGCCTATAAATAGTACCCGTAAGGTTCGCTGCTGTTGATTGGTAAATTTGTTGCAACCACATTGGACAAAAGTTATCTATCCGACAAAAGTTATCTATAGTTACGAAGGAATTGGCAACGGCGTAAAATTGAGGACGGTAAAAGCGAACCGCGAAAGAGTTGGGAGAACCTTGGCTCCAGAACAGATTGCAAAGATAATAACAAAACCGAAAAAATAGTTATTTGGAGCGATTTTCATCGGAAACGGTTTTGTTAAGATTTGAGATGATTTGAAAATATTTGATTACAATTTGAGACGATTTGGAACGATTTATTGCGATTCCGAATCGATTTTATTACGACTTATGATGAACTTGAAAGTTTGATTTCAATTTGTAACGATTTGAGACTATGTGGAACACTGTTTGTTATGGTTTGAAACGATTTAGAATGTTCAAGTTCAAATTTCGTTATATTTTTTTTTCGAACGAACTGGAAAGATCTGGAACGATTTTATAAATATTTAAGACGATTTGATTACAATTTAAAATGATTTGAGACGATTTTATTACGATTTATGAGACGATGATTATGAGACGATTTTGAACGATTTTATTTAGATTCCGTTTGATTCCGGTTTGAGAGGCGGTGGGATAATAGTATTTTTTTAAAAGATTTGAGGCGATTTGAAGTGCTTTTATTACCGTTTGTGACGGTTCCAACTTTATTTAAACGTTTAGAGGCGATTTTATTACGAACTGAGATGATTTTAAAATATTTGGTGGCAATTTGAGACGATTTTGAAACAATTTAATTATGCGATGAATTTTAAAGTTTGTTCACAACTTGAAACGATTTTAGATTATATGGAACAATTTTGTTACAGTTGTACAATTTTATCACTTGAATCTTTATTACAATTTTAGATGTTTTGAAAGCATTCAATTATAATTTTTTCGAAGATTGAAGACGATTTGATTACAATTTGAGTTGATTTGGAATGATTTTATGACGCTTTGAAATGATTTGGGGTGGTTCCATTATATTATGAAATGATTTGGAATGATTTGAGACGATTTTATTACGATTTGTGCCGATTTGATTAAGATTTCATTTGACTCCAGTTTGAGAGGAGGTGGGATAGTTTTACATGATCTGAAACGATTTTGTTACAGTTTGTATCGATTTTTTTAGGCATTTTTTTTTTGACGATTTGAAAAAAATTAAAACTATTAGGATGGATTTTATTGAGTTTTGAAACTATTTCAACTATTTTATTAAAATTGGAGTTGACTTCAAAGGATATAATTACAATTTGAGACGATTTGGTACAGTATATGAGAAAATTTTGAATGAATTTAAGACGATTTGAAATGATTGGAACGATTTGATTTGGGACGATTTGATTACAATTTGAAAAGATTTTGGACTATTTGTGATAATTTTGTTTTGATTTAAGGCGATTTATGATAATTTGGAACAGTTGGAAGAGATGAATAATTTTGATTATGATTTAAGCCGATTCGGAACGATTTGAAACGATTGTTACACTTTGAAATGATTTTGGACAATTTTACAATATTGAAATGATTTGAAATGGTTTAAATATTTTACGATTTGATTACGTTTATGAGAGAATTGGAACCATTGGATTACATGTTGTAACGGTTTGGTAAGATTTTATTAAGATTTGGACGAGCTATCTCGATCTGAGGCGATTTAAGAAGATTCGGAATATTTTTTGTAAAGATTTGAGATGATTTCAACTGTTGTTTGTTTTGTTTATGAGACGATTTGTAACCATTGGACTACTATTTGTGAGTTTGCGATTTGAGACGAGTTGCTATGATTTGAGATGATCTTAGACGATTTGTAACGATTTTATTATGATTTAGAAAGATTTAAGAAAATTTGGAATATTTTTTGTGAAGGTTTGAGATTATTTCTATAGTAATTTTATTACTGTTTGAGATGATTTAAAGTTATTTGTAATAACCGACCAAACGGCACAGTTGAATCTTGATAGGAGCAAGATACAAATTGGAATTTTTTTCAACAGATTACGACCCATGATGAAAAGTAAGACAACTGTGACCCCCTGTCGAAGTGCAAAACTCATTTGCCGACCCATCTTTCATGCCAGTACTATTGGTTAGCAACGAGCTACGCAATGTGCAGATGTTTGGACAATGTTCCTCGAATTGGCTGGCAACGGTGTAAAAAATAGGATGGTAAAAGCGAACCGCGAAAGAGGAGGGAGAGCCTCGGCTCCAGAGCAGATTGCAATGAGAGTAACAAAACAAAAACAAAAAAATAAGTTATTTGGAACGATTTAACACGACTTCGTTAAGATTTGAGATGATTTGAAAATATTTGGTTACAATTTGAGACGATTTGGAATGATTTTATTGTGATTTGGAACGACTTATTACGATTTTATTACGACTTGCGATGAACTTGAAAGTTTGATTACAATTTTTAACGATTTCAGAACACTGTTTGTTATGGTTTGATTCGATTTGGAATCTTTTGTTGTGTTACTGCAATTTAATTATATTTTTTCTAAAGAGCTGGGAAGATTTGGAACGATTTAATAAATATTTAAGACGATTTGATTACAATTTAAAATGATTTGAGACGAATTTATTACGATTTATGCCGATTTGCGATAATATAAACGATTTGAGTATGAAACGTTTGAGAGGAGGTGGCATAATACTATTTTTTTTAAAGTTTTGAGACGATTTGAAGTCCTTTTATTACCGTTTGTGACGATTTGAACTTTATTTAAACGTTTTGAGGCGACTTTATTACGACTTGCGATGAATTTTAAAATTTGATCACAATTTGAAACGATTGTAGTCTAAAATCGTATATGAAACAATTTTGTTATAGTTTGCAACGAGTTGGTATGTTTTGATTAGAATTTAAGACGATTTGATTAGAATTTGAATTGATTTGTAACGGTTTTATGACGCTTTGAAATTGTTTGGAAACCGAATGCAATATGAAATGATTTGTGCCGTTTTGATTAAGATTTCATTTGATTCTGATGTGGTTGGGTTTGAGAGGAGGTCGGATAATTTTAGATATATTGAGATGATCTGGAACAATTTTATTATGATTTGTGTCGATTTTTTTTTACAATTTGGACGATTTGGAAAAAATTGAAACTATTAGGACAGGGTTTATTAAGTCTTGAGACTGTTTCAAAGATTTTATTAAGATTTAAGGTGATTTCTAAGGTATAATTACAATTTGAGGCGATTGGAACGTTTGAAAAAAATTGGAATGAATAAAGACGATTTGAAACGGTTTGATTTAGGACAATTTGATTAAAATTTGAAAAGATTTCAGACTATCTTTGTGATAATTTTGGTTTGATTTAAAGCGATTTGTGATAATTTGGAACAGTTTGAGAAGATTCGTACGATTTGAATCGTCTAATTCGAATCAAGATTGTTTACGTTTTGAGATAATTTTATTACGATTTCAGATGATTTGAATGGTTTTCATTACAATTTGAATCGGGTTGGAACGATCCGAAGAGATGTAGAATTTTGATTATAACTTGAGCCGATTCGGAACGATTTGAAACGATTTTTTTTACAATTTGAAATGATTTGAAACGGTTTAAATATTTTATTACGATTTGCTTACGTTTATGAGACGTTTGGAACGGTTAGATTATAATTTTTTACGAAGAAGATTCGTAATATTTTTTATAAAGATTTGAAATGAACTGCTTTTATTACCGTTTTATTACCGTTTAGTTAATTTGAAAGTTTTATTACAATTTGAAGCGATTTGAGACTATATAGAACAATTTTGTTATGGTTTGGTACGAGTTTGAATAGTTTGATTACAGTTTAAGGTGATTTAGACAATTTGGATCGAAATTATTTTGAGAATCTTTTATTACGATTTTAGGTTTTTTGGAAGAATTTTTAACTTCAACTTTCAACTTGAATTTTCATCAAAACGTAATGCAGCATAATATATGTATGTACCCTGTTTCAAAATTTAATTGACCGCGAAATGTTACAATTCGCCGACCTTTAAATTTGTTGCTCTAGAAAATACGCAGTTGTCAAGTGGCATTCGAGATTCGTGCATTTACAATGAACAATACACGATAAAATACAAAATGTTTCAATGTTTGTACAGCCGCGGAAATAAGTTTAAACGACGATCACTACAATCTGGTTCAAAATTTCTTCATTAAAGTGGAGACATGTGCGTTTAGTAATTGTGAATAACGAAAAGGAACAAAACTGTGAGGCAGGTAAAATTTATTCACCGAACGCTACTATTATTGAGACACCCTGTATAATTTGATTATATAGACGTTTTAAACCCAGTTCTTATAATTAATATTTTTTGTTATGAAGCGCATTCTTATCTAAGGTCTATATACTTTAAGATTTTGATAACCATTTATGAACTTCGTGTTGAAATACTATAACTTTTTAACTAAAATACATGGGCAACACAGGGTTAACGATCATGGTTTGTTTTGATTTTATAATGAAGAAATTTCTAAAATTAATGAAAATAGAATTTAACCGGTTTGGTGTGATGCGATGCGATCGAAACGGAATCAATGAAAGTAATTTTCCGTTACAAGAATTTTTTTTTTTTTTTACTTTTGGTTATATTTTGGGGTCTTCTTAAATGCGCAACACCGCACGCAGGTGTGTAACATACTCTACTATTATTATACGGGGCATATAAGAAGAGTCAATACAATATCGAAAATAAATATTCCATTTGATGATTATGATAGATAATTATCACGTTGTCGTCGTCGTTTTCATCTTCCGCGTGCGCCTTAAATGTCATTTTTGGGTAGAGGCGAAAGAGAAATTTCTTAAATATTTTTATTTATAATTATTGTCAATTTGGGACAATTATTATGGTTGATAAGTGTGTATCCGTTGACATTTTGGCGATGAATATTTCTAAATTGAATTCAATTTGCTTCAATTGTGTGTTGTGCTTCTGTGTCGGCTGTGTAACGATTTAATTTAAGTCAATTGAATAACAGTATGTGACTTAGCTGCGCAGGTTAACGGGGCCCCACATTTGTATTGTGTGTGTGTGTGTGTTTTCACATTTATTGTGTGCATGTTGGAAATTTTTGACTAGACAATTTATAATTGAATAATAGATTAGAATAAAACTACATTTTTGTTATCACGTAGGCCTTTATGTGGTGGCACGTGATGCGTAAATCGGTTCAAGGTAAAAGCTGTGTTTGACGGATTCCACCTGAATAAATTATTTCTCTGTACATCGCTTATATGAAATCATACTTTAAATATACGAGGGTGGATTGATAAGTTTTTTTTGCTTGGTTTTCCATGATGAATGTGATGTTGCATTGTCGTGCTGGAAGAACACTTGTTTCTTCTTCAAATGTGGCCGTTTTTCCTTAATTTTTTCATTGAAAGTGCTTAATAATGATGTAGTTACCTGTAGTTGTGATGGATCCACGTTTCATCAGCCGTTGGGTTACGCTGGAAACTCCAAACATTGCTTAGAAATGGTGATTCGATTCATTTTTTGAACGATTCATTTTTATTAACAAATGCGGCATTCATCTTGCTCGCAGCTTATTTTCCGCTTACAGTTGGTGCTGGGCAAAAATAAAGTTGGTAAAAGTGCCAACAATGATACATATATATTAAAAATGCAATATAATGTCTAATTTATGCAAGTATTATATAAAAAGGTTATTATTTGATCAGGGTCCAGGCAGAACTATATCTGATGGCAAGTGCTGTATTATTTTGTTGACTTCCTCTGCTAACTGTCGCGGCGCTAGAATGAGTACTTACTATCTTATTGTGAGTGTCTAGAACTCTATCTCTCTCTCTCTAGCATTTACATCCCATGAAGGGATTTTGCCGCCCGCACTATGGTCCTCCATCCGTCTCGGTCCATCGCTCTCGTCCTCCAATTTCGACATCCTAATGCGATTAAGTCTTGTTCGACGTCGTCACGCCAGCGCAGTCGGGGCCTTCCTCTGCGACGTACACCGGCTGGGTGTTGATGGAACACATTGTAAATCATTCGTTGTTGTGGAGACCTTGCAACGTGGCCGAGCCATCTAACTCGATTAGATTTGATGAAGCCGATAATATCGCTACCTCCGAGAAGTTGCTTTATTGCTTGGTTCATGCGAATCCGATATTCATTGTTCGCAACTTTAACAGGACCAAAAATTGAATGGATGACCTTCCTTTCGAAGGTAGATAATAATCTACAGTCGTTAGAAATCATGGTCCAGCTCTCACTTACGAAAGTCAGCACAGGTCTTATTAGTGCTTTATAAAGTGCGAGCTTGCACGACTGGCACCGATTCGGCCTTTTATTACTGCCTGCATATCATTCAAGGAGGTTATAAGTGACCCGAGGTATTTAAAGTTTTCGACGCTATCACAGTTATGGTCGCCAATTTCGAGATTTGCCATGTAGATGTTCCTGGGTGTTGTTAAAAATTTCGTTTTGGTACTGTTCACCTCCAAACCAAGTCTACTTGCGCAGCGATTGAGCGGGATGAAACTGTCCTTGATGTCGCTAGGTCTTCGGCCAAGAAGCACGATATCATCTGCATATCCAAGAATTTGGCCTGATTTATTGAATATACAGCGCAAAGTTTCAATGTTGCTTTTCCTCACTACGTACTCAAGCGCAAAATTGAACAGCACAGGCGCGAGTGCATCTCCCTGTCGAACACCAGATGTTATTTGAAAGGAGTCTGATACAGTTCCTTCAATTACAATTCTACATACAGATCCAGATGTTGTTAATTTACACAGAGAAACAAGTTTCTCTGGAATACCTAGGTATATGAGCGCGGCCCAAAGGTTGTCGTAGTTTATACTGTCATATGCCTGACGGAAGTCTATATATAATTGATGAATGGTTATGTTGTACTCCCAACATTTTTCCAAGATCATCCTCATGGTAAAACATTGGTCAGTTTTCGATCGGTTGGTACGAAAGCCACATTGATAGTCGCCAATGATGTTTTAGGCGAAAGGGATGAGTCGGGCAAGTACAACATTAGCCAACACTTTGTAAGCAGCGTTCAAGAGGGCTATGCCACGATAGTTTTCACATTTAAGACGGTCGCCTTTTTTATGCAGCGGACATATGAGCGCGGTCTTCCAATTCTCAGGCAGCTCTTCTTGGTCCCAAATACAGACGACGAGGTCGTATAGACTTGTTGCAAGAGTAGCGCCTCCGAGTTTAATCAATTCTGCGGGGATTCCATCTAGACCGGGTGCCTTTCCGTTTTTCAATCGACTAATAGCTGCGTCTACTTCCTCCACGGTGGGTTATTCGGCAAAGACCTCTTCACCTGGAGGAGCTATTGCTCTAATGGGGGTCACGTCGTCATTCCGATTTAGCAGATTTTGAAAGTAGGTTTGCCATACTGAGAGAACATCAGCCACGTTTGTTCTCAACTCTCCATTCCCGTCTTTGATGGCTGTACTTCTTGGGTGGAAGTCTTTAGTAAGATTCCTGGCATTGGCAAAACAGTCCCTTGAGTTTCCTATTTCTGCTTGGAAGCTGATGTTTTCAATGCATGATTTCATATGTTCACGTTTTTTTTGTCGGAGGAATTTAATCGTGGCCTTCCTAGCGCGTATATATTCTGTTTGAGTGCTTCTAGTGTTGCGAGCCAACCATTTTTCACGAAGCTTTTGTTTATTTTCGACGACCAGTGGCCCTATTCTGATTTTCCCCGGGAATAGGGAATTGGGAATTAGTGACGTATTTCTAGCAGTTGGGAATTATTTATTCCCCAAAGTGTATTCTGGCGCTTGGGAATTTTTTTATTGGGAAAATATAATTCCATTTTATAGCAGTTTTGACGTTATTTTTTCCCAATTATTTTTTTAGGGAATTGTAATTCGTACTTTTTCGAATTTCTAAACATTATTTTTTGTAATAAATATATTTTGAAAAATAAATTAAACTTGTATTAAGGTCGCAACATGCGTTTTCGTTTTTAAAAAACAAAATAAAAAATTTTTCCCCCAAAATTTATTCCCAGTCTACCAGAATATACATTTGGGAACGGGGAATAAATATTTGGGAATTTTTGCAATTTGTAATTACAGCAAAATATTTCCCCAATTCCCTATTCCCTGGGAAAGCCAGAATAGGGCCACAGGCGGCATTGATCATCGAACCAATCATTGCGGGATCTCGGAGGTCTTCTTCCGATAGTGTTTTGCGCCGCGGTGGTTATGGCTGACTGTATACCGTGCCACTGCTTCCCGATGTTAGAGGGAGCTTCTTCGTTGTTGCTGGGCCGCTCTAAATAATTAGTGACAGCTGATTGGTAACTCTGCAGTGACGCTTGGTCTTTTAGAGCATCGATATTCCATCGAACGGTCTTTTGTGCTTGTCTGTTAAACGTAGATGACAGTTTGCACTTATATTTAAATATGACAAGCATATTATCGCTGTCCTTGTCTGCACCTCTGTAAGATCTAACGTCAGATATGCTGGTGGAGTGTCTCTTAGACACCATGGCGTGATCGATTTGGTTTTCCGTTCTTCCATCATTCGATCTCCACGTTACTTTGTGGATTCTCTTATGTGGAAAAAACGTGCTTGATACAACTAAGTTGTGCATTATTGCCAGGTCGGCGACGCGTTGGCCGTTGTTGTTACTAGTTAGGTGCAAGCTGTTAGGACCGATGTGCGATGTATTTTCTGCACTCCTACCGATTTTTGCATTAAAGTCGCCCACGATGATTTTAATGTCGTGGTGCGGTATGTTATTGATGACTTCCTCCAGCTCGACAAAGAATAGATCTTTGATGTCATCAGATTTATCTTCGGTGGGTGCATGTACATTAACGATCGTGATGTTAAATTTCTTAGTGCGAAGTCTGACCGTGCATATCCGCATGTTGAAAGGGCGGAAATCGATGATATGATGCTTCACGCGCCGATGGATGAGGAAGACAACTCCAAATTCTGCTCCGTTCTGATGGCCGCTGTAATGAAGAGTGTAATCATTGGTGGTGTCATAGATCCCACACCCAGACCATCTAAGTTCTTGTAGTGCAAGTACGTCTAATGTGTAACTTTTTGCTTGGTTTGAAAGGTTCTGGAGATCTCCAGGTCTTAAGAGGCTCAGCACGTTCCATGTTCCCTTCCCATTTTTAAAGCGTTGTCCGTGTACAATTTCCGAGGTCGATTTTGTGATGAATCCGATATGGTTATCCGAGGCCTTTGTTTAGGGTTCATAACTTGATAGTTTTTATGAGGGAAGGTTGTTGGCCTGCCGCTCAACCCGCTTGTTACGTGTGTGGGTCACGTACTGGTGAGAATCTTAAGGCATCCAATCCTACCTTGAACACATTTATATAGCGAGCCGCTAGATACAAGACAGACGCCCGCTTCAGCCGCACCTAACCTGGAGTCTAGAACTGCTTCACTTAAATTCTATTAAACATCTTTAACCAAATTTTTGTGACCAAATTTTTTTTTCTATCAATAAAATTGTTAAAGGTAATTTTATGGCTGCTTATACCGAATCTATCATCACATTTGTTTTAAAGTGACCCTAAATGCTCTGGGTGAGCACTTTTCACATGTCCGCCTTGAGGCGCACCTGGGCTCTTAATACTAAAAAAAATATGTAAGGATTAAAAGAAACAACAATATGTATTTTGGTCATTTTTTATATTTCACAGCTACCACACTAGTCTTATCTCAAATTCAATTCAATTTCAATTCAGTGTTACATATTTCAATGTTTACAGCAGTATTATGGCATTCCTATTAATTTTTATGGAATTCATAAAAGCAGTTTTTTGCAACACTACAGCATACATTTATCTTACACTTCCAGCAAGTGCATTGTGTTTCTGATTTGCATCCATGTAGCTTACATTGACGTTTCCGAATCTGTCCAGCCACTCAGGAAAATTTCCGTATCCATCAAATCTCACATCCGCTAAAGGTCCACCCATATGTGCATTATATTCGTGAATTATTGTTGGACAATTAACTTTAATTCGTTGTTTGCTAGCACGATGAAAACGAACTGCCTTTGATGTACCATATGCCATATCATCAGTTTTGAATGGCAAGACACCTACATATAAGTTGAAGCTAGGCGTACACATTTTTTATCTTTCCATAGTGTGGTCGACAAGTCAACACCATAAGATGAGCCCACAAACTCTGTTGAATATCTACGAGGTTTATTTGCGACTTCCTTATCCGTAAGTAACTTGCAGTTACCTATTCGATTTGCACGTAGCGTTCCCAATGAATATATTCCTCTGCTGTATAGATACACCATAAGTGGCAATGTCGTGTAAAAATTATCAAAATAAATAATGTGGTTTTGATGGTTGAGAATTATCTGTGATAATCTAGAAATTACATTAGCTGCGGCGCCTAAATCTGGTGCTCCTTGTGGTGTTAAATTACTGCTTGCTTCAGAGTACAATTCAAAGCCATATGAATAACCATAAGAATCGCAGATAACAAATAACTTCTTACCCCATTTATGGGGTTTTGCTGGCATATATTGCCTTAGGTGTGATGCCATTTTCGTAGCGCACATTTACTCATCTACACAAAGGCGTTGACACATTGGAATTGACGGGAATCGACTGTTGAAATAATCTATAATCGGCCTTACCTTGAATAAAGGGTCAAATGGTGAATGATCTTTTTGTAACATTTCAGTGTTGTCATTCAAGTGTAAGTAGCGGCGTATCTCTTCGAATCTGTTTCTTGTAATGGCTCTTCCAATTGGTTCAAATGAATTTTCAGCCCAATATTCTCTTACGTTAGAATATTTATAAATGGACATATAAAAAAGAATTCCAATATACGTTTGTATTTCTTTTGCGGTTGTAACGAAATCGGTTGAAATATTTGCTTGACGTGCATAAAGGTTAGTTTCATTTGCAATGTGTTTGAACAAAGCATCACCAGCAAAATAATTGAAACATTGAAATGGTGTTTTCAGTTGATACAAATGTGCAGGCAATTTTTACGTGCCTTTGAACTATATCTGCTTCTTATGAAGTTGAAGATTTTTTTTTGCGCCACAGGATGTTCTTGAATTCTATTTCGTGCGGTGATCCATGAAATAAAGTTGCAACTTTTTCAACCCTCGGTATTTTAGATTGCGAGGGGACTTCATTTTGAATTGTAGCATTTAAATAATCAATTTTGTTATTAGAGGGAGCGTTCATTTGAAAACAATCTTGATTACCTCCAAAGTTGTGCGTGAACTCTGATCCTCTGGGATGTAACTCGCAAGGTGATCCAGGAATTGAAATTTCAACTTCTTTAACCCCCTCTATATTGACTTGTGAATGGTTCGGTTCAATTTCACTTTGAATTGCATCTAAACATGTATTATTGTTGTTAATATTGACCTCGTTGGAAGCACGCTTCAGTGGAACATAGTCTGGATCCTCCATACTATCATCAGAGAAATTGCCCCAATATCAGGGTCTAACTCATCACATTCTACTGAATCTAGCAAATCATAGACCTCATCTGACCCCATTAATGAAATATCGTAAGTTTTACGTCGATTCATATCTAAAATGACACATATTATTTAATTTACATTTCCAGATATACCAATTCAAAAAAATAAACTTTTCAATTCGACACATGTTTATTACAAAAAAACTATGATTAATTGCTCAGGTCCGCCTCAAGGCGGGTACAATCAACATATAGCTAAAATGAAGAATTCCTATGAAAAATTATACAATTGAACACGTAATGTACTAAATAAATAACGTAAAAACTTACCAGTATTTATTTGTTGAAATCCAATCACTGTATCTATTTGTTTTAGATTTTTAAAAATGCAATATGCAACGCACAACCGTATATCCTCAATTTTCATAACTAACTGACTATTTTTGAAAACGACGAGAAATTTCATGCTAACGGTATTTTTATATTATTACCTATAATATTGCCTATAGGCGGACATGGGCATTGCTTGAATGGAATAGTGTATGGTATTGGAATAAATACTTTTGTAGATTCAGCCTCAAGGCGGGCTTGGAAACTAGAGGGTTAAAATTTATCATATCATCAAAGCTTGACTGGCCGTAGCCGTGAATCTCTTAATGTTGTGGAGATCGTTCAGATGCCCACTTATTTGTTGGTTAAATATCTCCCAATGCTGAATCATTTCTTCGTTTTTCTTAAGTAGGCTGAGGGTGGCAACGGCAATAGAGGTCTCCTTTTTATGAGCTTTGGCAAATACTCCTGATTCTTTTTGCTTTTTTATATTTCCTGCTCATAATGTTCCGCATCACGATTGTCTTGGTATTCCGAATAGCTTGCTTACTACATTTACAACTAAGACTTAGATTATACCGTTTCGAATAGAGTGAAGTCGAAACTAAAGATTAATAAAACTAATCAAATGGATTTGAAATTGAACAAAGTTTCTCCAAAAAATGTGAAATCTCAATATCTGGCAAATTCGTTGGTATCAAAAATTTCAAGCCAATCGTTATTGACATGAATGTACAATCGGAATTATGCGGTCCAGGCCTCGCATCTAAGCCGCTGCCATCGATGGTGTTTATGAATGCAAAAAGTACAGTTTACACTTTTTCTAATTTTTCTGTTCTCTGAAGTCTCGGAAGTAGCGGCACCTTTTTCTTGCCTCTAATTTTTCCGTGGTGGAGTAACACATTTCTCTGATTAAAACCGGCTAAGATATTTTGCAGTTGGTTGCTATTGCTGAGCATGTGTCAGTGATAGGGATATTCAAACAGTGCTGGGTCAACATTCTCACGATATGATATCTCGTGATATGTTTGTCATGTTAAAATATGCAACGCTCTTCCATTGGTTATTTGTTAACTGCACGTTTCCACTGTATTCAAAATATAGAATCCGGGCTGATAGGAAAAGCTAGTTAGGTTATACTAACGATTAGTTCTTGACATTTCTGAACTCAATACAAACGGTGGTTTTATTTGCGCTTTACTGCAAGTTTCTCGTCTGTATTGCTTCTCCGGAGTTTAAGTGCTTTGTTAAGAAGAATGCTTATCATCGAGATTGGTCGCTTAAATTTGATGCCGTGACTATCCTTAGTCTAGTTTGACTTCTAGTAATTTTCAATTCCATTTTGCCCGCTGTTGAAGGCTTGATAGGTATAGTCGGTACACCAGCGTTCCAAAAATTGTTGAACCATCCTTTGTAATAATTTCCAACGGTGTCCTAAATTTACATTTCCATGCAACAAAACTGGTTCTGGAATGACGAATGTGAATCGCCTATTAAGAAGTGACCTAGAAATTGGCCTAGACTTGAGAAATTGATATGGGAAATTACTGTGGGAAGTTCTTCGTATGTTAGTGCATTCTTTCCCCGATTATTCGCCTTAAGTGGTATTTCATTGTTTTGACTGCTGCCTCCCACACCCACCAACATTTTGTGAAGTTCTGGGGTATTTCTTTTTTAAATTCACGCTTTTCGTGTCTCTTCCTTTAGAAACTCTGACTTGAATACGTCCTGGAAAGTCTGCGGCCGTGTGCATGAATGTATATAAAGGTAGCACTCGTCCTTGAGGTAAGTCTGCCATTAGATGTAACTAGATGGTGGATTTGAAGCGATGGCATGTTATACATACATACATTTATTTAGTTCTGCCCGAATTCTAGTTCTGCTATTTGTCATCTAGTACCGTCTTCTAAGAAGAGCTAGAGTTAGCTGACTGCCGCCATGCAATGTCTGTGGGTATGTAGTATAATTAGATGCATGGCCTAGGCGTTGTTTGCGATGCGACCTCCTACTCGCAGGATTTTCTGCTCGCCAATAAATGGATTAAGCGACAAGAGATGGCCTTTTTCTGAAACAGAGTCACGTTTTTGTAAATTAATAATTTGTTTCAGGAACTCTTCAAGTGGTATCGATCTGCATAACTATTCTATTACTTCCTTGAGTTGCAAACCTGTCAGTATACGATGTTATGCGTCAGATAGCCGCCTTGCATCCTAAAACTTTTCTTTATGAAGCGTCAACTGCTGAAGAAGCTCAGCCAGAAGCTGATAATGCGCAGATGCACAAATGGATTAACTATTTTAGCATTCGCAGTTAACATCTCGTTTTTCTGTTCGATCATCATAGCAGAAATTTTGCCAACGAGACACTAGATGCGAGAATTGTGCCGGAAAGCATCATGCCCAACTATGCCCGGTAGGTAAAAATATTACTGCAAAATGTGTTAATTGCAATAAGCCACATCCCGCCAACTACCGCGGGGATGTGAAATAGCTAAGCAGCTACAAAGAATAAGAAATAAGACGTGAAAACAAAATCCAGCAACACCGGGAAAAATTAATCAAACTTTCACCAAAGAGCAACCAAAACCTCATTCTAGTAAGACGGGAGAAAAATCTATACTCGGAAGTGGTCATGACAAAACCAGTTATTTCGAAGGGCACTACCGAGGATACAACAGTGCTTCAAAAGACACTAAGAAGCATGGAAGCTCTTAACATTCGTCTAGTAACCTGGAATGTAAATGGGCTAACATATTCCAGGATTAGAAATTTTCCTAAATACTGAAAAAATAGGTATATGCCGAGTATCGGACACCCATTTTACATCACCTTCATATCGTAAAATTTATGGATGCAGCTATTACCACGCCATTCAAGCAGCAGGAAGAGCGACAGGAGGATCGTCGCTGTTTTTAAAAGAAAACATCAAACACTTCGAACATTTAGATATATCTTAAAATTGAAGAGGAATTTATGCAAGTAGTCACCTGAAAAGATTTATAAATATATCAACAAAGAATATAGTGTATCGTCAATATATTGCCCCTCAAGATATAATTTAATCAAAGAAGACTATTACACATTATTTAAATCACTTGGATCAAGTTTCATAATCGGAGGTGATTTTAATGCAAAAAATACCTGCTGGGGATGAGTAACCTCTAAAATAGAAAGAGAGCTATTTGCAGCAGGAAAACTATGCAGTTGCAATTTTCATTCTGGAGATCAACCAACTTATTGGCCTACGGATAGAAACAAAATACCCGATATCGTTGACTTCTCCAGTTCAAAAGAAATCCGCCGAAATGCTATTTACCCTCTGGAAGTTAGGGAACTGGTTGCAGCAAAACGAGAAGCAAACAAGGCCTGACAAAGAAGTCGAGCGCCAGAATATAAAACAACTCTAAATTATTTCTCCAATAAACTAAAGTTGCTAATTAAAGAAATCAAGAACGAATCCATTAATAAATACTTAAGTGGCCTTACTGGGGAAAAATACCGAATACTCCTTTTGAAAAGTGACAAAGAGTTTAAAACGATCTAAACTACAAATTCCACCAGTTAAAAATGAAGATGGAACATGGGCTATACGTGCAAAACAAAAAGCTTCGTTGTTTGCAACCCACCTCGAGAACACGTTCCAGCCCCTACCTAGACAAACTGAAAAGTAAAACATACCACCAGTAAATAAAATAGATAACTGCAATATATCACCTTTTACATTACAAGAATTTAAAGAGAAAATCAATCTTAGCTTAAATTCAAAGAAAACTCCAGGATATGACTTAATTACAGGTGAAATAGTAAAAGCTCTTCCCGAAAAAGGACTACGAAAATTATATTTTTAAACTACAGATAACATTGTGCTTGAATTGTAAACTTTTTTTTGTGACAAGCTGGGCACCTAAGGGGTAAACCTAATTCGAGTATGCTGAATTCAATGGTGCTAGTCCCATTTCAAAGTTAGTCTCCATTTTTGAGATATCGCTTTCGACATGTTTTGCCTCTAAGTCAAAAATTTGTCAAAATATACACTCATATTCACGTTGATAGCTCCTGAGCCATTAAGATTTTCGTTACGCTTTCTTCAGCAAAGTTATTGCGCAAGCCAAGAGAAACAACTTTGCCGAACATATCAAGGCCGAAAAACGACATCTACATTCACATTTTTGTGTTATTTTTTTTTGCTTTTCATTTCGACGAAAAACGCGTTTTTTTATCATTTTTATCCATTTATTGAATTTAAATCGATCGATTAAGCATCGCAGCAATAAATATAGATACAATAGAAACTATTTAAAAGAAAATTAAATCGATTAAGTTGATTTTATGGTGATTTAATTTTTCCTATAAAATTAACATTTTTCTTAACTTTTTTGATTTTAATCTTCTGATTCGTTTGTGTCATCTTCAGGATCTTCTTCCTCTTGCAAATTCCAACAAATGTTACCCAAGAGTGCATCTAGCTTTTTGACACTGTACCAATGTCTGAGCCTTGCCGTCACTTGGTGAAAACGCTCGCCGTGCTCATCGGATTCGGCTGGTGATTGTTCGGCGAATTTTTCCATATGACAATGCAAAAAATGTATTTTAAGTGACATTCTAACGTTTATATTATGAAAATGCGCCAATCATCAGCTCGATTAATTCCGAGACCATTCTTAATAACATTCTTTTACAACTTTCCATGCCACAAGCTCTAGTACACTGAGAGCATTTTCAAATGCATCATCGTTCATCAAACGACGAATATCTGGTCCACTAAGTATTCCTGTAATAAAAAACAAGAAGCGAGATGAAATTTCATTTGATCAAAACTTAGATTCGAGTAGATTCAAACACCAACCTACTTTTATTTTCATTCCACTTAAACGTGGAAATATGCGATGCAATTCGACGAACGGATTTCCATCTGGATTCAGCGCTTTTATAAAATTTTTAACTACTCCAAGCAAAAAGCCAGTGAATTATTCTCAATTGATTTGAAAAAATTCGTAAAATGGCGATGACGATTTATTGCTCCATATATCCAAATATCTGGAGCCAAAATGTTCACTTGTTTTAAATCCTTTGACAAAAGAATGGCTTGCCGCTGCGATAGTTTCAGGCGTCGTACCATAATATCCAAACGATTTTGCTAGATTTCAATGTGATTGCATGCCGCATAGTGACATTTAATGGTTGATATATTGATGCAGATGTTTCTTCGGTTTGACCTGATTCAAATGTTGTTGGTAAATATTCCTCAGTTGGGTTTGATGTTTCCGGTACAGTTTCCGGAACATTTGTCGTTGTAGTGTATGTCAAAGAACCAATTTTGTTTCTGTTTGTACCGAGAATATAATTCATGCACCCATAACATTGAACTATGCTTCATGTCCTTGTGGATCGATCCATATCATCAGGACACCAAATGGCATTGCGGCTCCAGTGTTTTGCCATCTATGCAGATGGAAAATGCATGTTGTACAAACAAATGACGGCGTCCCATTTGCACCGCTTATAACTATTTGTGAAAAGTATAGTTGATATAAATCAGCGGTTTCATCACTTATTTTGCGGTGATTGGTCATAATTGTAAATTTTCCACACACATAACAAAAGCACTTGAGTTTAAACACCTGGCCATATTATTTATTTCACCATAGATTTCACAAGACGATTTTCACTTTATTTCTTGTGTTTTTTGTCACTTTGAAAAACTTTTTATTTTTAATTTCATATTACAGTTTTTAGTTCTTACTTATTGTGCCAATTTTTTAACTTCTTTAGAAATATCGATTTCGAGAATAATCTCTTCTTCGGTTTATTTTTTACTACTGTTGCATAATTTATTTTGAAGCTCTTTATATACTGTAGCTAGGCGCTGGTGTTTGGTACCTTCTTTGTTTTTAAGTAATGGATAATAGTTCGTACATTTTATTGGGTTTTTGTGTTGATTTTGTCGCCAATTAAAAATTGTTGGTGTTTTTGTTTTTGAATATTTTCAGGGTGTGAATTTTGGCCGTAATTTGACTCATGACTCGTGAGAAATTTGTATACGTACAGTATACAAATGTCTCATGACTTGTGAATCAAATTGTACCCAAAATTTATACACTTGGCATTGGTCTTCTAACCTGTCTAATTTCAGTCCTTTTTTGATTCTGTGCAAAATGGTTACAATTTTATTGAATTTAGTGTACCTATGATTTTCAGTTTTTATGTGTGTTGTGCGAAACTTGAATTTATGTTCCCTTTTTAAATTTGGTTATGTCATTGATGTGTTCTTTGTATCTTATCTGAAATGAGCGTCCTGTTTGGCCTAAGTATGGCGACTTCTAGTTGTATTTAGCCTTACCTATGTACCCATGTTTCTCTAGATGGCAAGGTAGGAGCCGGAGTCTTCTACGAGATGCTTTTGCCAAAACTGACAAGACCCTGCCTTTTTGAGGAACATGCGAGTAGGCTGGGTCTACAGACGAATGACTTTATAGAAGTTGCATGGACGAAGAGGAAGAGGAAACTTTAGAAAACTTCCTATGCTCGTGTCCGGCCTATCATACAGAAGGCATAGGTATTTGGGCGTGTACAGTATGGCCAGTTTTGCAGATATCGCTGACTGTGGAGTGCGAGATATTTTGCGGTACGTACGTAGCTCTGAATGGTTTTTGATTCACATTTATCGATCTAAAGTTTCATATTGCCTTCTTCCAGAGTTTTTATTATGCTATTCAAATTTTCAAAGATCTATAGTACGCTGAAAAATGGATATGCTGTATCTAAGTTCAAATAGGTGTCGTCTAAACTCATACTTTCCATGATTTACGGAACACGCCGATTTTACGATATCTGGTTCCCTAGCGCTGTCTGATCAAAACCACTCTTAGATCAATGATGGTAAAAAACGTTTTTTCTCCCAGATTCGTGAGAATGTCGTTAATCTCGGGTATCCGATATCTATAAGCTATTGTACTAGTATTTAGTTTTTGATAATTGATAATTAACCTTTATTTCTTTCCCCACATGCGTCTTCCTACTTTGCGACAACCCAAACGAGGGAATTATAGAAGAAATTTGACGGTTTGCTAATGTCGTCATCATGCTGTGCTCCTCGACTTCCTCTTTTAGACATATTGTGTATGGATACGGTCGGGAATAAACCGGATCCGTTATGGTGCGTTATTTTTACGCTCCCTGCAACTGAGTTATCAATGAAGGGGTTTTCGTTGGGAGTATGATTTTTCGCATATTGTGATCGAATGTATTTCTTATTCGACCCAGTGTCGACTAAGAATTTAAAGTTTTTGCCACTCTCCGTTCTATGTTCTATAGATAAGGAAACGAAGAGGTCCTTGATCTAAAAAATGTACATAGTCTAATTCTTCGTTTGCTACCGGGTCAACTCCATAACCAGTACCGTCATTTTCATTTCTCTAATTACCGTTTTCCTTTGGTTGAGTATACTCTAAGTTCAATCCTCCCCTCATACTCAATAGGTTAAGTAAGTCGCCTTTGAAACCTCTCACAAATGTATCGAGTGTCTTGTCCCTATATGATTGGATCGTCACATTCATTGCTTATTTGCTCATGTCCATGGAACTCTGGTATGGAGTTACCTTTTCGTATTAAGGTTGTCATCTGGTACTCATGAGTACGTAAATCTCGCTTGTCTGTCTACTAGAGCATCAGACATTTTGTGACTCTTTCCCAGTTGGGCGGACTGCTATAAGATTGAAGGATTATATTCGAATTACCCGTTATTTTATTCCGTATCATATTTAGGATTCTGAAATATTTCGGTGGTCCCTTTAAGGTTTCGTATATCTGCGGAATACGATCTTCACTTTTATTCCAGGATCCGAATTCTCCTGGTTGTTCTGGAATTTTAACCAGATCGTTTAGGTTATTAAGAAGTCTGGGATCTATTTTGAATGAGTGTTATTCATTCCATCGAATAATTGTTGATTCTGATGGGTTACGCTTACGGAGTTTGTTGTACCTGCAGTTAATGTTGACTATGGTATTGATCGTTTATAGTTAATGTCGGAAATTTTAGAACATATGTGTCGTGACAAATTTTAGTATTATTTTTATTATATTGGGTAAATACAATTCGAGATAAAGCTAAAATAGCGGAAGTTCGCACGTTTTGTGTTGCACCATGACTTGGTTTTTGGTTTATGCTGCAACACATGACGGAAATTGTATTTTCGAATATTTCGTAAAATTGTAGATGTCGATAACATTATTTAAATGCAAATTATTTAAACAAAATTATAGTGCTGTAATATTGATCTATACGTTACAGATGTGAGGCCACCGTCACATTAGCATACTTTAAGAGATCATCATGTTAATGATGGTAATTATGTATAACGTAAAGATAAAATGATTAAACATTCAAGATAAACATTTAATGTTCGCATTTGGAGAAATCTGTTTGTGCTTGATCGGATCCAATTTGATTTAATAAGTAAAATTTTTGTAATAGAAATTGGTTTTTCATCTAAATCGATCGAAAGTTGGGATACATTTTATGATATATGATCATAATGAAAGATTTTTAACATTCGCAATAAGTATTTGCGTTACGTACTAAATCTGTTTGTCGATCAGTATTACGTGATGTTGAAATAACTTACCTTGATGTTTATTTAGATTTTATTAAAATGAAGAAACTTGATCGGAACAAATTGATACTTTCAAGGTGATTATATGCAATCCGATACAACATTAAAATACAAAGTCTTGTGCTGCAATTTTGAGTCCCAAACAAGTAAATTTGGGTTGAGAAAAAGTTCTAAACGATATAACGGGAGTTTTTTAAGCCTGATGTAACTTGAAATTATAAAAAGTTCCAAGGTCGTGCGATTTGACACCTCTCGATTATTTCCTGTGAGGCTACGTGAAGTCACTGCGGTTTATGCTGATAAACCAGCAACAATTGACGAGCAGACAAAAGCGATATTTTCCGCGACCGTCACTGGTGCATTAACTGTGAGACGACGATTAAGAATTCCTTCACCAATGCGGTATAGAACAAAAGAGGAATAGCAAGAATCTGAAAAGAAGGACTCGCCAAAGATCAAAAGTTTATTTAACTAAAACGATTCAGGTTCGAGGATCGAAAGCTGACTCCCACAATCAAAGGTTCCATAATCTCTAGGTTTGCGAGTTGGTGAGTTTGTATAATTGACGATCGTACGAGCTCACTTAGTAAAACATTGGATTCAACCAATCACCGGATTCAGGTTGCAAACGGCCGCCGATGAAAGTGCGGTTATTAGAGGAAGGTAGAATATAGGAATGCGAATCGGAAGTAGTCAGATTTGGCTTGAAGTATTGGTGGCAGATATCGATGATTTAGCCATTTTAGGAATGGACTTCATGAGGACCAATGGATTCGTACTGGATGTGGGACGGGGAACATTAAACTAATGTATTGCAGAGCTGTCATTAGACTCATGCAAGTGCTACCGGCTTAGGAATCAACCTCCGTCCGAATGAATGAAAAGCATCGTCAAACATGAAGTGAAATATCCGATAAAAATCTAACAATTAAAGTTTACTGGTTTCAATAGGATAGTTGATCAATGGTGGACGGCTGCTTAAAGGTCGAATTTTATTATACGTTCCTTTCAGTTCCTGCACATAACGTGTCAGACAAAAAAAAAAAAGATTGTTACATGTACTTTCTATAGGACGATTTATATTATCCGTTCCGTATGTGTAGGAACTGAAAGGAAAGGATAATATAAATCGGCCTTAAAATGAACATGGGAGAGTTCCGATGGTAAATCCAAACAGACATTAGTGGTGTATCGAAGATCAGAATTCTAGAAATGTTGAGAGAATACCATAGAGGAAAAAGTGACGGCCATCTAGGGACGTACAAAACCTTAGCCAAAGTACGAGAAAAATGGTTGTAAATTTTCTACTTTTTTTTTGCTGGAGATATTGTTAGAAGATGGACTCTCTGTTTCCAACATAGAACTGTATAGCATAGAATGAATGTAAAGTTTTTTCCCATAGAAAATTTTCTATTTCATGTCTGCAGGATACAATAATTGAATCCAATTGGCTTCGATGTACAAGATGTAAAATGTAAAAATGGGTAAAAATTAAATTATTTGCTTGTAACATTTTGAAAATAAAGATTTTATGCCACAGACAAAATAGAATCGGTGAATATTTTTAAGAAACGAGCTATTCTCTTGTTGGTTAACGAGCCAACCACTAAATTTGGCAACAATGAGAATAATATTAAGTTAAATAGGACCAATAACTATTTGGCTATACACAGGTTAAAATCTACAATATATTGAACTTAAGAAAAAAACGATTATTTTTTTGTATTGGAAGAATAAAAATATAAGTCAATTTACATATTTTTATAATTTTAACTTCCTAACTTCATTGCATTCAGTCGAAAAAAATTCTAAATAGGGCCCTTTTGATTTATTCGCTTTCTCTTTTACACTCCGAATTTTTGACGCTTGACAGATGCTTACTTTCATTCTATATAATCTATTTCTATGGTTTCCCATGACTAATAACTCGTAAACATTGTGAATGTTATTAAAAATAATATTTTGTTAATAAAAAAGCCGAAACTTTAAATAAATATTAATACTGACAAATTTCAAACTTCTAAACGATAATTAATGCGCACAACAGCAGTTGGATATCCACAGTTTCTGAAGACCCTTCTTTTATATGGGGAGAGATCCCCAGTGCTCAAAATTGCTTCAAATCTAACAAGTCACCAGTACTTGGCAACTTGAACAGTTGGGCATGGCCCATTATAGGGCTTAGCATAGTAAATTTATTAAATAGATGATAGAGATCCACTTTCTTCGAAATCTTATAAATCCATAATGTTGCTACCGGTTATGGCGAAACCCCTAGAAAGGGATGATTTGCTAATCGATCCGTAGTAATCACATGTCGTGTGGTTCTTTATCTAAGCAAATCACAAAAGGATATCCTTAAAGCTCTATTTTAGGTCCTCTAATCTGGAATATCGTGTTTAACACAAGCATGCATTCTGGTGCATGACAACTCAAGACTTGAACTTCAGCATCAGGGTCAAATCGCAATAAATAATACAAACCATAATAGTGTGTAGCAAATAAAATGTCACTATCTGCAGAAAAAACAGCGATGCTGCAGCTAGAAGGCAAATTAGACTCTTGTCTACCTCTAACAATATCTTTAAACGGTCGAGACATAAAAATGGTCATGCCTGTGAGATATCTAGGAGTTGACCTGATGAACGTATAGGCGTTCTTAAAGTTTGTGAAAACGCTAAGAAGCTATTCCACTCCCTGGCGAGAGTATCAAGAGAGGAATGGGGACTGAATCACAAAATAGTTGTAATACTTTACAAAGGTGTGACGGAGGCGCGTGTGCCGCGGCTGGTTGGTAGTATACTTTAAACTGTCACCACGTCAAATCACTAGAAAGTGCAAAGAGGAATATCCTACTAAGAGTAACAAAGGCATACCGAACAGTATCTAAAGAAGCTGTGGTGATTGTGGCCGGTGTACTCCCGGTAGATATTCTATTAAAAAAAAAAAAAAAAAAAATGAAGTGTGCTTTAGACCACACTACTGAAGTAAAACTTCTCATATATATATTTAATATTTATAATATAATATTGAAAAAATTGGTCACTCTGTGCGTTCTCGAGTGTCACCTAGCCGTTTATGTCTGATGCCACAAGAAGTAACCTTGTAACTTGGTAACTTTTTCAAGGCCAACTAGTCGTAATAGATAATGTTTATGTATGTGTAACAAAATGGACAAAAAAATCATTTTTGAAATCTCTTCGCATAGTAAAAATGGCCTTGAAATATTATTTATTTCATTTATATGTTTGTGTAATGTGGTTTCATCGAAAATTTGTTTAAGTCGCATTAAAACGTGTATCATAGGCAAATGGGGAAAGAAACGAAGAAAGAATCGGTTTCTGTGATACCTCGTGTGGAATGGAGCTGTAATATAGAAAAAAATGCATATATAAAATATATCACACGGACGAATTTTTTTGGTCATCCTGTGCGTTCTGGAGTGAGTAAGTGAGTGAGTGACATAGATGTTATAATATAGAAAAAAAAAATTTGTCCACCCTATGCGTTCTCGAGTGAGTCAGTCAGTGACATAGAAGTCTATGACTTTTCAATTTTCCAGTTTTTCAATTTTCAAATTTTCAAATTTTCCAATTTACCAACTTTCCAACTTTCCAAATTTCCTATTTTTTTATTTTCCTGTTTTCAAATTTTCCATTTTTTCAATTTTCCAATTTTTCAATTTTCCAATTTACCATTTTTCATATTTTCCTATTTTCCAATTTTCCATTTACCTATTTTCCAATATTCTGATTTTCCAATTTTATAATTTTTCAATTTTCCAATTTACAAATTTTCCAATTTTGCAAATTCTAAATTTCCAATTTGCCAATTTTCCATTTACCAATTTTCCAATTTTCCTATTTTCTTATTTTCCAATTTTTTTAACCAAGTATTAAAATAAAATGGTATCAGCTAATGTTCCACCTAGGGATTTATGAATTGTCATGGCACATCCTGATACTAAAGGAAAATGATTTCGTTTTGCGTTTATTGTTTCGTTCGCCTCGTTCGTTTACATTTTTCGTAACGCATTTACCAGCTTAGTCCCCAAGTCAAGCGTGTCTAAAGAAGTTTTACTTCAAAAAGAAGTGCCACAAACGAAATAGGTGACTCTGTACACACTGCAGATAGTAGGCATAGCCAATATAAGCTGTGTTTTTCTGAAAACAATCGAGTTGAGTCCGCGGTAGGTTTTATCGAATTTGTCTCATATAAAATTGACAATTTAATTTTTTTAAAATTAAATAATTTAGATTTAATAGTAATCTATGTAAGTATAACCAAAAAAATCCATCATAAAACATTTCACATCGGAAATAAATATTTCCATACTCGCTAACGAACTCTAACCCAATCAAATTATTTGAAATGCTTAATACTACGCCTACTAGTTCCGAACTCGAGTTGAAATTGTTTTATCTTTGTTGTTGTTTTAATACATTTTGTATGTTACCATAGCATTTTTTCCGAACTAACTCTCTATGTCATGAACGCACTCGTACTGTTCTGAACTTCTCCGTTATTATACAGAACTATACAGAACAACGATATTACAAGAAAATCATACAACTTTTATGATGGATTTTTTTGGTTATACTTACATAGATTACTATTAAATCTAAATTATTTAATTTTAAAAAGATTAAATTTTCAATTTTATATGGGACAAATTCGAAAAAAGATACCGCGGACTCAACTCGATTGTTTTCAGAAAAACGCAACTATCGAAACAAATCTGAAATAGAGGCAATGGCGATTGACCTAAGCCAAAAAATTTGGAATGAATCGGTCAATGGTATAGGCATATATTTGACTTCATTCCAGACATTAAAGCAAGACTCAAATTAAAATTATCACTAACGAGCTCGATGAGGTAAGTTATCTTCGGGCATGGGGTAAGTTTAAAGCCTACCTACAAATATTTAAAATAACAACCCAATGTCAATGTTTATGCAGTTCAGAAGTAGAAGACGTTAAGCACCTACTTTTCGAATGTAACGAGATGACCTTCGGGTCACTAAAACATAAGTTTTTTTTTAAATGGTGCCTATGGCTTTATTCTTGAATCTTTCTACATAAGAAACTAACAAGAATTGTTCAAATCTTAAGCTATATTTTTAAGTTTTAACCAATGTTAATACTTAATACTAGTGTATAGAATTTAATTTAGATCCTACTCAAAGCGTAATCTAGAGCTGAGTGAATATTCTGTTGCCGAAGTGCTTTAAGTTTGTATATTAGTCCATCGTGCCAACTTTGTCAAATGCTTGCGCTATATCCATGAAGGCCGCAGAACAGTATTGCTTTGCCTGCCTGATTGCATTTACAATTCTATGTACTTGCTCTATGGTAGCATGTTGGTTTCGGAATCCGAATTCTGGTTTCAGTTTTGTTATTAACATTTTGTCAAACAGCTTTGAGATTGTGGGAAGCATGCTTATTGGACGATAAGACGAGATTTGAGTTTCGTTTTTCCCAGCCTTATGTATGATTGTACTCAAAGATATCTTCCACGTTTGAGCAATATGACTAGTTTGCATGATCGCAATAAAAATGTAGGTTATTAGCTTCATGCATTTGTCTGGTAATTTCCTTATCATTTTCCCAGTAATAAGGTCAAATCCTGGCGCCTTTTTCGGGGTAATGCAAGTTTTGATTGTGTTCTTAACTTTTTTCCATTCAAACTTTAAATTTTTAAAGGATGAATCATCATCTATCTGGTGAGGCAGCACGATATTATTAGTTCCTTCGTGTTGTGAAAACACCGTCTTTAATATGTGCAGTGAAAGCATTGCCTTTTCCTTCGTCGCTTCTCGTATAAAATCCAGTTTGTAGTCTATTCGGTGAATTCGATTTTGTAGGCCTTTTTAGGGTTTTTGTTGCACATTGGTTTTCTTCTTCCTGCAGTGCAAATTTCAGGGTTTTGATAGCTCGATTTAATTTGCATTTCAACAATGGTGATTTTGTTTGTTGCCATTGCCGTCGAATTTTCTGCTTTTCTTGGATTAGTGACTGGATATTATGTGATAATTTATTAATTTTTTCAGAATTGTTGATGATAGATGAAGCCTTTTCAGCTGATATTTCCATCGCCTCTTTTAGCTTTTCTGCAGCCACATCAATATCTGCTGCTGTTTTTAGCGGGATATCAAGATGACAATTTTGTTCGACTAGTCTCCTATATTGATTCCAATCAGTTCGTTTGTTTGTCAGACGTTTCGGTGTTTCTGATTTTAAGACAACAGTATTCATTGTTACTATTATCGCAGAAATCATTAGACCAGGTACTTTCTTTTTATCCTTGGGCCAGTAAGTAGGATGGCCCGTAGATAAAAAATCCAGGGATTGTTCCTCTATAGCTTCATAAAGTTGTTTGTCTTTAGGCGTTGTTAGTCTTGAACCCCATTGAGTATGTTTGGCGTTGTAATCACCACCCGGCAGAAATTTATTACCCAGCTGACCAAAATAATCAATAAGCTGCATTTTTTTATAGCGTACTGTCCTTTAACAGTACACTGCTGATATCACTAAATTTCCCGACCATTTCTGCAGACAGATGCTCGTTGATTGGATATGATCTTTCTCATATTTCATAAGTTCATATTGTTTTAGTGTTAATCAATACAGCAGTGTCTCCGTGTGCTTTGCCATCCGGATGCTTAGTGCCATAAATAGAGTACCCATTAATTTTGAAGTGGCTCTTGTTGGTGAAGCGTGTTTCAGATATTAACATTATGTAATGTTAATATCTGAAACACGCTTCACCAACAAGATTGTGCTCATGTGAGAAATGCTTGAACCTACACTCTGTGCTGCGCTAGGCCGTTTGCATTCCATATTGCTATGTTTAGGAGAGTCATTTTTGATTTTTAACAACTATGTGCATCAGCGTGTTCATATTCTGCATCATTAGATCCATAGTTCTCTCCATCATCGCCATGAAGATTTGCATTATGTTTAAAGCTGATGAGATGTTCCCTTCTTGCATTTTCTGACAGAAGCTTGAGTTTTATTTTTATCGCATTTCGTTGAGTTATGGAGATCACCACAGATTACACAAACATCTCTCTAAGTGCAATAAGCTTTAGTGTGGCCGTATTCTTGACGCTTAACACTACCGATCCAGTTTTTTTCTGGGTTCTTTGACAGTAATTGCTACTATATGTAGAAGATATTTTGTTCATATATTTCAAGCTTCCCTTTGATTTTTTATTAAGAAATTTTAAATTCGTCTGCATTAATTACTTTAAAGATTTTCGGCTTTTTTATAGACAAATATTATTTTCTATGACATTCACATTGTTTGAGACCTTTCGGGACACCAAAAAATGAGGTCATTTACTTACAATACTCTACTAAAAAGAAGTAGAAAATTCACTCAACCCCCCATTAATTTTTGATTTTTTATTATCTGGTTCTAATTCCAGACGGAATATTGGCTGTGGCACCTTTTTCCGGAAAAGAAACGTCACAATTTTTCAATTATAAACGGCTAAATATACGAACCACTCATATCAATTAACAAAATTGCCTATGAACTGATATTAATTTAAAATAATTCTTAATTTCACTACTTAACAGTTATATTCCTTAACAAATATACACCTATCCCCCGATTTACACGGTACTTGTTTTGCACGATTTCGCTTTTACACGGTTTGAAAAAAAAATTTATTTTTTTAGTTTTTGCTTGTTACTTTTAAATTTTCCTATGTATTTTATGTTAAAGTAAATAAAAATTCCTAAATCCCTTCCTTATGTGAATGAAGAAGAAATATCTTAACAAGAATGAATAGGTATCTTAGTCACTCTTATTAAGATAGTTTTTTTAATAAGAGCGACATGCATACGGTATTTCGATACACGCATTTTGCATGAAAACTAATTTTTTTTTTTTTTTTTTGCAATTGTGAAATGTATAACGGATTATTTTGCATTAGCTTAAACATGTCAGTTTGCGAAAACATTCTATAAATAGACCAACGTGTCGCATCAGTCAAAAAGACAAAGCACAAAACTATAAAATATTTGCATACCATTTCTTTCAAATAACGTGTAAAATATATAAAGGTACCCGGGTACCTTTGTTACTCTAATTTGGACATTTAAATTAGTCTGTGGTCTTCCACGTTCGTCAAAGCTGTGAAATTTCTCATTTTCAATTGTAATCTATTAATTGAACTAAAAGTTTTCATAAAAGTTTTATTACGACTGAAAAATACATAAGTAGACGTCCAAAAATGCAAAAGGTAGCCGAGTGAATAATGACAAAAGGGTTAAAAACCAAACGATAATTTAAGAATTTTATTGTATTTTTTCGATTTACATGGTTTTTCATACAAAAATCCTACTTTCGATTTACACGGTATTTTTCGGAACCAATCTACCGTGTAAATCGGGGGATCGGTGTATGGGCATTCCTAAGAGTAAAACAAGTATAAACATGTATATATTTTGCTCGGGGAAATCATTACCAAAGAGCAAGGCTCGGGCTATTCAATACACAATCGAACTCTAGTTGAGTCACGCTTGGGCAAAACTGTCAAGTGGTCAAGGTAAAGCCTAGGTATAAGAATTGGAATATACATTGAATCCGTTCGTCTGCTCCGGAAATTTTCCAAAATAAAAATTTTGAGCTATTCGGTGATATAGAAAATGCTGAAATTTATATTGATGATATTAAAGTATCTCAAATAAATGACGAGGAAGGGATTATGCCAGACGATAAACATATCAAAGCAATTGTTAACTTACCGAGGCCTAGTAACAAAAATATATTCTAAGATTTCTCGATATGACTAAGTACCTTTGTAAGTAGTTAGTTTGTATCTTTCAAATTTATCTAAATAGATGGCTAATTTAAGAGAATTAACTAACGATAAGAAGGAATGGGAATGGAACGATCAACATGACACTGAATTTGGAAATATAAAATTAGTGATGTCAAAGAGGCCTGTGTTAAGCATCTTTGACTCAAACAAAAAAACTCATATTCAAACTAATGCGTCAAAAGATTGACAAGGTTGTGAACTTTTCCAAGGTAATTTCGTTCAATCCTATGCTTCTCGAAGTTTAAATAGTTCTGCAAAGAGCTATGCACAAGAGTTGTAGGCTCTTCAGCACTTTAAAATTTAATGAATTAATATACGGACGTGAAGTTGAAGTGCATACGGATCATAAACTGCTATAGTGGCCTGGGCAAGGATCTGTTGATTGTAGATACGCTGTCACGAGCATTCTTACAATAATTAAACAAGTTTTCTTAACGCAGCAACAAATGATTCATTTCTTCAATTACTAGAAAATAAAAAAAGGCCGTTAAAAATAAAATTGATAATAAATTAAAACATTATTTTAAGTTTAAGCCTGAAATATTTATAGAAGGTGGGTTTTTATTTTCGAAGCATAAATTAATGATGCCACATAGTCTTAGATTGAATATGATAAAGTTAATTGATGGAGCTCCTTTAGCTATAGAGAAAAGCAAACAGCATGCTCGACAAATATGAGGTAGAGGAAATAGTTCTTTGTTGCCTTTTTTGGGTGACATTCAAACAAAGCATTCTCTTACATATTTCAAATGAACTTTATTAAACCAAATATGTGCCATTTTGATCTATGACCTTTTGCCATTTTTTTGGTAGAGCCATGATCCCATCATTGTAGAAGTTATTGTGAAGTGTTGCGGCGGAATGAAGAAGCGGAGCACTTTGATAATTTTTAATAATAAAACATAATAAAATAAAAAAACTTTAAATTTAATTTTAAATAAAATTTTTATTTTATAAAAATAATTTTTAGTTTTAAGTTGGTGAGGTGCGGCTGCTCCGAGTTGCGGCTTCGATATCCCAAAACTGATTAAGAATTTCGTATAATTTTGTATGAATTATATACAAAATTTTTAGTCTAGAAATCTGGTTTTATTATCATAATAAAATCCAGATTGATCTAGTTATGTAGCTACTAGTAAACAAGTCAATAAAAGTCTGAATTGCATCCACCAAATCTGGTTTCAGCCGGTTACCAATTTGTTTAAATGATAGACGTACGCCTATGAACATCATTGCAACGATACAATAATTTATGTTTAGCAATCGCCACGCCATCGTGTTAATTATGTATTTAATACTGTGTCTTGGTTATCACAGTCTTTTATTGATGATGGGTGGCATCTATGATATGATAGCAAATTGCAATACTATTGGTTTCAATGATATGATTGAAACGATATAGAATGATGTGTATTATTGGTAACGATTAGAATCGGTAAACTTTGTTAATTTTGTTTTGTGTACAAAATTGTTTTTGTTGTGCCAACCGAATCTATGTGAGATTGTGTTTTATATTCGTTTGGAATATAATTATTTACACGGAGGATTGTCCGTTAATAAATAATTAAGTCTGCGGAGAAATGTCCGTTTGTAATTAACTATATGTGCGGTGTTTCTTGTAGTTGAAGAAACAAGCCGCTACAAACTTCTGTGGTTTAGATGGTTCTGCATGGACCAGAACAAATGGTAGTCCGATGATGCAAGGACTATATGGTGGGTGCATCAAAACTTCCCAGCCAAGCTCTCTCAGTTTCTGCCGGGTCATCAATGATGTGTGTGGTCTAGTGTTATCATGATGAAACACAACGCCCTTTCGGCTGATCAATTCTGGACGTTTTAACTGAATTGCTTGCCTTAAACGAGTTCGTTGCTGACAGTAAAGATTATAATCAATCGTTTGTCCCCTGGCAGACCCTCATAATGCACGATTCATTTCCAATCCCGCCAAACACACAGCATTACCTTTCTTGGCGTCAATCCTTTGCTTTGATACCGTTTGGGAAGCTTCATCTCGTTTCGTCCATGATCTTTTTCGCACAATAATCATTCGCTTTAAAAATGGCTCGATTTCGTTCCGTTTCAGCAGCGTTTTGCAAACGTCAACGTGTTTTTTGATCAATATTTAGTTCTTTGCCAATTGCTTGGCTGCTTATAGACCGGTCTTCTTCATTTTTCTACATGATTTCGTTGACTTTTCTAGTGGCTGGTCGACCAGAGCGAGGGGCATCTTTGACAATCCATATTACCAGAAGTAAAGCGCGCGAGCCATTTCTTTGCTGCTGATTTTATTAAAGCACCTTCCCATAAACAGCACAAATTTTTTCGCAAGCCTGAGCCGCGCTTTTACCTTTGTTGTAATAAAATTGCAAAACATATCGAATTTTTTCATTATTTATCTGCATGTTTAAAATGTGTAACTTTTTATTCACTCCACCGATTTTAATGTTTTGTATGTCAAAGTGCAAATTAAAATGCCACCTTTCACGCTTCACACATAAGAATTGCCCGATGAATGTAAAGCCATCTACCGGGAAAAAGGCCACGAACTTTTTGCTACGCTTTATTTTATTGACCTCGCGATAAATGTGAGATTTGTCAGAAATATCGTTATAATAATCAAAAAGAACCGCTGCTAAGTCATGCAGTTCCAGAAAAGCGGTGGAAAAACATTTCTGCGGATATTTTTGAGGTAGAGTCAAAAATATTTTTAATAATAATTGATTCATTTTCAAACTGGATTGAAGTTGAGGAAATATATTTTGATAAAAGTGCAGATAGCGTTATTAGGTTTCTAAAAAATGTATTTAGTAGATTAGAAGTACCAGATACACTGTTATCTGATAATGGACCATTTAATTCGAAAGAAATCAAAACATTTGCTATTAATTGGAATTTTATTCTCAAACGTTCAAGTCCTAGGTCTCCAACAGTCCAACGGTTTAGCAGAATAGCTGTTTTAATTGTTAAAGAATATTTAAAAAATGCAATGGATATCGCCGGCCCGTTTCCAGAAATAAAAGATCTTAATCGTTACATGCTGGTGTGTATTGACTACTTCAGCAAATGGGTAGAGCCAAATAAAAATTAGAAAATATATAAATAAATACTGTACTTGTTAGGAATCCGGATTTGATATAAGCGTATGCGGTATTGCAACTAGAAAATTTCTCTAAGTCTACTACTGGACTTCAAAAATTTATTGTACATTTTGTTAAAAGAACATAAATCAATTACAAACAGACGCTTGACGTATGAAGTCCAAAAAACAATAAAAATTAAACCAAACCTAAACCGGAAACCAATTAGTAATTAAAACGCAATACAATTATTATGTGACTGGATATGAACAAAGCACGAGTCAAGCACACATATACATTATGATCTTAATATGGTTCGTTGAGTTAACACAATGTCCCACAGAAGTAGTAAAATGCCAAAAGTAGCAACAATCTTACTTCACTCTATATCTGCTAACTATTAATTTGTGTGTGCAGCAATACAAATTTTTGAGTTGCTATAGAAAGTTTGCGGTTTTTCATGTAATAAATATTACAAAATTACCAACTGAAATGTGTAATCATTTTACATATAGATTGGCATGCATGGTACATATTTTCGCTTTTTCTTTAATTAAGAGCAAATTTGATAAATAATTCTAAATAATCGGCATACGACAGATGATTGATTGCACAAAAATAGAAATTCACATTTTATGAAATCGTTTCTAATGACGATTAGGATTTAATTTGAATTTGTCGACCTATTGAATGCAATCTTTTACCGTCTAGATGACCTCATTCTAATATTGTGATTTTGCATACCTCTATATCACTATCTGTAAATCGCTTTCATTTTCTAAAATTTTGTTTTTATATGCTAATTCTGAACTTTTAACATTACGACGTATCGATAACCTTTTGTTGAAATGATTTGTTCAAATTTATGACGTATTGTATACATTTTATCGATTGTTTAGTATTCAAATATGATTTTATAAATAATTTAACATACGAGTATAATACGACGGTTGAAAATAATAAATAATTTTTATTTTTTTATTTCTATATATTTTAGGTGTGGCGGGCATGTGTTCAAAGACAACAGTAGCACCATTAGATCGAATAAAAATTTTACTGCAAGCACATTCAAAGCATTATAAGCATTTAGGCGTTTTCAGTGGGCTGAAACATATCGTCACAAGGGAATCAATTTTTGCCCTGTACAAAGGTAATGGGGCGCAAATGGTACGAATTTTTCCGTATGCCGCAACACAATTTACCGCCTTCGAAGTGTATAAGAAATTTTTTGCCACCGTTATACCCGCCAATCAATATATTAAGCATTCAGATAAATTTTGTGCGGGCGCTTGTGCCGGCGTCACAGCTGTAACATTAACATATCCGCTCGATACGATAAGGGCACGGCTTGCGTTTCAGGTGACGGGGGAACACAAATATACGGGTATATCACATACGGCAACGGAAATTTTTCGACATGAAGGTGGTGTGCGTGCTCTCTATCGTGGTTTTGTACCGACACTAATGGGTATGGTACCGTATGCAGGATTTTCATTTTATTGTTTTGAAATGTTGAAATTTATGTGCATGAAATATGTGCCGCATTGGACGTGCCGGAAATGTGAACGAAACACAGGTAAGACAGATTTTTTTTTTGATTTTATATCCAATTGGAATTCTATATTTCTATATTTTTTTCTATGTTGTTGTGGGTTTCGCCTCTTTAGCACTCCATCTAAAGGTTTTGATAAAAATGATTGAATTCGTTTTGTCATCGTTCAGTCAGAATTGATAACTAGTTTTTATCGTTTGGTCACTTACGATTAAACGGTAAATAAATAATGAAAAATTCAAAAAAAAAAAATTTTCCGGGTAGCACTTCATTTCAAGAAAATCATACCGTTTTTATCAAATTTCGTTAGGTAATCGTTAGGTCAAGATTGGTCACCACATTTCGGCGTTTGGTCATCAGTGGATCAGTTTTTGGCGAAAAAACAAAATCAAAATTGTAGTAATCCAATAAAATCAAGTTCGTCGCTTATTTGGGAATTTCATTTTACAAAATTAATAGAAAATCCAATTGGAATATTCCATTTGGGTAAAAATATATCTTTTTCAAAAGAATTTTATCTTAAGTGGAAGACATAAGATAAAATCAATTCAATTTTCATGTATGTGAAGTTATCCCACGATTCTATCCCAGAAAATAAAAAAAAATCCATCAGGCAACACTAATCAATAAAAAAACCCATGTGGTCTTGTGTGGAGATAGCAAAGCCCAGAATTTATTAAAATTCACGTTAAAATTCGTAACTTTTAAATTATGAGAATTTTTAGCCATTTTAGTCAATTTAAATTACATTAAACACAATAAAGGTACTTGGCATGGCATGTCAAAAGTAAAAATTTGTCGGATATAGGCTATGTGGTTCTGAAATCGCTACACCCCTGCCTTACGTTTAGAAAAGTTAGAAAAAAAATCGATCCATGGCAACTTTGTCAAATTGGACCCTGGGCCAGATATATCCAAACAACTCGCATTTGAACAGAAATTAAATTTAAATTTTGCACGTTAAAAGTATAAATTTGTCGGACTAAGGCTATGTGGATCTGAGATTGTTACACTCCTGCCTTACGTCTAAAAAAGTTAGAAAAAAATCGATCCATGGCAACTTTGTGAAATTCGGCCCTGGGCCAGATAGATTCATACAACTCGAGTTAGAACGAAAATTATTTTTAAATTTTGCACGTGAAAAGTATAAATTTGTCAGGTTAAGGGTATGTGGTTTTGTGATCGCCACACTCCTGCCTTACGTTAAGAAAAGGTAGAAAAAATCGATCCATGGCAAGTTTGAAAAAATTGGGCCCTGGGCCAGATTTATCCAAACAACTCGCATTTGAACGAGAATTAAATTTAAATTTTGTACGTTAAAAGTATAAATTTGTCGGATTAAGGCTATGTGGTTTTGTGATCGCCACACTTCTGCCTTACTGTAAAAAAAGCAAGAAAAAATCGATCCATGGCAACTTTGTGAAATTGGACCCTGAGCCAGATTTATCCAAACAACTCGCATTTGAACGACATTTAAATTTAAATTTTGCACGTTAAAAGTATAAATTTGTCGGATTAAGGCTATGTGGTTTTGTGATCGCCACACTTCTGCCTTACTGTAAAAAAAGCAAGAAAAAATCGATCCATGGCAACTTTGTGAAATTGGACCCTGAGCCAGATTTATCCAAAGAAGTTAAAAGTATAAATTTGTCGGATTAAGGCTATGTGGTTTTGTGTTCGCCACACTTCTGCCTGACTGTAAAAAAAGCTAGAAAAAAATCGATCCATGGCAACTTTGTGAAATTGGACCCTGAGCCAGATTTATCCAAACAACTCGCATTTGAACGAAATTTAAATTTAAATTTTGCACGTTAAAAGTATAAATTTGTCGGATTAAGGCTATGTGGTTTTGTGATCGCCACACTTCTGCCTTACTGTAAAAAAAGCAAGAAAAATCGATCCATGGCAACTTTGTGAAATTGGACCCTGAGCCAGATTTATCCAAACAACTCGCATTTGAACGAAATTTAAATTTAAATTTTGCACGTTAAAAGTATAAATTTGTCGGATTAAGGCTATGTGGTTTTGTGATCGCCACACTTCTGCCTTACTGTAAAAAAAGCAAGAAAAAATCGATCCATGGCAACTTTGTGAAATTGGACCCTGAGCCAGATTTATCCAAACAACTCGCATTTGAACGAAATTTAAATTTAAATTTTGCACGTTAAAAGTATAAATTTGCCGGATTAAGGCTATGTGGTTTTGTGATCGCCACACTTCTGCCTGACTGTAAAAAAGCTAGAAAAAAATCGATCCATGGCAACTTTGTGAAATTGGACCCTGAGCCAGATTTATCCAAACAACTCGCATTTGAACGAAATTTAAATTTAAATTTTGCACGTTAAAAGTATAAATTTGTCGGATTAAGGCTATGTGGTTTTGAGATCGCTACACTCCTGCCTTACTTTTAGAAAAGTTAGAAAAAAATCGATCCATGGCAAGTTTGCGAAATTGGACCCTGGGCCAGATTTATCCAAACAACTCGCATTTGAACAAAAATTAAATTTAAATTTTGCACGTTAAAAGTATAAATTTGTTGGATTAAGGCTATGTGGTTTTGTGATCGCCACACTTCTGCCTGACTGTAAAAAAAGCTAGAAAAAAATCGATCCATGGCAACTTTGTGAAATTGGACCCTGAGCCAGATTTATCCAAACAACTCGCATTTGAACGAAATTTAAATTTAAATTTTGCATGTTAAAAGTATAAATTTGTCGGATTAAGGCTATGTGGTTTTGAGATCGCTACACTCCTGCCTTACTTTTAGATAAGTTAGAAAAAAATCGATCCATGGCAACTTTGTGAAATTGGACCCTGAGCCAGATTTATCCAAACAACTCGCATTTGAACGAAATTTAAATTTAAATTTTGCACGTTAAAAGTATAAATTTGTCGGATTAAGGCTATGTGGTTTTGAGATCGCTATACTCCTGCCTTACTTTTAGAAAAGTTAGAAAAAAATCGATCCATGGCAAGTTTGCGAAATTGGGCCCTGGGCCAGATTTATCCAAACAACTCGCATTTGAACAAAAATTAAATTTAAATTTTGCACGTTAAAAGTATAAATTTGTTGGATTAAGGCTATGTGGTTTTGTGATCGCCACACTACTGCCTGACTGTAAAAAAGCTAGAAAAAAATCGATCCATGGCAACTTTGTGAAATTGGACCTTAAGCCAGATTTATCCAAACAACTCGCATTTGAACGAAATTAAATTTAAATTTTGCACGTTAAAAGTATAAATTTGTCGGATTAAGGCTATGTGGTTTTGTGATCGCCACACTTCCGCCTTACTGTAAAAAAGCAAGAAAAAATCGATCCATGGCAACTTTGTGAAATTGGACCCTGAGCCAGATTTATCCAAACAACTCGCATTTAAACGAAATTTAAATTTAAATTTTGCACGTTAAAAGTATAAATTTGTCGGATTAAGGCTATGTGGTTTTGAGATCGCTATACTCCTGCCTTACTTTTAGAAAAGTTAGAAAAAAATCGATCCATGGCAAGTTTGCGAAATTGGGCCCTGGGCCAGATTTATCCAAACAACTCGCATTTGAACAAAAATTAAATTTAAATTTTGCACGTTAAAAGTATAAATTTGTTGGATTAAGGCTATGTGGTTTTGTGATCGCCACACTACTGCCTGACTGTAAAAAAGCAAGAAAAAATCGATCCATGGCAACTTTGTGAAATTGGACCCTGAGCCAGATTTATCCAAACAACTCGCATTTGAACGACATTTAAATTTAAATTTTGCACGTTAAAAGTATAAATTTGTCGGATTAAGGTTTTGAAATCGCTACACTCCTGCCTTACTTTTAGATAAGTTAGAAAAAAATCGATCCATGGCAACTTTGTGAAATTGGACCCTGAGCCAGATTTATCCAAACAACTCGCATTTGAACGAAATTTAAATTTAAATTTTGCACGTTAAAAGTATAAATTTGTCGGATTAAGGCTATGTGGTTTTGAGATCGCTACACTCCTGCCTTACTTTTAGAAAAGTTAGAAAAAAATCGATCCATGGCAAGTTTGCGAAATTGGACCCTGGGCCAGATTTATCCAAACAACTCGCATTTGAACAAAAATTAAATTTAAATTTTGCACGTTAAAAGTATAAATTTGTTGGATTAAGGCTATGTGGTTTTGTGATCGCCACACTTCTGCCTGACTGTAAAAAAAGCTAGAAAAAAATCGATCCATGGCAACTTTGTGAAATTGGACCCTGAGCCAGATTTATCCAAACAACTCGCATTTGAACGAAATTTAAATTTAAATTTTGCATGTTAAAAGTATAAATTTGTCGGATTAAGGCTATGTGGTTTTGAGATCGCTACACTCCTGCCTTACTTTTAGATAAGTTAGAAAAAAATCGATCCATGGCAACTTTGTGAAATTGGACCCTGAGCCAGATTTATCCAAACAACTCGCATTTAAACGAAATTTAAATTTAAATTTTGCACGTTAAAAGTATAAATTTGTCGGATTAAGGCTATGTGGTTTTGAGATCGCTATACTCCTGCCTTACTTTTAGAAAAGTTAGAAAAAAATCGATCCATGGCAAGTTTGCGAAATTGGGCCCTGGGCCAGATTTATCCAAACAACTCGCATTTGAACAAAAATTAAATTTAAATTTTGCACGTTAAAAGTATAAATTTGTTGGATTAAGGCTATGTGGTTTTGTGATCGCCACACTACTGCCTGACTGTAAAAAAGCTAGAAAAAAATCGATCCATGGCAACTTTGTGAAATTGGACCTTAAGCCAGATTTATCCAAACAACTCGCATTTGAACGAAATTAAATTTAAATTTTGCACGTTAAAAGTATAAATTTGTCGGATTAAGGCTATGTGGTTTTGTGATCGCCACACTTCTGCCTTACTGTAAAAAAGCAAGAAAAAATCGATCCATGGCAACTTTGTGAAATTGGACCCTGAGCCAGATTTATCCAAACAACTCGCATTTGAACGAAATTTAAATTTAAATTTTGCATGTTAAAAGTATAAATTTGTCGGATTAAGGCTATGTGGTTTTGAGATCGCTACACTCCTGCCTTACTTTTAGATAAGTTAGAAAAAAATCGATCCATGGCAACTTTGTGAAATTGGACCCTGAGCCAGATTTATCCAAACAACTCGCATTTAAACGAAATTTAAATTTAAATTTTGCACGTTAAAAGTATAAATTTGTCGGATTAAGGCTATGTGGTTTTGAGATCGCTATACTCCTGCCTTACTTTTAGAAAAGTTAGAAAAAAATCGATCCATGGCAAGTTTGCGAAATTGGGCCCTGGGCCAGATTTATCCAAACAACTCGCATTTGAACAAAAATTAAATTTAAATTTTGCACGTTAAAAGTATAAATTTGTTGGATTAAGGCTATGTGGTTTTGTGATCGCCACACTACTGCCTGACTGTAAAAAAGCTAGAAAAAAATCGATCCATGGCAACTTTGTGAAATTGGACCTTAAGCCAGATTTATCCAAACAACTCGCATTTGAACGAAATTAAATTTAAATTTTGCACGTTAAAAGTATAAATTTGTCGGATTAAGGCTATGTGGTTTTGTGATCGCCACACTTCTGCCTTACTGTAAAAAAGCAAGAAAAAATCGATCCATGGCAACTTTGTGAAATTGGACCCTGAGCCAGATTTATCCAAACAACTCGCATTTGAACGACATTTAAATTTAAATTTTGCACGTTAAAAGTATAAATTTGTCGGATTAAGGTTTTGAAATCGCTACACTCCTGCCTTACTTTTAGAAAAGTTAGAAAAAAATCGATCCATGGCAACTTTGCGAAATTGGGCCCTGGGCCAGATTTATCCAAACAACTCGCATTTGAACAAAAATTAAATTAAAATTTGGACGTTAAAAGTATAAATTTGTCGGATTAAGGCTATGTGGTTTAGAGATCGTCAGCGCCCAATTTCAGAAAGTTATCATGGAACGTTTTTTTCTAACTTTACTAAAATGTAGAAGTGTGGCGATCTCAAAACCACATAGCCTTAATCCGACAAATTTTTTACTTTTGACATGCCAAGTACCTTTATCGTGTTCGTGTCTAATGTAATTTAAATTCGTACAAATGCAGTTTTTATTCATATAACGGTTGCATGGCTAAAATTCTCATAATTAAAAAGTTACGATTTTTATTTTCGTATTTAACGTGATTTGTAATAAATTCTGGGCTGGGGTAACTTCACACAAGTTTAAATGGGGTTTTTATTGATTAGTGTTGCCTGATATTTTTTTTTATTTTCTGGGGGATAGAATCGTGTGATAACTTCACATACGTTCAATTTTTGTCCTTTAGATTAATATCCTAGGATTATGACAAATCCAACGATCGGAATGGTTTTTCGACTGTCGTAGAGGATTGATCACTAGTTGGATTCAATTCAATTAGTCATCCATGCGTAACGATTTATTGCAAAAATTGGTTGAAAACTCATTTTTCCACGTGATTCGAAGTGTTCGATTCTGGAAAGTGTAAAAAACTATTAAATTTTAAATCCAACGATCGGAACCGTTTCGTCAGCTGTCATTGATGATTGATCACTAGTTCTTTTCGTTAAATCAACTATACGATTCCAATCGTTGGATTTATAAAATTGTTATAGTATTGACCTGCTCTCCAGACTCTAAAACTTCGAATTTTGGGGGAAGATGAGATTTTAACGAATTTAGCAATAGATCATTAAGCCGGGATGACCAAACGAAAACTTCAAGTGACCACTCCTCAACAACAGTTGACCAAACCATTCCGATCATTGAATTTATAAAATTAATAGTTTTGTTATACTTTCCAGACCTTAACACTTCGAATCGTGCGGAAAAATGAGTTTTCAACAAATTTTTGCAATAAATCGTTAAACAGGGATGACTAATCGAAACCAACTAGTGATCAATCGTCTACGACAGTATTACAACCATTCCGATCGTTGGATTGGTTTTGAATTGATTTTATCTTACATTGAATTGATTTTATCTTATGTCTTCCACTTTAGATACAATTCTTTGAAAAGAGGTATATTTTTACCCAAATGGCATAAATGACCAAACGATAACAGCTAGTGACCAATCCTGACCAAACGAATTCAATCATCAATTTCGAATCATCGAAACCTTTGGACGAGGTGCTAAAAAGGCGGAGTCCAATCAAGCAACAGAATTTTACAAAACTTTATAGCAAAAGCAGATGTTATTCGATCTAGCCAAAGCATCTTTGTTAGAATGAAATTTAATTTAGTTTTCGGAGACCGTTACTGTAAAGGATTTGCGAGTCAGTAGATTACTGGACTAACCCATTCCTTTAAAGTTTGCGGCCAGATTAAATAAATTTCAGAAAATAAATTTCAAGGTCCTTCTACACAATGCGATTTGCTTGAACCATACGATATTTCTTGTACACGTCCATATTTTTTGAAATCAGAAATCTTGGAATATTTAATCGGCCATTACAATAAGCAAATTGAATAGAACTTTTTGAACGAAGGTTGCCTAAAAATTTTCCGAGCTCAACATAAAAACGGCTGTACTCGTCAACAAAAGTGACACAGTGTGTTTGCACATGCGTGGAAAGATACTCACTGTAATATCAGCCTTTTGGAGCTATAGTTAAATAATTATTTTTGAAAAGCAATAAGCCTACGCAAATCAAAGACGAGTTGGACCCTGTTTACGGGGATCATTTGGCACCGTGAAATTTTGGGAAGCTGAATTTTAACGTGGTCGTACCCACTTGGGTGACGATGAACGTTCGGGATGTCCAAAAACTGCACCCACTGACGCTAACATCACTCAAGTTCACCAAATGGCGTTAGACAACCATCGAATTAAGGTTAGAGAGATATGAGAGGCTATAAACATGTCTAAAGAACGTGTGATACTGAATCGAGATTTAGGCATGAGAAAGCTGTTCGCGCATTGAGTGCCCCGTTTGCTCACTTTGGACCAGAAAAATGTTCGAATACTCATTTCACATGCTTCGTTGGTGCAGTTTAGGTGCAACGAATTTGAGTTTTGGTGTTGGCTAATTACTGTTGCAGGAACTTGGATACACCATTATACTTCAGAATCAAAAAATTGGTGAAAACAATGGACTGTCAAGGATGAATCTGCTCCAAAAAAGACAAAGGCTGATCCTTCGGCTTCGAAAGTGATGGCGACTGTTTTATGCAACAGTTGAACACATTTACAGAAAAGAGAATCTTGTAAACTGCTTGACTCGCCCAAGCGACTTTTTTTTGTTCTCTAAGCTAAAAGTTGCGCTCGAAGGGCCAAAAACGTTGTAAACAACTATTGGTGGCCATTTTCCAGAACTTCTTTCAAAAATGATTTAGGAATCTCATTTCCATTAAACATATCCTTTCTTATCATAATCAGTTAAGAAATAACCGAGTTCCATATCAGATAGCCGCATTGCAGAAGGTATGCCAAAAATCGTTTTAGAATCCAATTTCCATGCAACATACCCAATGCCATTACGTCGTTTAAGAAATGGCCAAGTTCCGTCTCAGGTGGCCATATATTCCGGTCTCCAGAACATATTCCAAAAATTATTTAAAAATTGCATTTCCATCCACCATATCCAATTTCATCATAATCGATTAAAAAATGATCGAGTTCCGTCTCAGGTGGCCATGTTCCGGTACTTTATTCAAAAATTATTTTAGACCCAAAAAACTTAAATTTTTATTTATAAGTAATTCTTCTATACGGTCAATTTTACAAACTACGCCAAACCGGCATACGATAAATTGTCCACACGATAAATGAGGTCCACGGTAAATTGTGCCGTTAAATGTTCGCATAAAATTGAAACTCTATAAATTGTTTACGATAAAGTGACCGTCACTCCATAAATAGTTTGATAGTGCAGTACTGATTTTTTTTTATTCCACAAAGTGTGATCCCCGTTGAGTCGACAACGGGGATGACACTGAACGTCAGCAAATCTTCACACATAATTAAACAGAATATTTACACAGAAAATGATCGTGAGACTGGATGAAAATTATTAAAAAATTACACTGTTAAATTTGATATTTTTCCAATCAGATTTTTTTTATTGGCCACAATTTGAAATGTTGTGCCGTCAAATCAATAGCTAGATTCTGGCTGATATTTTCGGGAAGGTAAAGCCTAGACTTATTTCTGGGACCTAAGTAAAGTATATTTTTGAAATTCGGTCTGTTAATAATTATATTTAGGAATTGAGCATTATTGATGGGTTTCAAAGAACCACACTTCCAGCTAATCCTGGAGATGTCACGTATTGGAAGTTTTTACGAATCGTTTGCGACTTGTTTCAATTGCATATGTATTAGTGTTATTACCTGTACAAGACGAAACTTGAGTTATACTCGACAAATTTAAAAAAGATTGGTACAAAGTATAGAATTAAACAAACAAAACCATAACCACCGTAATAACCACATATTTCAAATCTCAATTGATTTAATTAGTCATATTATGTATTTAATATAATAGTTAATGTTTAATTAATATGGCCAAAAATACTCTAAGAAAGATGGCACCAGATAAACACAAAAATTGTATAAAATAATAGGAATCTGGCCCAAAAGTCATCTTCGAATCCTGGAGATTTTGGCGCATAGCCACATACTTAGTGCCATGTATTTAAGTTGTTCAATTTCACAAAAAATACGTTCTGGCCCTTTCATATTATCATAAACTTCCGAAATGCACAGCACGAATCGATATTGCTCACAACCAAATCATAAGAAAAATCTGAAACTTTCTGAATAATTTCGTAATTGGTCCTACTTGAAAATAAAATAAGTTTTATGTACGCAAATTTTTGGAATAGCCCAGCGGGAATCGATTAAATTTTCATGCTAACTCTAGCTAATACTCAAACCACCATTAGGTTTTACAATATTTTATTATTGAGTTTTCTTTTTATTTTATTTAATAATAATAAATTTAATTATGGACGATGAATAAATTAACGAAATTATTATTAAATGAAAACGTTCAGTTTAATAGTCAACTTAAATACCTAATATTATATTTATTATTATAATAATTGATTATTTTGTCGTGTACAATTTTTTAGTACTGTTCAATGGAAAAAATATTTGGTTTTGATATTTGAAAAAATCCTGCTAACTTTTCGTGCTAGTTTCACATCGGTGTATAAATATATTTTTTCCGTGTTTAATAATCTGTTTAAATATAAAAGAAATTCGTGCTAACTTTTTAAATAATATGTGAGAAATACATTTTTTCGGGCTAACTTGTACTAAAATGACATTATTCGAGATACAAACCATTAGTGTTGACCCAGTGTTTTATGAGCTAACTTTCCGTGCCAAATTCACAGACATTAAATTTCCGCTTTGTTCGAAAGGTTCTGAAGGTCTTAGAAGAACAGTTTTCTAGGTCGTTGTTGAAAGGAATACTATAAGTTTATCCGAGCCTTTTGTGTATGGTTCATAACGTGATTTTTTGTTAGGGTAGGTAGTCGCTCAACCCACTAATTACATGGGCGGGTCACGTACTGGTGATAACTGTTAAGCCATCCAGCCTTACCAGAAACATGTTAACATCACGAAATGTTTGCTCCACGAAAGAAGCCTGCTAATTATCTAGTTCTGTCCTATGTGGCGATATTTCACAACTCCTTCCGAAAATTATTGACGAAACTTATTTCTATTCAACATATTCCATTTCAGCATAATCGGTTAACAAATTATTGAATTCCGTTCCAGACGCCCATATTCCATAACTTCTTCCCAAAATCATTTAAGTATCCCATTTCCATCCATCATACTCAACCCTATCATAAAGGGTTTGGAATCGCTTGAGTTCCGTCCCAGGTGGCCATATTCCAGAATTTCTTCCAAACATCATTAAAGAACCCATTTTTATCCAGCATACCCAATCCCACCATGATCAGAATTGATCGAGTTCCGTCCCAGGTAGCCATATTCCAGAACTTCTTCCAAAAATCATTTAAGAATCCCATTTCCAACCAGCATACTCAATCTCATCATATTGGGTTAGGAATTGATCGAGTTCCCTCCCAGGTGGCCGAATTCAAAAAATTCGTCTAAAAATCGTTGAAGATCCCATTTCCATCCAGCTTACCTAATCCCATCATAATCGGAAAAGAATTGATCGTGTTCCTTCCCAAGTGGCCATATTCCAGGTGGAAATATTCCAGAACTTCTTAACTTTTTAATAAACTTGGTTAACAAATTATCGAATTCCGTTCTAGGCGTCCATATTCCAGAACTTCTTACCAAAATTGTTTAAGAATCCCATTTACATCCAGCATACTCAATCCCATCATAAAGGGTTTGGAATCGATTGAGTTCCATCCCAGTTGGCCATATTCCAGAATTTCTTCCAAACATCATTAAAGAACCCATTTTTATCCAGCATAGCCAACCCCATCATGATCAGAATTGATCGAGTTCCGTCCCAGGTAGCCATATTCCAGAATTTCTTCCCAAAATTATTTAAGATCCCATTTCTATCCAGCATATAAATCCGAAACATGGAATGATCCGAAAAATGAAAAAAAGGTCCGTTAAATCGAGCGTCCATTAAATCGAGCGTCCGTTAAATCGACAATGATAAAGCATCCTGTGGATCCTTATAGGTATTTAGGTCTCTTGTCGAAATAAGAAAGCTTTCCTCTATTGCACTATGCAGATTGCTATGTAAGTTAAAATAAGGCTCTAAGTTGTGGGTTTGTTTTATTCAATAGTGTAAATATTTCCACTGTTGGGTGATTTATTGGCATATACATATTTTAAGAGTAGTTACACGGTATTTTTGATGAGTTTTACTGTGGGCTTGAAAATTTAATGTATTTAATAACGACGACATTTAAAATCTTTAAAATTTGTTTTTACATTTTTAATCTTTGATATATATTGAAGTTTTTAAAATCATATTTAACGGTCTTCTGAAATTAAATAAAATTTATAATGAAAACCTTGTAGTTTCGTCTTATACAGGGTTAACTCACTAATACATATGAACGAAAATTTGGCTTAGTGAATACTTCTCGTGATCCATCCGATTCGAGAAATTTTTACTGAAAATTTTACGAAACAATTCGTAAAGAAATTAGTAAAATTTTCTCGGACATGAGACGTCCACGAGATCTCAACATCATTTTCAAATATATTTAATCCCTAATGAACAAATTTGAATAGAATTTGATTATTTTTAAAATTTTATACCTTCAATCCTGGTTCTGGCCTATTGTTTCCGACAGCTCGACCAGTGGCACTATTGTGGCAATTCCGCGGGAATAGGAGGCTGGGGAAAGAATTTTTATGTAGTTTCTCTTCAAATATTTTTTGTCCGGCTGTATAAATTGGGAATAATTTTTCCAAGTCTAAATTGGCAGGGAAAATTATTCCCAATTCAACCCTTTCAAGCTTACTGGTAACGTGGTAATACCACAGTTTAAAAAGAGCATTTCGCTTTACAGACCTAAGCATCACGCATCAGTCCTTGATTTTGCCGGCTAATACTCAGGGTATTGGGTCGTGGGGATTTGGAGGCTTTCATGTCTCTGGCCTACAACGTGTTAACAGAAAATGAAAAAAAAAAACGCAAACTAAAAATAAATAAAAATACCGGATGTTCTGCCGAAAAATAATTATAACCGGGTTTTCCCATCCGACGGCAACCGGATCTCCCTGAGTGACAAGTGCTAAGTATGCAACAAACCAAAAATCAAAAAAATGAAAGGAAAAAACGGGAAAACAAAAGAAATGTGTTGAACTAAAACTTAGATTGAACCGAAACAAGGTCGCTGAAGGTGAACAATCCGATTAGCGAGACCAATGTGTGACCCCGGTCGCGTGTACAAACACTTGGGTGCTTGATTAAAAACAAACAACAAACAATTTTGAAAATTTGAAAAATTGGAAATTTTAAAAACTAAAAAAATAGTACCATACCTCCAAGTTGCGACCTTGGTGCCGTCATGCCAGAGGCGCCACATCCGGAGAGTTGGGCGTCTTCCCACTGTGAATTGTATAACCGTTGCGGCTCACCCGCCGATAACTGTATTGGTCTCGATTAGCCGCCAAAATAAGTTGAGGTGCTTTTCACCGATAACGCAGTGTGGCCTTGATAGGCCAACAAAAGAATGTTAGGCGTCCTTCGTCTTAACCGTAGAACTTTGCCTGGTTGGGCACTAAAATGTTGGGCGTTGGCTCGCCTTAGTTAACAGAAAAAATTCACAAATGGCCGCGGTGGGCCATCTGCACGTTGCGGTGCCTTTCACCGATACCCAAAGATAACCTTAACTGGCCACCCGAAACTCAATGTGCGTTGGCTCGCCTAAATACCATAACATTGTCAGGCGTTGTGACGCTTCACACCGTATAATTTTTTTTTGTCGGCGTCGTTCTGCCGTTAACAACCACTAGTTGGGCGTTGTCCCGCCGAACTGTAAATAAAGTGGCCTCAACTGGCCACCTTTAGAAATCAATTTAATATTTGTCACGCCAACCTTAAAAAAAAAAATAAATAATTCGTTGTACCCGTTGAATGCGACGAGCCTCAATTGGGTGCCCGTAAAATATAAGTGATGCGCCTTGTGGTGAACCACCCCGTGCCGATGTGGTATTTTTGACTTGCAGTTACAGTGGTTTACCAAAAATAAACACAATTAAATTTTTTAAAAATGTACACCACACCACTAGCCCCGTTAGATCACGATATAATAATAAGAGATATACAACCAATTTGGTAGTTTTCAACCAAAATTAAACTTTGATTTCTATATTGTTTTCCTTTATACAATGTTTCATACACGATATAATTGGTACACTATGTTTTTCCTAAATATTTTTTACAGTTTTTACAAGCTATGTATTTTAAACTTCCGAACTAGACTTTTTCAATAACAAGACTCGACTTTTATTTTTCCAATCCATAATTTGACTTTGATATTTTTTTTTGTTCAAAATTCCAATCAAGACTCTATCACAATCAAAACTCTACCGAATATTCTCGCACCAACAATTTAAAATGCAGAAAAATACTGTCTTTTCTGTCTCTCTTGTACGCTCTCACACATGCAGTTGATCGCGCGACACAAACAGAGAACAATGAACGTGACGCGCCAGAAAGACAGAACAAGAAACATAGAAAAAAATATTAGTCTACATTTTACCCGCTCGTACACATGCCCAAGGGCACACATTGGTCTCGCTCCAAAAATCAATATTTGGAATGCTATCGTATAATTAAATTGGCACAACACAAAAACCGCTCGTTAAATTCTTCAATCATAGTATTGCTACTCATATATAGATGGCAATGCCACAACGACCAATAATAAATCACAAATTAAGAAAAATGAAAATGGGGAAAGAATTTAAATGACCAATGAGTCGTAACAAATGGTTGACGACTTTCTGCCAAAATACGTCATCCCAATCGAAAATTTAAACTATTGCATTCTTAAGATTCGTAAGCGAAAATTTTCGATTAAAAAGTAGACGAAAATTTTCTACTGGTATAAAACCGGCGAGTTTCTTTTTCGCATAGGTTTTCCGTCAAATCACATATAGTATTTCCAAAATGGAAAAATCAAAACAAAGTTTAGAGCATATCTCTAATGCTGTGTGCCTCAGGTCGATTTTTTCGACTATAAAATAAACTAAACTAAATTGCTCAGTAATCCACAATACAAATTCATAGGTGGCAGTAACAGTAACAAAACAAGCTGTGCCTGACTATTCGAAATACTAAATCACTTTTCGACTTCTCGACTTTTCGTCAATAAACGAAATATTAAATTAAATTTAAATAATGGAAAAATGTTTAAAAATAAACAAATATCATAACCTTTGACATTTGAGAACTAAATTGAAAAGTTACCTCACGAGGAGACTTTTCGTTTGTAATCTGGCGCCGAATAGCGTACGGCCAGCTGAAAAAAGTTTAGTGTATAATTTAGTCAAGAAAACGAAGCCCTAATAGACTTTATAGAGGCAAATCAGGCTTTAATAACATATGACAACACAACTAACACCAAAAAACATCAAATTTTTTGACATAACCATAATCACCACACGACGAGAAGTTGACCGCGATGATACTGGTGCAAAAAAAAAATCGATTAGTTTCAAAAATACGGCTAAATGTAGTCATCGAATTTTTGAGAGAAACGTAGATGATTTTATACGATTCACTTTCAAGGATATACTATACGCCCAGAGACCGTATTCTTGAAATCGGTGGAAGTTTCCCCAATCGGAATACAATTTGCTTTGAAATTCTCTATATTATTCGAATTTTTCGACGGCTACTTTAATCATTTTTTCAAATTTGTGTATAAGTTTTCTGTTATTTATTTCCCTACTATGCAAATAATTACACATCGATTTACCCTGGCGGAATTTTTCCCTTAGTAGGGGGGAAAATTATGTTTCTTAATTAAAAAAAGAAAAAAAGAAATTCAAAAAAATGATTAAAGTAGCCGGCGAGAAATTCGAATAATATAAAGAATTTCAAAGGAAATTGGGGAAATTTGCACCGATTTCAAGAATACGGCCCAGAACGCTCAATTTGTGGTTTATTTGATTCTGATAAACTTTACTCTGGTTCATGAAATTTTAAAATTTTTGAACAAATTTGCTTTATTTCTACTACCGAAATGATTTTTTATAATCGGATGTATCTGGTCTTTCTATTAACCGAAAAATTTATGATGCATTTTTTTTAATATTCTACAGGTGGCTTAGTTTTATCGATCCATGCAAAATTGTTATGTGGTGGTTTTGCCGGAGCAGTTGCCCAATCATTTTCATATCCGCTCGATGTGACGCGACGGCGTATGCAATTAGCCATGATGAATCCGGAAACTAAGAAATTTGGGTAAATATTTTTTCTACACTAAAAGTAATTATTAGCAAATAGTTTTTATGTAACATCCTTATGTAGCATTTCTTAATCTTACTAATTTACAATTTTTCTCTTTTCTTTATTTAACTCAACATAAATATGTATAATATTATGTTTGTTGTAAATAAATATGATGGATATGGTATTAACAATAACTATTAAAAAAAATTTAACGGATGATTTACAGAAGGTGGGTTTTTGTATGTAATTTGTATGTAAATATTCCATGTGTGTGTGTATGTATCTTGCATATTGACTAACCTAACAGAAAATTTTGCAACATTGTTGTGTGGCAAATTAATATTTATGTTAAAATATTATACGACATATTTACTTATAATAAATTGTTTATTGTTTTTAGCATGGGCATGGTCAAAACACTACAAATAATTTACAGAGAGAATGGTGTCATACAGGGGTTATACCGTGGGATGTCCATCAATTATTTACGTGCGATACCAATGGTGGCTGTATCGTTTTCAACGTACGAACTTTTGAAACAGGCCCTTCGATTAGATACTGGTATGAAAATTTAAGGATGGCAGCCGAATCAAGAAGTGTCAAACGATTTTTTTTTGTACAAGATGTTAATAAGTGAGCAATGGCGGTTTTAAAGTGAAATAGTTTTGTTTTATGTATCGTAAGTGAAATAAATAATTAAGATACAAATTCTCAAAAGCTGGACAAAATGGACTATAATGAATTAGAAATTGGCAATAATTACTTAAAGTGAAATTATTATATTAATTTTTATTTACAAATCAATCATTTTTATGGGTCAAATTAAATATTATATATTTTATATTTATTTTATTAGGAATACAAAAATAGAATAAAATTATTATTGGTTTAATTAACTGAGTGACGAAAAACTATTAAAATGGTAATTAAATGAAAAAGGTAAGTTTTGTAATTTAAAATTACCGGTACCCTATTCCAGTGCTCTTTCTCATGGTTTCTATTCCAATAGGTAGGAATGCCGCCGTATTTTTGTCGAATTTGAAATAGAAAAGCGTTACCCCAGTGCTAACGCTTTTCTATTTCAAATTCGACAAAAGTACGGCGGCATTCCTACCTACTGGAATGGAAACCATGAGAACACCGGAATAGGGTGCACCGACGTTATTGACGGAAATTTTACTTCAAAATTCCCACTTTACACTTTCCTGGATGCATAATAACTCTTTACCGCACTCGCGCACGGTTGTTGCCTCGCGATGGTTACGTACATGGTGTAATCAGGACTTCGATTACGACATATTTCAAACACTTAAACGCTGATCTACTCAAAATAACGTCATTATATCAAAATGTGTGAAAATTAATTTTATCCGTTCCAAATCAGTAAGGCTAACTAACCATCATGGATTGCAGACGAACGAGGTGACATATTGCAGCAAATTAAACGTTGATCTACTCATAAATACATTACTGATCGAAAATAATCGAAACATTCGGAATCGGTGACAATAAACTTTATCCGTTCAAAATAAGTAAGGCTAACCATCAGGGATTTTCGCAAAAAATTGAAAACTTTTTATTGTTGAAATTCCAGTCCAAAATGATTATAGGTAAAGTATATAACACGTTGAGCACGAAATTACCGGTGGCATGCATAAGGAAGGCTCGGTTATTGGAAGTTTCGCATTTTGAAATTCATCCACATTTGTATTCGAATCTGGATTGCAGACGAACCAGGTGACATATTGCAACAAATTAAACGTTGATCTACTCATAAATACATTACTGATCGAAAATAATCGAAACATTCGGAATCGGTCACAATAAACTTTATCCGTTCAAAATAAGTAAGGCTAACCATCAGGGATTTTCGCAAAAAATTGAAAACTTTTTATTGTTGAAATTCCAGTCCAAAATGATTATAGGTAAAGTATATAACACGTTGAGCACGAAATTACCGGTAGCATGCATAAGGAAGGCTCGGTTATTGGAAGTTTTGCATTTTGAAATTCATCCACATTTGTATTCGAATCTGGATTGCAGACGAACGAGGTGACATATTGCAGCAAATTAAACGTTGATCTACTCATAAATACATTACTGATCGAAAATAATCGAAACATTCGGAATCGGTGACAATAAATTTTATCCGTTCAAAATAAGTAAGGCTAACCATCAGGGATTTTCGCAAAAAATTGAAAACTTTTTATTGTTGAAATTCCAGTCCAAAATGATTATAGGTAAAGTATATAACACGTTGAGCACGAAATTACCGGTGGCATGCATAAGGAAGGCTCGGTTATTGGAAGTTTCGCATTTTGAAATTCATCCACATTTGTATTCGAATCTGGATTGCAGACGAACGAGGTGACATATTGCAGCAAATTAAACGTTCATCTACTCATAAATACATTACTGATCGAAAATAATCGAAACATTCGGAATCGGTGACAATAAATTTTATCCGTTCAAAATAAGTAAGGCTAACCATCAGGGATTTTCGCAAAAAATTGAAAACTTTTTATTGTTGAAATTCCAGTCCAAAATGATTATAGGTAAAGTATATAACACGTTGAGCACGAAATTACCGGTGGCATGCATAAGGAAGGCTCGGTTATTGGAAGTTTTGCATTTTGAAATTCATCCACATTTGTATTCGAATCTGGATTGCAGACGAACGAGGTGACATATTGCAGCAAATTAAACGTTGATCTACTCATAAATACATTACTGATCGAAAATAATCGAAACATTCGGAATCGGTGACAATAAATTTTATCCGTTCAAAATAAGTAAGGCTAACCATCAGGGATTTTCGCAAAAAATTGAAAACTTTTTATTGTTGAAATTCCAGTCCAAAATGATTATAGGTAAAGTATATAACACGTTGAGCACGAAATTACCGGTAGCATGCATAAGGAAGGCTCGGTTATTGGAAGTTTTGCATTTTGAAATTCATCCACATTTGTATTCGAATCTGGATTGCAGACGAACGAGGTGACATATTGCAGCAAATTAAACGTTGATCTACTCATAAATACATTACTGATCGAAAATAATCGAAACATTCGGAATCGGTGACAATAAATTTTATCCGTTCAAAATAAGTAAGGCTAACCATCAGGGATTTTCGCAAAAAATTGAAAACTTTTTATTGTTGAAATTCCAGTCCAAAATGATTATAGGTAAAGTATATAACACGTTGAGCACGAAATTACCGGTAGCATGCATAAGGAAGGCTCGGTTTATGGAAGTTTTGCATTTTGAAATTCATCCACATTTGTATTCGAATCTGGATTGCAGACGAACGAGGTGACATATTGCAGCAAATTAAACGTTGATCTACTCATAAATACATTACTGATCGAAAATAATCGAAACATTCGGAATCGGTGACAATAAACTTTATCCGTTCAAAATAAGTAAGGCTTACCATCAGGGATTTTCGCAAAAAATTGAAAACTTTTTATTGTTGAAATTCCAGTTCAAAATGATTATAGGTAAAGTATATAACACGTTGAGCACGAAATTACCGGTAGCATGCATAAGGAAGGCTCGGTTATTGGAAGTTTTGCATTTTGAAATTCATCCACATTTGTATTCGAATCTGGATTGCAGACGAACGAGGTGACATATTGCAGCAAATTAAACGTTCATCTACTCATAAATACATTACTGATCGAAAATAATCGAAACATTCGGAATCGGTGACAATAAACTTTATCCGTTCAAAATAAGTAAGGCTTACCATCAGGGATTTTCGCAAAAAATTGAAAACTTTTTATTGTTGAAATTCCAGTCCAAAATGATTATAGGTAAAGTATATAACACGTTGAGCACGAAATTACCGGTAGCATGCATAAGGAAGGCTCGGTTATTGGAAGTTTTGCATTTTGAAATTCATCCACATTTGTATTCGAATCTGGATTGCAGACGAACGAGGTGACATATTGCAGCAAATTAAACGTTCATCTACTCATAAATACATTACTGATCGAAAATAATCGAAACATTCGGAATCGGTGACAATAAATTTTATCCGTTCAAAATAAGTAAGGCTAACCATCAGGGATTTTCGCAAAAAATTGAAAACTTTTTATTGTTGAAATTCCAGTCCAAAATGATTATAGGTAAAGTATATAACACGTTGAGCACGAAATTACCGGTAGCATGCATAAGGAAGGCTCGGTTATTGGAAGTTTTGCATTTTGAAATTCATCCACATTTGTATTCGAATCTGGATTGCAGACGAACGAGGTGACATATTGCAGCAAATTAAACGTTGATCTACTCATAAATACATTACTGATCGAAAATAATCGAAACATTCGGAATCGGTGACAATAAATTTTATCCGTTCAAAATAAGTAAGGCTAACCATCAGGGATTTTCGCAAAAAATTGAAAACTTTTTATTGTTGAAATTCCAGTCCAAAATGATTATAGGTAAAGTATATAACACGTTGAGCACGAAATTACCGGTAGCATGCATAAGGAAGGCTCGGTTATTGGAAGTTTTGCATTTTGAAATTCATCCACATTTGTATTCGAATCTGGATTGCAGACGAACGAGGTGACATATTGCAGCAAATTAAACGTTGATCTACTCATAAATACATTACTGATCGAAAATAATCGAAACATTCGGAATCGGTGACAATAAACTTTATCCGTTCAAAATAAGTAAGGCTTACCATCAGGGATTTTCGCAAAAAATTGAAAACTTTTTATTGTTGAAATTCCAGTTCAAAATGATTATAGGTAAAGTATATAACACGTTGAGCACGAAATTACCGGTAGCATGCATAAGGAAGGCTCGGTTATTGGAAGTTTTGCATTTTGAAATTCATCCACATTTGTATTCGAATCTGGATTGCAGACGAACGAGGTGACATATTGCAGCAAATTAAACGTTCATCTACTCATAAATACATTACTGATCGAAAATAATCGAAACATTCGGAATCGGTGACAATAAACTTTATCCGTTCAAAATAAGTAAGGCTTACCATCAGGGATTTTCGCAAAAAATTGAAAACTTTTTATTGTTGAAATTCCAGTCCAAAATGATTATAGGTAAAGTATATAACACGTTGAGCACGAAATTACCGGTAGCATGCATAAGGAAGGCTCGGTTATTGGAAGTTTTGCATTTTGAAATTCATCCACATTTGTATTCGAATCTGGATTGCAGACGAACGAGGTGACATATTGCAGCAAATTAAACGTTCATCTACTCATAAATACATTACTGATCGAAAATAATCGAAACATTCGGAATCGGTGACAATAAATTTTATCCGTTCAAAATAAGTAAGGCTAACCATCAGGGATTTTCGCAAAAAATTGAAAACTTTTTATTGTTGAAATTCCAGTCCAAAATGATTATAGGTAAAGTATATAACACGTTGAGCACGAAATTACCGGTAGCATGCATAAGGAAGGCTCGGTTATTGGAAGTTTTGCATTTTGAAATTCATCCACATTTGTATTCGAATTTGGATTGCAGACGAACGAGGTGACATATTGCAGCAAATTAAACGTTGATCTACTCATAAATACATTACTGATCGAAAATAATCGAAACATTCGGAATCGGTGACAATAAACTTTATCCGTTCAAAATAAGTAAGGCCATCAGGGATTTTCGCAAAAAATTGAAAACTTTTTATTGTTGAAATTCCAGTCCAAAATGATTATAGGTAAAGTATATAACACGTTGAGCACAAAATTACCGGTGGCATGCATAAGGAAGGCTCGGTTATTGGAAGTTTTGCATTTTGAAATTCATCCACATTTGTATTCGAATCTGGATTGCAGACGAACGAGGTGACATATTGCAGCAAATTAAACGTTCATCTACTCATAAATACATTACTGATCGAAAATAATCGAAACATTCGGAATCGGTGACAATAAATGTTATCCGTTCAAAATAAGTAAGGCTAACCATCAGGGATTTTCGCAAAAAATTGAAAACTTTTTATTGTTGAAATTCCAGTCCAAAATGATTATAGGTAAAGTATATAACACGTTGAGCACGAAATTACCGGTGGCATGCATAAGGAAGGCTCGGTTATTGGAAGTTTCGCATTTTGAAATTCATCCACATTTGTATTCGAATCTGGATTGCAGACGAACGAGGTGACATATTGCAGCAAATTAAACGTTGATCTACTCATAAATACATTACTGATCGAAAATAATCGAAACATTCGGAATCGGTGACAATAAATTTTATCCGTTCAAAATAAGTAAGGCTAACCATCAGGGATTTTCGCAAAAAATTGAAAACTTTTTATTGTTGAAATTCCAGTCCAAAATGATTATAGGTAAAGTATATAACACGTTGAGCACGAAATTACCGGTAGCATGCATAAGGAAGGCTCGGTTATTGGAAGTTTTGCATTTTGAAATTCATCCACATTTGTATTCGAATCTGGATTGCAGACGAACCAGGTGACATATTGCAGCAAATTAAACGTTGATCTACTCATAAATACATTACTGATCGAAAATAATCGAAACATTCGGAATCGGTGACAATAAATTTTATCCGTTCAAAATAAGTAAGGCTAACCATCAGGGATTTTCGCAAAAAATTGAAAACTTTTTATTGTTGAAATTCCAGTCCAAAATGATTATAGGTAAAGTATATAACACGTTGAGCACGAAATTACCGGTAGCATGCATAAGGAAGGCTCGGTTATTGGAAGTTTTGCATTTTGAAATTCATCCACATTTGTATTCGAATCTGGATTGCAGACGAACGAGGTGACATATTGCAGCAAATTAAACGTTGATCTACTCATAAATACATTACTGATCGAAAATAATCGAAACATTCGGAATCGGTGACAATAAATTTTATCCGTTCAAAATAAGTAAGGCTAACCATCAGGGATTTTCGCAAAAAATTGAAAACTTTTTATTGTTGAAATTCCAGTCCAAAATGATTATAGGTAAAGTATATAACACGTTGAGCACGAAATTACCGGTAGCATGCATAAGGAAGGCTCGGTTATTGGAAGTTTTGCATTTTGAAATTCATCCACATTTGTATTCGAATCTGGATTGCAGACGAACGAGGTGACATATTGCAGCAAATTAAACGTTGATCTACTCATAAATACATTACTGATCGAAAATAATCGAAACATTCGGAATCGGTGACAATAAATTTTATCCGTTCAAAATAAGTAAGGCTAACCATCAGGGATTTTCGCAAAAAATTGAAAACTTTTTATTGTTGAAATTCCAGTCCAAAATGATTATAGGTAAAGTATATAACACGTTGAGCACGAAATTACCGGTAGCATGCATAAGGAAGGCTCGGTTATTGGAAGTTTTGCATTTTGAAATTCATCCACATTTGTATTCGAATCTGGATTGCAGACGAACGAGGTGACATATTGCAGCAAATTAAACGTTGATCTACTCATAAATACATTACTGATCGAAAATAATCGAAACATTCGGAATCGGTGACAATAAATTTTATCCGTTCAAAATAAGTAAGGCTAACCATCAGGGATTTTCGCAAAAAATTGAAAACTTTTTATTGTTGAAATTCCAGTCCAAAATGATTATAGGTAAAGTATATAACACGTTGAGCACGAAATTACCGGTAGCATGCATAAGGAAGGCTCGGTTATTGGAAGTTTTGCATTTTGAAATTCATCCACATTTGTATTCGAATCTGGATTGCAGACGAACCAGGTGACATATTGCAGCAAATTAAACGTTGATCTACTCATAAATACATTACTGATCGAAAATAATCGAAACATTCGGAATCGGTGACAATAAATTTTATCCGTTCAAAATAAGTAAGGCTAACCATCAGGGATTTTCGCAAAAAATTGAAAACTTTTTATTGTTGAAATTCCAGTCCAAAATGATTATAGGTAAAGTATATAACACGTTGAGCACGAAATTACCGGTAGCATGCATAAGGAAGGCTCGGTTATTGGAAGTTTCGCATTTTGAAATTCATCCACATTTGTATTCGAATCTGGATTGCAGACGAACGAGGTGACATATTGCAGCAAATTAAACGTTGATCTACTCATAAATACATTACTGATCGAAAATAATCGAAACATTCGGAATCGGTGACAATAAATTTTATCCGTTCAAAATAAGTAAGGCTAACCATCAGGGATTTTCGCAAAAAATTGAAAACTTTTTATTGTTGAAATTCCAGTCCAAAATGATTATAGGTAAAGTATATAACACGTTGAGCACGAAATTACCGGTAGCATGCATAAGGAAGGCTCGGTTATTGGAAGTTTTGCATTTTGAAATTCATCCACATTTGTATTCGAATCTGGATTGCAGACGAACGAGGTGACATATTGCAGCAAATTAAACGTTGATCTACTCATAAATACATTACTGATCGAAAATAATCGAAACATTCGGAATCGGTGACAATAAATTTTATCCGTTCAAAATAAGTAAGGCTAACTAACCATCAGGGATTTTCGCAAAAAATTGAAAACTTTTTATTGTTGAAATTCCAGTCCAAAATGATTATAGGTAAAGTATATAACACGTTGAGCACGAAATTACCGGTAGCATGCATAAGGAAGGCTCGGTTATTGGAAGTTTTGCATTTTGAAATTCATCCACATTTGTATTCGAATCTGGATTGCAGACGAACCAGGTGACATATTGCAGCAAATTAAACGTTCATCTACTCATAAATACATTACTGATCGAAAATAATCGAAACATTCGGAATCGGTGACAATAAATTTTATCCGTTCAAAATAAGTAAGGCTAACCATCAGGGATTTTCGCAAAAAATTGAAAACTTTTTATTGTTGAAATTCCAGTCCAAAATGATTATAGGTAAAGTATATAACACGTTGAGCACGAAATTACCGGTAGCATGCATAAGGAAGGCTCGGTTATTGGAAGTTTTGCATTTTGAAATTCATCCACATTTGTATTCGAATCTGGATTGCAGACGAACGAGGTGACATATTGCAGCAAATTAAACGTTGATCTACTCATAAATACATTACTGATCGAAAATAATCGAAACATTCGGAATCGGTGACAATAAATTTTATCCGTTCAAAATAAGTAAGGCTAACCATCAGGGATTTTCGCAAAAAATTGAAAACTTTTTATTGTTGAAATTCCAGTCCAAAATGATTATAGGTAAAGTATATAACACGTTGAGCACGAAATTACCGGTAGCATGCATAAGGAAGGCTCGGTTATTGGAAGTTTTGCATTTTGAAATTCATCCACATTTGTATTCGAATCTGGATTGCAGACGAACGAGGTGACATATTGCAGCAAATTAAACGTTGATCTACTCATAAATACATTACTGATCGAAAATAATCGAAACATTCGGAATCGGTGACAATAAATTTTATCCGTTCAAAATAAGTAAGGCTAACCATCAGGGATTTTCGCAAAAAATTGAAAACTTTTTATTGTTGAAATTCCAGTCCAAAATGATTATAGGTAAAGTATATAACACGTTGAGCACGAAATTACCGGTAGCATGCATAAGGAAGGCTCGGTTATTGGAAGTTTCGCATTTTGAAATTCATCCACATTTGTATTCGAATCTGGATTGCAGACGAACGAGGTGACATATTGCAGCAAATTAAACGTTGATCTACTCATAAATACATTACTGATCGAAAATAATCGAAACATTCGGAATCGGTGACAATAAATTTTATCCGTTCAAAATAAGTAAGGCTAACCATCAGGGATTTTCGCAAAAAATTGAAAACTTTTTATTGTTGAAATTCCAGTCCAAAATGATTATAGGTAAAGTATATAACACGTTGAGCACGAAATTACCGGTAGCATGCATAAGGAAGGCTCGGTTATTGGAAGTTTTGCATTTTGAAATTCATCCACATTTGTATTCGAATCTGGATTGCAGACGAACCAGGTGACATATTGCAGCAAATTAAACGTTGATCTACTCATAAATACATTACTGATCGAAAATAATCGAAACATTCGGAATCGGTGACAATAAATTTTATCCGTTCAAAATAAGTAAGGCTAACCATCAGGGATTTTCGCAAAAAATTGAAAACTTTTTATTGTTGAAATTCCAGTCCAAAATGATTATAGGTAAAGTATATAACACGTTGAGCACGAAATTACCGGTAGCATGCATAAGGAAGGCTCGGTTATTGGAAGTTTTGCATTTTGAAATTCATCCACATTTGTATTCGAATCTGGATTGCAGACGAACCAGGTGACATATTGCAGCAAATTAAACGTTGATCTACTCATAAATACATTACTGATCGAAAATAATCGAAACATTCGGAATCGGTGACAATAAATTTTATCCGTTCAAAATAAGTAAGGCTAACCATCAGGGATTTTCGCAAAAAATTGAAAACTTTTTATTGTTGAAATTCCAGTCCAAAATGATTATAGGTAAAGTATATAACACGTTGAGCACGAAATTACCGGTAGCATGCATAAGGAAGGCTCGGTTATTGGAAGTTTTGCATTTTGAAATTCATCCACATTTGTATTCGAATCTGGATTGCAGACGAACGAGGTGACATATTGCAGCAAATTAAACGTTGATCTACTCATAAATACATTACTGATCGAAAATAATCGAAACATTCGGAATCGGTGACAATAAATTTTATCCGTTCAAAATAAGTAAGGCTAACCATCAGGGATTTTCGCAAAAAATTGAAAACTTTTTATTGTTGAAATTCCAGTCCAAAATGATTATAGGTAAAGTATATAACACGTTGAGCACGAAATTACCGGTAGCATGCATAAGGAAGGCTCGGTTATTGGAAGTTTCGCATTTTGAAATTCATCCACATTTGTATTCGAATCTGGATTGCAGACGAACGAGGTGACATATTGCAGCAAATTAAACGTTGATCTACTCATAAATACATTACTGATCGAAAATAATCGAAACATTCGGAATCGGTGACAATAAATTTTATCCGTTCAAAATAAGTAAGGCAACCATCAGGGATTTTCGCAAAAAATTGAAAACTTTTTATTGTTGAAATTCCAGTCCAAAATGATTATAGGTAAAGTATATAACACGTTGAGCACGAAATTACCGGTAGCATGCATAAGGAAGGCTCGGTTATTGGAAGTTTTGCATTTTGAAATTCATCCACATTTGTATTCGAATCTGGATTGCAGACGAACGAGGTGACATATTGCAGCAAATTAAACGTTGATCTACTCATAAATACATTACTGATCGAAAATAATCGAAACATTCGGAATCGGTGACAATAAATTTTATCCGTTCAAAATAAGTAAGGCTAACCATCAGGGATTTTCGCAAAAAATTGAAAACTTTTTATTGTTGAAATTCCAGTCCAAAATGATTATAGGTAAAGTATATAACACGTTGAGCACGAAATTACCGGTAGCATGCATAAGGAAGGCTCGGTTATTGGAAGTTTTGCATTTTGAAATTCATCCACATTTGTATTCGAATCTGGATTGCAGACGAACGAGGTGACATATTGCAGCAAATTAAACGTTGATCTACTCATAAATACATTACTGATCGAAAATAATCAAAACATTCGGAATCGGTGACAATAAATTTTATCCGTTCAAAATAAGTAAGGCTAACCATCAGGGATTTTCGCAAAAAATTGAAAACTTTTTATTGTTGAAATTCCAGTCCAAAATGATTATAGGTAAAGTATATAACACGTTGAGCACGAAATTACCGGTAGCATGCATAAGGAAGGCTCGGTTATTGGAAGTTTTGCATTTTGAAATTCATCCACATTTGTATTCGAATCTGGATTGCAGACGAACCAGGTGACATATTGCAGCAAATTAAACGTTCATCTACTCATAAATACATTACTGATCGAAAATAATCGAAACATTCGGAATCGGTGACAATAAATTTTATCCGTTCAAAATAAGTAAGGCTAACCATCAGGGATTTTCGCAAAAAATTGAAAACTTTTTATTGTTGAAATTCCAGTCCAAAATGATTATAGGTAAAGTATATAACACGTTGAGCACGAAATTACCGGTAGCATGCATAAGGAAGGCTAGGTTATTGGAAGTTTTGCATTTTGAAATTCATCCACATTTGTATTCGAATCTGGATTGCAGACGAACGAGGTGACATATTGCAGCAAATTAAACGTTGATCTACTCATAAATACATTACTGATCGAAAATAATCGAAACATTCGGAATCGGTGACAATAAATTTTATCCGTTCAAAATAAGTAAGGCTAACCATCAGGGATTTTCGCAAAAAATTGAAAACTTTTTATTGTTGAAATTCCAGTCCAAAATGATTATAGGTAAAGTATATAACACGTTGAGCACGAAATTACCGGTAGCATGCATAAGGAAGGCTCGGTTATTGGAAGTTTTGCATTTTGAAATTCATCCACATTTGTATTCGAATCTGGATTGCAGACGAACGAGGTGACATATTGCAGCAAATTAAACGTTGATCTACTCATAAATACATTACTGATCGAAAATAATCGAAACATTCGGAATCGGTGACAATAAATTTTATCCGTTCAAAATAAGTAAGGCTAACCATCAGGGATTTTCGCAAAAAATTGAAAACTTTTTATTGTTGAAATTCCAGTCCAAAATGATTATAGGTAAAGTATATAACACGTTGAGCACGAAATTACCGGTAGCATGCATAAGGAAGGCTCGGTTATTGGAAGTTTTGCATTTTGAAATTCATCCACATTTGTATTCGAATCTGGATTGCAGACGAACGAGGTGACATATTGCAGCAAATTAAACGTTGATCTACTCATAAATACATTACTGATCGAAAATAATCGAAACATTCGGAATCGGTGACAATAAATTTTATCCGTTCAAAATAAGTAAGGCTAACCATCAGGGATTTTCGCAAAAAATTGAAAACTTTTTATTGTTGAAATTCCAGTCCAAAATGATTATAGGTAAAGTATATAACACGTTGAGCACGAAATTACCGGTAGCATGCATAAGGAAGGCTCGGTTATTGGAAGTTTTGCATTTTGAAATTCATCCACATTTGTATTCGAATCTGGATTGCAGACGAACCAGGTGACATATTGCAGCAAATTAAACGTTGATCTACTCATAAATACATTACTGATCGAAAATAATCGAAACATTCGGAATCGGTGACAATAAATTTTATCCGTTCAAAATAAGTAAGGCTAACCATCAGGGATTTTCGCAAAAAATTGAAAACTTTTTATTGTTGAAATTCCAGTCCAAAATGATTATAGGTAAAGTATATAACACGTTGAGCACGAAATTACCGGTAGCATGCATAAGGAAGGCTCGGTTATTGGAAGTTTTGCATTTTGAAATTCATCCACATTTGTATTCGAATCTGGATTGCAGACGAACCAGGTGACATATTGCAGCAAATTAAACGTTGATCTACTCATAAATACATTACTGATCGAAAATAATCGAAACATTCGGAATCGGTGACAATAAATTTTATCCGTTCAAAATAAGTAAGGCTAACCATCAGGGATTTTCGCAAAAAATTGAAAACTTTTTATTGTTGAAATTCCAGTCCAAAATGATTATAGGTAAAGTATATAACACGTTGAGCACGAAATTACCGGTAGCATGCATAAGGAAGGCTCGGTTATTGGAAGTTTTGCATTTTGAAATTCATCCACATTTGTATTCGAATCTGGATTGCAGACGAACGAGGTGACATATTGCAGCAAATTAAACGTTGATCTACTCATAAATACATTACTGATCGAAAATAATCGAAACATTCAGAATCGGTGACAATAAATTTTATCCGTTCAAAATAAGTAAGGCTAACCATCAGGGATTTTCGCAAAAAATTGAAAACTTTTTATTGTTGAAATTCCAGTCCAAAATGATTATAGGTAAAGTATATAACACGTTGAGCACGAAATTACCGGTAGCATGCATAAGGAAGGCTCGGTTATTGGAAGTTTTGCATTTTGAAATTCATCCACATTTGTATTCGAATCTGGATTGCAGACGAACCAGGTGACATATTGCAGCAAATTAAACGTTGATCTACTCATAAATACATTACTGATCGAAAATAATTGAAACATTCGGAATCGGTGACAATAAATTTTATCCGTTCAAAATAAGTAAGGCTAACCATCAGGGATTTTCGCAAAAAATTGAAAACTTTTTATTGTTGAAATTCCAGTCCAAAATGATTATAGGTAAAGTATATAACACGTTGAGCACGAAATTACCGGTAGCATGCATAAGGAAGGCTCGGTTATTGGAAGTTTTGCATTTTGAAATTCATCCACATTTGTATTCGAATCTGGATTGCAGACGAACGAGGTGACATATTGCAGCAAATTAAACGTTGATCTACTCATAAATACATTACTGATCGAAAATAATCGAAACATTCGGAATCGGTGACAATAAATTTTATCCGTTCAAAATAAGTAAGGCTAACCATCAGGGATTTTCGCAAAAAATTGAAAACTTTTTATTGTTGAAATTCCAGTCCAAAATGATTATAGGTAAAGTATATAACACGTTGAGCACGAAATTACCGGTAGCATGCATAAGGAAGGCTCGGCGGTTATTGGAAGTTTCGCATTTTGAAATTCATCCACATTTGTATTCGAATCTGGATTGCAGACGAACGAGGTGACATATTGCAGCAAATTAAACGTTGATCTACTCATAAATACATTACTGATCGAAAATAATCGAAACATTCGGAATCGGTGACAATAAATTTTATCCGTTCAAAATAAGTAAGGCTAACCATCAGGGATTTTCGCAAAAAATTGAAAACTTTTTATTGTTGAAATTCCAGTCCAAAATGATTATAGGTAAAGTATATAACACGTTGAGCACGAAATTACCGGTAGCATGCATAAGGAAGGCTCGGTTATTGGAAGTTTTGCATTTTGAAATTCATCCACATTTGTATTCGAATCTGGATTGCAGACGAACGAGGTGACATATTGCAGCAAATTAAACGTTGATCTACTCATAAATACATTACTGATCGAAAATAATCGAAACATTCGGAATCGGTGACAATAAATTTTATCCGTTCAAAATAAGTAAGGCTAACCATCAGGGATTTTCGCAAAAAATTGAAAACTTTTTATTGTTGAAATTCCAGTCCAAAATGATTATAGGTAAAGTATATAACACGTTGAGCACGAAATTACCGGTAGCATGCATAAGGAAGGCTCGGCGGTTATTGGAAGTTTCGCATTTTGAAATTCATCCACATTTGTATTCGAATCTGGATTGCAGACGAACGAGGTGACATATTGCAGCAAATTAAACGTTGATCTACTCATAAATACATTACTGATCGAAAATAATCGAAACATTCGGAATCGGTGACAATAAATTTTATCCGTTCAAAATAAGTAAGGCTAACCATCAGGGATTTTCGCAAAAAATTGAAAACTTTTTATTGTTGAAATTCCAGTCCAAAATGATTATAGGTAAAGTATATAACACGTTGAGCACGAAATTACCGGTAGCATGCATAAGGAAGGCTCGGTTATTGGAAGTTTTGCATTTTGAAATTCATCCACATTTGTATTCGAATCTGGATTGCAGACGAACGAGGTGACATATTGCAGCAAATTAAACGTTGATCTACTCATAAATACATTACTGATCGAAAATAATCGAAACATTCGGAATCGGTGACAATAAATTTTATCCGTTCAAAATAAGTAAGGCTAACCATCAGGGATTTTCGCAAAAAATTGAAAACTTTTTATTGTTGAAATTCCAGTCCAAAATGATTATAGGTAAAGTATATAACACGTTGAGCACGAAATTACCGGTAGCATGCATAAGGAAGGCTCGGTTATTGGAAGTTTCGCATTTTGAAATTCATCCACATTTGTATTCGAATCTGGATTGCAGACGAACGAGGTGACATATTGCAGCAAATTAAACGTTGATCTACTCATAAATACATTACTGATCGAAAATAATCGAAACATTCGGAATCGGTGACAATAAATTTTATCCGTTCAAAATAAGTAAGGCTAACCATCAGGGATTTTCGCAAAAAATTGAAAACTTTTTATTGTTGAAATTCCAGTCCAAAATGATTATAGGTAAAGTATATAACACGTTGAGCACGAAATTACCGGTAGCATGCATAAGGAAGGCTCGGTTATTGGAAGTTTTGCATTTTGAAATTCATCCACATTTGTATTCGAATCTGGATTGATGACGAACGAGGTGACATATTGCAGCAAATTAAACGTTGATCTACTCATAAATACATTACTGATCGAAAATAATCGAAACATTCGGAATCGGTGACAATAAATTTTATCCGTTCAAAATAAGTAAGGCTAACCATCAGGGATTTTCGCAAAAAATTGAAAACTTTTTGTTGTTGAAATTCCAGTCCAAAATGATTATAGGTAAAGTATATAACACGTTGAGCACGAAATTACCGGTAGCATGCATAAGGAAGGCTCGGTTATTGGAAGTTTTGCATTTTGAAATTCATCCACATTTGTATTCGAATCTGGATTGCAGACGAACGAGGTGACATATTGCAGCAAATTAAACGTTGATCTACTCATAAATACATTACTGATCGAAAATAATCGAAACATTCGGAATCGGTGACAATAAATTTTATCCGTTCAAAATAAGTAAGGCTAACCATCAGGGATTTTCGCAAAAAATTGAAAACTTTTTATTGTTGAAATTCCAGTCCAAAATGATTATAGGTAAAGTATATAACACGTTGAGCACGAAATTACCGGTAGCATGCATAAGGAAGGCTCGGTTATTGGAAGTTTCGCATTTTGAAATTCATCCACATTTGTATTCGAATCTGGATTGCAGACGAACGAGGTGACATATTGCAGCAAATTAAACGTTGATCTACTCATAAATACATTACTGATCGAAAATAATCGAAACATTCGGAATCGGTGACAATAAATTTTATCCGTTCAAAATAAGTAAGGCTAACCATCAGGGATTTTCGCAAAAAATTGAAAACTTTTTATTGTTGAAATTCCAGTCCAAAATGATTATAGGTAAAGTATATAACACGTTGAGCACGAAATTACCGGTAGCATGCATAAGGAAGGCTCGGTTATTGGAAGTTTCGCATTTTGAAATTCATCCACATTTGTATTCGAATCTGGATTGCAGACGAACGAGGTGACATATTGCAGCAAATTAAACGTTGATCTACTCATAAATACATTACTGATCGAAAATAATCGAAACATTCGGAATCGGTGACAATAAATTTTATCCGTTCAAAATAAGTAAGGCTAACCATCAGGGATTTTCGCAAAAAATTGAAAACTTTTTATTGTTGAAATTCCAGTCCAAAATGATTATAGGTAAAGTATATAACACGTTGAGCACGAAATTACCGGTAGCATGCATAAGGAAGGCTCGGTTATTGGAAGTTTTGCATTTTGAAATTCATCCACATTTGTATTCGAATCTGGATTGCAGACGAACCAGGTGACATATTGCAGCAAATTAAACGTTGATCTACTCATAAATACATTACTGATCGAAAATAATCGAAACATTCGGAATCGGTGACAATAAATTTTATCCGTTCAAAATAAGTAAGGCTAACCATCAGGGATTTTCGCAAAAAATTGAAAACTTTTTATTGTTGAAATTCCAGTCCAAAATGATTATAGGTAAAGTATATAACACGTTGAGCACGAAATTACCGGTAGCATGCATAAGGAAGGCTCGGTTATTGGAAGTTTCGCATTTTGAAATTCATCCACATTTGTATTCGAATCTGGATTGCAGACGAACGAGGTGACATATTGCAGCAAATTAAACGTTGATCTACTCATAAATACATTACTGATCGAAAATAATCGAAACATTCGGAATCGGTGACAATAAATTTTATCCGTTCAAAATAAGTAAGGCTAACCATCAGGGATTTTCGCAAAAAATTGAAAACTTTTTATTGTTGAAATTCCAGTCCAAAATGATTATAGGTAAAGTATATAACACGTTGAGCACGAAATTACCGGTAGCATGCATAAGGAAGGCTCGGTTATTGGAAGTTTTGCATTTTGAAATTCATCCACATTTGTATTCGAATCTGGATTGCAGACGAACGAGGTGACATATTGCAGCAAATTAAACGTTGATCTACTCATAAATACATTACTGATCGAAAATAATCGAAACATTCGGAATCGGTGACAATAAATTTTATCCGTTCAAAATAAGTAAGGCTAACCATCAGGGATTTTCGCAAAAAATTGAAAACTTTTTATTGTTGAAATTCCAGTCCAAAATGATTATAGGTAAAGTATATAACACGTTGAGCACGAAATTACCGGTAGCATGCATAAGGAAGGCTCGGTTATTGGAAGTTTCGCATTTTGAAATTCATCCACATTTGTATTCGAATCTGGATTGCAGACGAACGAGGTGACATATTGCAGCAAATTAAACGTTGATCTACTCATAAATACATTACTGATCGAAAATAATCGAAACATTCGGAATCGGTGACAATAAATTTTATCCGTTCAAAATAAGTAAGGCTAACCATCAGGGATTTTCGCAAAAAATTGAAAACTTTTTGTTGTTGAAATTCCAGTCCAAAATGATTATAGGTAAAGTATATAACACGTTGAGCACGAAATTACCGGTAGCATGCATAAGGAAGGCTCGGTTATTGGAAGTTTTGCATTTTGAAATTCATCCACATTTGTATTCGAATCTGGATTGCAGACGAACGAGGTGACATATTGCAGCAAATTAAACGTTGATCTACTCATAAATACATTACTGATCGAAAATAATCGAAACATTCGGAATCGGTGACAATAAATTTTATCCGTTCAAAATAAGTAAGGCTAACCATCAGGGATTTTCGCAAAAAATTGAAAACTTTTTATTGTTGAAATTCCAGTCCAAAATGATTATAGGTAAAGTATATAACACGTTGAGCACGAAATTACCGGTAGCATGCATAAGGAAGGCTCGGTTATTGGAAGTTTTGCATTTTGAAATTCATCCACATTTGTATTCGAATCTGGATTGCAGACGAACGAGGTGACATATTGCAGCAAATTAAACGTTGATCTACTCATAAATACATTACTGATCGAAAATAATCGAAACATTCGGAATCGGTGACAATAAATTTTATCCGTTCAAAATAAGTAAGGCTAACCATCAGGGATTTTCGCAAAAAATTGAAAACTTTTTATTGTTGAAATTCCAGTCCAAAATGATTATAGGTAAAGTATATAACACGTTGAGCACGAAATTACCGGTAGCATGCATAAGGAAGGCTCGGTTATTGGAAGTTTTGCATTTTGAAATTCATCCACATTTGTATTCGAATCTGGATTGCAGACGAACGAGGTGACATATTGCAGCAAATTAAACGTTGATCTACTCATAAATACATTACTGATCGAAAATAATCGAAACATTCGGAATCGGTGACAATAAATTTTATCCGTTCAAAATAAGTAAGGCTAACCATCAGGGATTTTCGCAAAAAATTGAAAACTTTTTATTGTTGAAATTCCAGTCCAAAATGATTATAGGTAAAGTATATAACACGTTGAGCACGAAATTACCGGTAGCATGCATAAGGAAGGCTCGGTTATTGGAAGTTTCGCATTTTGAAATTCATCCACATTTGTATTCGAATCTGGATTGCAGACGAACGAGGTGACATATTGCAGCAAATTAAACGTTGATCTACTCATAAATACATTACTGATCGAAAATAATCGAAACATTCGGAATCGGTGACAATAAATTTTATCCGTTCAAAATAAGTAAGGCTAACCATCAGGGATTTTCGCAAAAAATTGAAAACTTTTTATTGTTGAAATTCCAGTCCAAAATGATTATAGGTAAAGTATATAACACGTTGAGCACGAAATTACCGGTAGCATGCATAAGGAAGGCTCGGTTATTGGAAGTTTTGCATTTTGAAATTCATCCACATTTGTATTCGAATCTGGATTGCAGACGAACGAGGTGACATATTGCAGCAAATTAAACGTTGATCTACTCATAAATACATTACTGATCGAAAATAATCGAAACATTCGGAATCGGTGACAATAAATTTTATCCGTTCAAAATAAGTAAGGCTAACCATCAGGGATTTTCGCAAAAAATTGAAAACTTTTTATTGTTGAAATTCCAGTCCAAAATGGTTATAGGTAAAGTATATAACACGTTGAGCACGAAATTACCGGTAGCATGCATAAGGAAGGCTCGGTTATTGGAAGTTTCGCATTTTGAAATTCATCCACATTTGTATTCGAATCTGGATTGCAGACGAACGAGGTGACATATTGCAGCAAATTAAACGTTGATCTACTCATAAATACATTACTGATCGAAAATAATCGAAACATTCGGAATCGGTGACAATAAATTTTATCCGTTCAAAATAAGTAAGGCTAACCATCAGGGATTTTCGCAAAAAATTGAAAACTTTTTATTGTTGAAATTCCAGTCCAAAATGATTATAGGTAAAGTATATAACACGTTGAGCACGAAATTACCGGTAGCATGCATAAGGAAGGCTCGGTTATTGGAAGTTTTGCATTTTGAAATTCATCCACATTTGTATTCGAATCTGGATTGCAGACGAACGAGGTGACATATTGCAGCAAATTAAACGTTGATCTACTCATAAATACATTACTGATCGAAAATAATCGAAACATTCGGAATCGGTGACAATAAATTTTATCCGTTCAAAATAAGTAAGGCTAACCATCAGGGATTTTCGCAAAAAATTGAAAACTTTTTGTTGTTGAAATTCCAGTCCAAAATGATTATAGGTAAAGTATATAACACGTTGAGCACGAAATTACCGGTAGCATGCATAAGGAAGGCTCGGTTATTGGAAGTTTTGCATTTTGAAATTCATCCACATTTGTATTCGAATCTGGATTGCAGACGAACGAGGTGACATATTGCAGCAAATTAAACGTTGATCTACTCATAAATACATTACTGATCGAAAATAATCGAAACATTCGGAATCGGTGACAATAAATTTTATCCGTTCAAAATAAGTAAGGCTAACCATCAGGGATTTTCGCAAAAAATTGAAAACTTTTTATTGTTGAAATTCCAGTCCAAAATGATTATAGGTAAAGTATATAACACGTTGAGCACGAAATTACCGGTAGCATGCATAAGGAAGGCTCGGTTATTGGAAGTTTTGCATTTTGAAATTCATCCACATTTGTATTCGAATCTGGATTGCAGACGAACGAGGTGACATATTGCAGCAAATTAAACGTTGATCTACTCATAAATACATTACTGATCGAAAATAATCGAAACATTCGGAATCGGTGACAATAAATTTTATCCGTTCAAAATAAGTAAGGCTAACCATCAGGGATTTTCGCAAAAAATTGAAAACTTTTTATTGTTGAAATTCCAGTCCAAAATGATTATAGGTAAAGTATATAACACGTTGAGCACGAAATTACCGGTAGCATGCATAAGGAAGGCTCGGTTATTGGAAGTTTCGCATTTTGAAATTCATCCACATTTGTATTCGAATCTGGATTGCAGACGAACGAGGTGACATATTGCAGCAAATTAAACGTTGATCTACTCATAAATACATTACTGATCGAAAATAATCGAAACATTCGGAATCGGTGACAATAAATTTTATCCGTTCAAAATAAGTAAGGCTAACCATCAGGGATTTTCGCAAAAAATTGAAAACTTTTTATTGTTGAAATTCCAGTCCAAAATGATTATAGGTAAAGTATATAACACGTTGAGCACGAAATTACCGGTAGCATGCATAAGGAAGGCTCGGTTATTGGAAGTTTTGCATTTTGAAATTCATCCACATTTGTATTCGAATCTGGATTGCAGACGAACGAGGTGACATATTGCAGCAAATTAAACGTTGATCTACTCATAAATACATTACTGATCGAAAATAATCGAAACATTCGGAATCGGTGACAATAAATTTTATCCGTTCAAAATAAGTAAGGCTAACCATCAGGGATTTTCGCAAAAAATTGAAAACTTTTTGTTGTTGAAATTCCAGTCCAAAATGATTATAGGTAAAGTATATAACACGTTGAGCACGAAATTACCGGTAGCATGCATAAGGAAGGCTCGGTTATTGGAAGTTTTGCATTTTGAAATTCATCCACATTTGTATTCGAATCTGGATTGCAGACGAACGAGGTGACATATTGCAGCAAATTAAACGTTGATCTACTCATAAATACATTACTGATCGAAAATAATCGAAACATTCGGAATCGGTGACAATAAATTTTATCCGTTCAAAATAAGTAAGGCTAACCATCAGGGATTTTCGCAAAAAATTGAAAACTTTTTATTGTTGAAATTCCAGTCCAAAATGATTATAGGTAAAGTATATAACACGTTGAGCACGAAATTACCGGTAGCATGCATAAGGAAGGCTCGGTTATTGGAAGTTTTGCATTTTGAAATTCATCCACATTTGTATTCGAATCTGGATTGCAGACGAACGAGGTGACATATTGCAGCAAATTAAACGTTGATCTACTCATAAATACATTACTGATCGAAAATAATCGAAACATTCGGAATCGGTGACAATAAATTTTATCCGTTCAAAATAAGTAAGGCTAACCATCAGGGATTTTCGCAAAAAATTGAAAACTTTTTATTGTTGAAATTCCAGTCCAAAATGATTATAGGTAAAGTATATAACACGTTGAGCACGAAATTACCGGTAGCATGCATAAGGAAGGCTCGGTTATTGGAAGTTTCGCATTTTGAAATTCATCCACATTTGTATTCGAATCTGGATTGCAGACGAACGAGGTGACATATTGCAGCAAATTAAACGTTGATCTACTCATAAATACATTACTGATCGAAAATAATCGAAACATTCGGAATCGGTGACAATAAATTTTATCCGTTCAAAATAAGTAAGGCTAACCATCAGGGATTTTCGCAAAAAATTGAAAACTTTTTATTGTTGAAATTCCAGTCCAAAATGATTATAGGTAAAGTATATAACACGTTGAGCACGAAATTACCGGTAGCATGCATAAGGAAGGCTCGGTTATTGGAAGTTTTGCATTTTGAAATTCATCCACATTTGTATTCGAATCTGGATTGCAGACGAACGAGGTGACATATTGCAGCAAATTAAACGTTGATCTACTCATAAATACATTACTGATCGAAAATAATCGAAACATTCGGAATCGGTGACAATAAATTTTATCCGTTCAAAATAAGTAAGGCTAACCATCAGGGATTTTCGCAAAAAATTGAAAACTTTTTATTGTTGAAATTCCAGTCCAAAATGATTATAGGTAAAGTATATAACACGTTGAGCACGAAATTACCGGTAGCATGCATAAGGAAGGCTCGGTTATTGGAAGTTTTGCATTTTGAAATTCATCCACATTTGTATTCGAATCTGGATTGCAGACGAACGAGGTGACATATTGCAGCAAATTAAACGTTGATCTACTCATAAATACATTACTGATCGAAAATAATCGAAACATTCGGAATCGGTGACAATAAATTTTATCCGTTCAAAATAAGTAAGGCTAACCATCAGGGATTTTCGCAAAAAATTGAAAACTTTTTATTGTTGAAATTCCAGTCCAAAATGATTATAGGTAAAGTATATAACACGTTGAGCACGAAATTACCGGTAGCATGCATTAGGAAGGCTCGGTTATTGGAAGTTTCGCATTTTGAAATTCATCCACATTTGTATTCGAATCTGGATTGCAGACGAACGAGGTGACATATTGCAGCAAATTAAACGTTGATCTACTCATAAATACATTACTGATCGAAAATAATCGAAACATTCGGAATCGGTGACAATAAATTTTATCCGTTCAAAATAAGTAAGGCTAACCATCAGGGATTTTCGCAAAAAATTGAAAACTTTTTATTGTTGAAATTCCAGTCCAAAATGATTATAGGTAAAGTATATAACACGTTGAGCACGAAATTACCGGTAGCATGCATAAGGAAGGCTCGGTTATTGGAAGTTTTGCATTTTGAAATTCATCCACATTTGTATTCGAATCTGGATTGCAGACGAACCAGGTGACATATTGCAGCAAATTAAACGTTGATCTACTCATAAATACATTACTGATCGAAAATAATCGAAACATTCGGAATCGGTGACAATAAATTTTATCCGTTCAAAATAAGTAAGGCTAACCATCAGGGATTTTCGCAAAAAATTGAAAACTTTTTATTGTTGAAATTCCAGTCCAAAATGATTATAGGTAAAGTATATAACACGTTGAGCACGAAATTACCGGTAGCATGCATAAGGAAGGCTCGGTTATTGGAAGTTTTGCATTTTGAAATTCATCCACATTTGTATTCGAATCTGGATTGCAGACGAACGAGGTGACATATTGCAGCAAATTAAACGTTGATCTACTCATAAATACATTACTGATCGAAAATAATCGAAACATTCGGAATCGGTGACAATAAATTTTATCCGTTCAAAATAAGTAAGGCTAACCATCAGGGATTTTCGCAAAAAATTGAAAACTTTTTATTGTTGAAATTCCAGTCCAAAATGATTATAGGTAAAGTATATAACACGTTGAGCACGAAATTACCGGTAGCATGCATAAGGAAGGCTCGGTTATTGGAAGTTTTGCATTTTGAAATTCATCCACATTTGTATTCGAATCTGGATTGCAGACGAACCAGGTGACATATTGCAGCAAATTAAACGTTGATCTACTCATAAATACATTACTGATCGAAAATAATCGAAACATTCGGAATCGGTGACAATAAATTTTATCCGTTCAAAATAAGTAAGGCTAACCATCAGGGATTTTCGCAAAAAATTGAAAACTTTTTATTGTTGAAATTCCAGTCCAAAATGATTATAGGTAAAGTATATAACACGTTGAGCACGAAATTACCGGTAGCATGCATAAGGAAGGCTCGGTTATTGGAAGTTTCGCATTTTGAAATTCATCCACATTTGTATTCGAATCTGGATTGCAGACGAACGAGGTGACATATTGCAGCAAATTAAACGTTGATCTACTCATAAATACATTACTGATCGAAAATAATCGAAACATTCGGAATCGGTGACAATAAATTTTATCCGTTCAAAATAAGTAAGGCTAACCATCAGGGATTTTCGCAAAAAATTGAAAACTTTTTATTGTTGAAATTCCAGTCCAAAATGATTATAGGTAAAGTATATAACACGTTGAGCACGAAATTACCGGTAGCATGCATAAGGAAGGCTCGGTTATTGGAAGTTTTGCATTTTGAAATTCATCCACATTTGTATTCGAATCTGGATTGCAGACGAACCAGGTGACATATTGCAGCAAATTAAACGTTGATCTACTCATAAATACATTACTGATCGAAAATAATCGAAACATTCGGAATCGGTGACAATAAATTTTATCCGTTCAAAATAAGTAAGGCTAACCATCAGGGATTTTCGCAAAAAATTGAAAACTTTTTATTGTTGAAATTCCAGTCCAAAATGATTATAGGTAAAGTATATAACACGTTGAGCACGAAATTACCGGTAGCATGCATAAGGAAGGCTCGGTTATTGGAAGTTTTGCATTTTGAAATTCATCCACATTTGTATTCGAATCTGGATTGCAGACGAACGAGGTGACATATTGCAGCAAATTAAACGTTGATCTACTCATAAATACATTACTGATCGAAAATAATCGAAACATTCGGAATCGGTGACAATAAATTTTATCCGTTCAAAATAAGTAAGGCTAACCATCAGGGATTTTCGCAAAAAATTGAAAACTTTTTATTGTTGAAATTCCAGTCCAAAATGATTATAGGTAAAGTATATAACACGTTGAGCACGAAATTACCGGTAGCATGCATAAGGAAGGCTCGGTTATTGGAAGTTTCGCATTTTGAAATTCATCCACATTTGTATTCGAATCTGGATTGCAGACGAACGAGGTGACATATTGCAGCAAATTAAACGTTGATCTACTCATAAATACATTACTGATCGAAAATAATCGAAACATTCGGAATCGGTGACAATAAATTTTATCCGTTCAAAATAAGTAAGGCTAACCATCAGGGATTTTCGCAAAAAATTGAAAACTTTTTATTGTTGAAATTCCAGTCCAAAATGATTATAGGTAAAGTATATAACACGTTGAGCACGAAATTACCGGTAGCATGCATAAGGAAGGCTCGGTTATTGGAAGTTTTGCATTTTGAAATTCATCCACATTTGTATTCGAATCTGGATTGCAGACGAACGAGGTGACATATTGCAGCAAATTAAACGTTGATCTACTCATAAATACATTACTGATCGAAAATAATCGAAACATTCGGAATCGGTGACAATAAATTTTATCCGTTCAAAATAAGTAAGGCTAACCATCAGGGATTTTCGCAAAAAATTGAAAACTTTTTATTGTTGAAATTCCAGTCCAAAATGATTATAGGTAAAGTATATAACACGTTGAGCACGAAATTACCGGTAGCATGCATAAGGAAGGCTCGGTTATTGGAAGTTTTGCATTTTGAAATTCATCCACATTTGTATTCGAATCTGGATTGCAGACGAACGAGGTGACATATTGCAGCAAATTAAACGTTGATCTACTCATAAATACATTACTGATCGAAAATAATCGAAACATTCGGAATCGGTGACAATAAATTTTATCCGTTCAAAATAAGTAAGGCTAACCATCAGGGATTTTCGCAAAAAATTGAAAACTTTTTATTGTTGAAATTCCAGTCCAAAATGATTAAAGGTAAAGTATATAACACGTTGAGCACGAAATTACCGGTAGCATGCATAAGGAAGGCTCGGTTATTGGAAGTTTTGCATTTTGAAATTCATCCACATTTGTATTCGAATCTGGATTGCAGACGAACCAGGTGACATATTGCAGCAAATTAAACGTTGATCTACTCATAAATACATTACTGATCGAAAATAATCGAAACATTCGGAATCGGTGACAATAAATTTTATCCGTTCAAAATAAGTAAGGCTAACCATCAGGGATTTTCGCAAAAAATTGAAAACTTTTTATTGTTGAAATTCCAGTCCAAAATGATTATAGGTAAAGTATATAACACGTTGAGCACGAAATTACCGGTAGCATGCATAAGGAAGGCTCGGTTATTGGAAGTTTTGCATTTTGAAATTCATCCACATTTGTATTCGAATCTGGATTGCAGACGAACGAGGTGACATATTGCAGCAAATTAAACGTTGATCTACTCATAAATACATTACTGATCGAAAATAATCGAAACATTCGGAATCGGTGACAATAAATTTTATCCGTTCAAAATAAGTAAGGCTAACCATCAGGGATTTTCGCAAAAAATTGAAAACTTTTTATTGTTGAAATTCCAGTCCAAAATGATTATAGGTAAAGTATATAACACGTTGAGCACGAAATTACCGGTAGCATGCATAAGGAAGGCTCGGTTATTGGAAGTTTCGCATTTTGAAATTCATCCACATTTGTATTCGAATCTGGATTGCAGACGAACGAGGTGACATATTGCAGCAAATTAAACGTTGATCTACTCATAAATACATTACTGATCGAAAATAATCGAAACATTCGGAATCGGTGACAATAAATTTTATCCGTTCAAAATAAGTAAGGCTAACCATCAGGGATTTTCGCAAAAAATTGAAAACTTTTTATTGTTGAAATTCCAGTCCAAAATGATTATAGGTAAAGTATATAACACGTTGAGCACGAAATTACCGGTAGCATGCATAAGGAAGGCTCGGTTATTGGAAGTTTTGCATTTTGAAATTCATCCACATTTGTATTCGAATCTGGATTGCAGACGAACGAGGTGACATATTGCAGCAAATTAAACGTTGATCTACTCATAAATACATTACTGATCGAAAATAATCGAAACATTCGGAATCGGTGACAATAAATTTTATCCGTTCAAAATAAGTAAGGCTAACCATCAGGGATTTTCGCAAAAAATTGAAAACTTTTTATTGTTGAAATTCCAGTCCAAAATGATTATAGGTAAAGTATATAACACGTTGAGCACGAAATTACCGGTAGCATGCATAAGGAAGGCTCGGTTATTGGAAGTTTTGCATTTTGAAATTCATCCACATTTGTATTCGAATCTGGATTGCAGACGAACCAGGTGACATATTGCAGCAAATTAAACGTTGATCTACTCATAAATACATTACTGATCGAAAATAATCGAAACATTCGGAATCGGTGACAATAAATTTTATCCGTTCAAAATAAGTAAGGCTAACCATCAGGGATTTTCGCAAAAAATTGAAAACTTTTTATTGTTGAAATTCCAGTCCAAAATGATTATAGGTAAAGTATATAACACGTTGAGCACGAAATTACCGGTAGCATGCATAAGGAAGGCTCGGTTATTGGAAGTTTTGCATTTTGAAATTCATCCACATTTGTATTCGAATCTGGATTGCAGACGAACGAGGTGACATATTGCAGCAAATTAAACGTTGATCTACTCATAAATACATTACTGATCGAAAATAATCGAAACATTCGGAATCGGTGACAATAAATTTTATCCGTTCAAAATAAGTAAGGCTAACCATCAGGGATTTTCGCAAAAAATTGAAAACTTTTTATTGTTGAAATTCCAGTCCAAAATGATTATAGGTAAAGTATATAACACGTTGAGCACGAAATTACCGGTAGCATGCATAAGGAAGGCTCGGTTATTGGAAGTTTTGCATTTTGAAATTCATCCACATTTGTATTCGAATCTGGATTGCAGACGAACCAGGTGACATATTGCAGCAAATTAAACGTTGATCTACTCATAAATACATTACTGATCGAAAATAATCGAAACATTCGGAATCGGTGACAATAAATTTTATCCGTTCAAAATAAGTAAGGCTAACCATCAGGGATTTTCGCAAAAAATTGAAAACTTTTTATTGTTGAAATTCCAGTCCAAAATGATTATAGGTAAAGTATATAACACGTTGAGCACGAAATTACCGGTAGCATGCATAAGGAAGGCTCGGTTATTGGAAGTTTTGCATTTTGAAATTCATCCACATTTGTATTCGAATCTGGATTGCAGACGAACGAGGTGACATATTGCAGCAAATTAAACGTTGATCTACTCATAAATACATTACTGATCGAAAATAATCGAAACATTCGGAATCGGTGACAATAAATTTTATCCGTTCAAAATAAGTAAGGCTAACCATCAGGGATTTTCGCAAAAAATTGAAAACTTTTTATTGTTGAAATTCCAGTCCAAAATGATTATAGGTAAAGTATATAACACGTTGAGCACGAAATTACCGGTAGCATGCATAAGGAAGGCTCGGTTATTGGAAGTTTTGCATTTTGAAATTCATCCACATTTGTATTCGAATCTGGATTGCAGACGAACGAGGTGACATATTGCAGCAAATTAAACGTTGATCTACTCATAAATACATTACTGATCGAAAATAATCGAAACATTCGGAATCGGTGACAATAAATTTTATCCGTTCAAAATAAGTAAGGCTAACCATCAGGGATTTTCGCAAAAAATTGAAAACTTTTTATTGTTGAAATTCCAGTCCAAAATGATTATAGGTAAAGTATATAACACGTTGAGCACGAAATTACCGGTAGCATGCATAAGGAAGGCTCGGTTATTGGAAGTTTCGCATTTTGAAATTCATCCACATTTGTATTCGAATCTGGATTGCAGACGAACGAGGTGACATATTGCAGCAAATTAAACGTTGATCTACTCATAAATACATTACTGATCGAAAATAATCGAAACATTCGGAATCGGTGACAATAAATTTTATCCGTTCAAAATAAGTAAGGCTAACCATCAGGGATTTTCGCAAAAAATTGAAAACTTTTTATTGTTGAAATTCCAGTCCAAAATGATTATAGGTAAAGTATATAACACGTTGAGCACGAAATTACCGGTAGCATGCATAAGGAAGGCTCGGTTATTGGAAGTTTTGCATTTTGAAATTCATCCACATTTGTATTCGAATCTGGATTGCAGACGAACGAGGTGACATATTGCAGCAAATTAAACGTTGATCTACTCATAAATACATTACTGATCGAAAATAATCGAAACATTCGGAATCGGTGACAATAAATTTTATCCGTTCAAAATAAGTAAGGCTAACCATCAGGGATTTTCGCAAAAAATTGAAAACTTTTTATTGTTGAAATTCCAGTCCAAAATGATTATAGGTAAAGTATATAACACGTTGAGCACGAAATTACCGGTAGCATGCATAAGGAAGGCTCGGTTATTGGAAGTTTCGCATTTTGAAATTCATCCACATTTGTATTCGAATCTGGATTGCAGACGAACGAGGTGACATATTGCAGCAAATTAAACGTTGATCTACTCATAAATACATTACTGATCGAAAATAATCGAAACATTCGGAATCGGTGACAATAAATTTTATCCGTTCAAAATAAGTAAGGCTAACCATCAGGGATTTTCGCAAAAAATTGAAAACTTTTTATTGTTGAAATTCCAGTCCAAAATGATTATAGGTAAAGTATATAACACGTTGAGCACGAAATTACCGGTAGCATGCATAAGGAAGGCTCGGTTATTGGAAGTTTTGCATTTTGAAATTCATCCACATTTGTATTCGAATCTGGATTGCAGACGAACGAGGTGACATATTGCAGCAAATTAAACGTTGATCTACTCATAAATACATTACTGATCGAAAATAATCGAAACATTCGGAATCGGTGACAATAAATTTTATCCGTTCAAAATAAGTAAGGCTAACCATCAGGGATTTTCGCAAAAAATTGAAAACTTTTTATTGTTGAAATTCCAGTCCAAAATGATTATAGGTAAAGTATATAACACGTTGAGCACGAAATTACCGGTAGCATGCATAAGGAAGGCTCGGTTATTGGAAGTTTCGCATTTTGAAATTCATCCACATTTGTATTCGAATCTGGATTGCAGACGAACGAGGTGACATATTGCAGCAAATTAAACGTTGATCTACTCATAAATACATTACTGATCGAAAATAATCGAAACATTCGGAATCGGTGACAATAAATTTTATCCGTTCAAAATAAGTAAGGCTAACCATCAGGGATTTTCGCAAAAAATTGAAAACTTTTTATTGTTGAAATTCCAGTCCAAAATGATTATAGGTAAAGTATATAACACGTTGAGCACGAAATTACCGGTAGCATGCATAAGGAAGGCTCGGTTATTGGAAGTTTTGCATTTTGAAATTCATCCACATTTGTATTCGAATCTGGATTGCAGACGAACCAGGTGACATATTGCAGCAAATTAAACGTTGATCTACTCATAAATACATTACTGATCGAAAATAATCGAAACATTCGGAATCGGTGACAATAAATTTTATCCGTTCAAAATAAGTAAGGCTAACCATCAGGGATTTTCGCAAAAAATTGAAAACTTTTTATTGTTGAAATTCCAGTCCAAAATGATTATAGGTAAAGTATATAACACGTTGAGCACGAAATTACCGGTAGCATGCATAAGGAAGGCTCGGTTATTGGAAGTTTTGCATTTTGAAATTCATCCACATTTGTATTCGAATCTGGATTGCAGACGAACGAGGTGACATATTGCAGCAAATTAAACGTTGATCTACTCATAAATACATTACTGATCGAAAATAATCGAAACATTCGGAATCGGTGACAATAAATTTTATCCGTTCAAAATAAGTAAGGCTAACCATCAGGGATTTTCGCAAAAAATTGAAAACTTTTTATTGTTGAAATTCCAGTCCAAAATGATTATAGGTAAAGTATATAACACGTTGAGCACGAAATTACCGGTAGCATGCATAAGGAAGGCTCGGTTATTGGAAGTTTTGCATTTTGAAATTCATCCACATTTGTATTCGAATCTGGATTGCAGACGAACCAGGTGACATATTGCAGCAAATTAAACGTTGATCTACTCATAAATACATTACTGATCGAAAATAATCGAAACATTCGGAATCGGTGACAATAAATTTTATCCGTTCAAAATAAGTAAGGCTAACCATCAGGGATTTTCGCAAAAAATTGAAAACTTTTTATTGTTGAAATTCCAGTCCAAAATGATTATAGGTAAAGTATATAACACGTTGAGCACGAAATTACCGGTAGCATGCATAAGGAAGGCTCGGTTATTGGAAGTTTCGCATTTTGAAATTCATCCACATTTGTATTCGAATCTGGATTGCAGACGAACGAGGTGACATATTGCAGCAAATTAAACGTTGATCTACTCATAAATACATTACTGATCGAAAATAATCGAAACATTCGGAATCGGTGACAATAAATTTTATCCGTTCAAAATAAGTAAGGCTAACCATCAGGGATTTTCGCAAAAAATTGAAAACTTTTTATTGTTGAAATTCCAGTCCAAAATGATTATAGGTAAAGTATATAACACGTTGAGCACGAAATTACCGGTAGCATGCATAAGGAAGGCTCGGTTATTGGAAGTTTTGCATTTTGAAATTCATCCACATTTGTATTCGAATCTGGATTGCAGACGAACGAGGTGACATATTGCAGCAAATTAAACGTTGATCTACTCATAAATACATTACTGATCGAAAATAATCGAAACATTCGGAATCGGTGACAATAAATTTTATCCGTTCAAAATAAGTAAGGCTAACCATCAGGGATTTTCGCAAAAAATTGAAAACTTTTTATTGTTGAAATTCCAGTCCAAAATGATTATAGGTAAAGTATATAACACGTTGAGCACGAAATTACCGGTAGCATGCATAAGGAAGGCTCGGTTATTGGAAGTTTTGCATTTTGAAATTCATCCACATTTGTATTCGAATCTGGATTGCAGACGAACGAGGTGACATATTGCAGCAAATTAAACGTTGATCTACTCATAAATACATTACTGATCGAAAATAATCGAAACATTCGGAATCGGTGACAATAAATTTTATCCGTTCAAAATAAGTAAGGCTAACCATCAGGGATTTTCGCAAAAAATTGAAAACTTTTTATTGTTGAAATTCCAGTCCAAAATGATTATAGGTAAAGTATATAACACGTTGAGCACGAAATTACCGGTAGCATGCATAAGGAAGGCTCGGTTATTGGAAGTTTCGCATTTTGAAATTCATCCACATTTGTATTCGAATCTGGATTGCAGACGAACGAGGTGACATATTGCAGCAAATTAAACGTTGATCTACTCATAAATACATTACTGATCGAAAATAATCGAAACATTCGGAATCGGTGACAATAAACTTTATCCGTTCAAAATAAGTAAGGCTAACCATCAGGGATTTTCGCAAAAAATTGAAAACTTTTTATTGTTGAAATTCCAGTCCAAAATGATTATAGGTAAAGTATATAACACGTTGAGCACGAAATTACCGGTGGCATGCATAAGGAAGGCTCGGTTATTGGAAGTTTCGCATTTTGAAATTCATCCACATTTGTATTCGAATCTGGATTGCAGACGAACGAGGTGACATATTGCAGCAAATTAAACGTTGATCTACTCATAAATACATTACTGATCGAAAATAATCGAAACATTCGGAATCGGTGACAATAAACTTTATCCGTTCAAAATAAGTAAGGCTAACCATCAGGGATTTTCGCAAAAAATTGAAAACTTTTTATTGTTGAAATTCCAGTCCAAAATGATTATAGGTAAAGTATATAACACGTTGAGCACGAAATTACCGGTGGCATGCATAAGGAAGGCTCGGTTATTGGAAGTTTCGCATTTTGAAATTCATCCACATTTGTATTCGAATCTGGATTGCAGACGAACGAGGTGACATATTGCAGCAAATTAAACGTTGATCTACTCATAAATACATTACTGATCGAAAATAATCGAAACATTCGGAATCGGTGACAATAAACTTTATCCGTTCAAAATAAGTAAGGCTAACCATCAGGGATTTTCGCAAAAAATTGAAAACTTTTTATTGTTGAAATTCCAGTCCAAAATGATTATAGGTAAAGTATATAACACGTTGAGCACGAAATTACCGGTAGCATGCATAAGGAAGGCTCGGTTATTGGAAGTTTTGCATTTTGAAATTCATCCACATTTGTATTCGAATCTGGATTGCAGACGAACGAGGTGACATATTGCAGCAAATTAAACGTTGATCTACTCATAAATACATTACTGATCGAAAATAATCGAAACATTCGGAATCGGTGACAATAAATTTTATCCGTTCAAAATAAGTAAGGCTAACCATCAGGGATTTTCGCAAAAAATTGAAAACTTTTTATTGTTGAAATTCCAGTCCAAAATGATTATAGGTAAAGTATATAACACGTTGAGCACGAAATTACCGGTGGCATGCATAAGGAAGGCTCGGTTATTGGAAGTTTCGCATTTTGAAATTCATCCACATTTGTATTCGAATCTGGATTGCAGACGAACGAGGTGACATATTGCAGCAAATTAAACGTTGATCTACTCATAAATACATTACTGATCGAAAATAATCGAAACATTCGGAATCGGTGACAATAAACTTTATCCGTTCAAAATAAGTAAGGCTAACCATCAGGGATTTTCGCAAAAAATTGAAAACTTTTTATTGTTGAAATTCCAGTCCAAAATGATTATAGGTAAAGTATATAACACGTTGAGCACGAAATTACCGGTAGCATGCATAAGGAAGGCTCGGTTATTGGAAGTTTCGCATTTTGAAATTCATCCACATTTGTATTCGAATCTGGATTGCGGACGAACGAGGTGACATATTGCAGCAAATTAAACGTTGATCTACTCATAAATACATTACTGATCGAAAATAATCGAAACATTCGGAATCGGTGACAATAAATTTTATCCGTTCAAAATAAGTAAGGCTAACCATCAGGGATTTTCGCAAAAAATTGAAAACTTTTTATTGTTGAAATTCCAGTCCAAAATGATTATAGGTAAAGTATATAACACGTTGAGCACGAAATTACCGGTGGCATGCATAAGGAAGGCTCGGTTATTGGAAGTTTCGCATTTTGAAATTCATCCACATTTGTATTCGAATCTGGATTGCAGACGAACGAGGTGACATATTGCAGCAAATTAAACGTTGATCTACTCATAAATACATTACTGATCGAAAATAATCGAAACATTCGGAATCGGTGACAATAAATTTTATCCGTTCAAAATAAGTAAGGCATCAGGGATTTTCGCAAAAAATTGAAAACTTTTTATTGTTGAAATTCCAGTCCAAAATGATTATAGGTAAAGTATATAACACGTTGAGCACGAAATTACCGGTAGCATGCATAAGGAAGGCTCGGTTATTGGAAGTTTTGCATTTTGAAATTCATCCACATTTGTATTCGAATCTGGATTGCAGACGAACGAGGTGACATATTGCAGCAAATTAAACGTTGATCTACTCATAAATACATTACTGATCGAAAATAATCGAAACATTCGGAATCGGTGACAATAAATTTTATCCGTTCAAAATAAGTAAGGCTAACCATCAGGGATTTTCGCAAAAAATTGAAACTTTTTATTGTTGAAATTCCAGTCCAAAATGATTATAGGTAAAGTATATAACACGTTGAGCACGAAATTACCGGTGGCATGCATAAGGAAGGCTCGGTTATTGGAAGTTTCGCATTTTGAAATTCATCCACATTTGTATTCGAATCTGGATTGCAGACGAACGAGGTGACATATTGCAGCAAATTAAACGTTGATCTACTCATAAATACATTACTGATCGAAAATAATCGAAACATTCGGAATCGGTGACAATAAACTTTATCCGTTCAAAATAAGTAAGGCTAACCATCAGGGATTTTCGCAAAAAATTGAAAACTTTTTATTGTTGAAATTCCAGTCCAAAATGATTATAGGTAAAGTATATAACACGTTGAGCACGAAATTACCGGTAGCATGCATAAGGAAGGCTCGGTTATTGGAAGTTTCGCATTTTGAAATTCATCCACATTTGTATTCGAATCTGGATTGCGGACGAACGAGGTGACATATTGCAGCAAATTAAACGTTGATCTACTCATAAATACATTACTGATCGAAAATAATCGAAACATTCGGAATCGGTGACAATAAATTTTATCCGTTCAAAATAAGTAAGGCTAACCATCAGGGATTTTCGCAAAAAATTGAAAACTTTTTATTGTTGAAATTCCAGTCCAAAATGATTATAGGTAAAGTATATAACACGTTGAGCACGAAATTACCGGTGGCATGCATAAGGAAGGCTCGGTTATTGGAAGTTTCGCATTTTGAAATTCATCCACATTTGTATTCGAATCTGGATTGCAGACGAACGAGGTGACATATTGCAGCAAATTAAACGTTGATCTACTCATAAATACATTACTGATCGAAAATAATCGAAACATTCGGAATCGGTGACAATAAATTTTATCCGTTCAAAATAAGTAAGGCTAACCATCAGGGATTTTCGCAAAAAATTGAAAACTTTTTATTGTTGAAATTCCAGTCCAAAATGATTATAGGTAAAGTATATAACACGTTGAGCACGAAATTACCGGTAGCATGCATAAGGAAGGCTCGGTTATTGGAAGTTTTGCATTTTGAAATTCATCCACATTTGTATTCGAATCTGGATTGCAGACGAACGAGGTGACATATTGCAGCAAATTAAACGTTGATCTACTCATAAATACATTACTGATCGAAAATAATCGAAACATTCGGAATCGGTGACAATAAATTTTATCCGTTCAAAATAAGTAAGGCTAACCATCAGGGATTTTCGCAAAAAATTGAAAACTTTTTATTGTTGAAATTCCAGTCCAAAATGATTATAGGTAAAGTATATAACACGTTGAGCACGAAATTACCGGTGGCATGCATAAGGAAGGCTCGGTTATTGGAAGTTTCGCATTTTGAAATTCATCCACATTTGTATTCGAATCTGGATTGCAGACGAACGAGGTGACATATTGCAGCAAATTAAACGTTGATCTACTCATAAATACATTACTGATCGAAAATAATCGAAACATTCGGAATCGGTGACAATAAACTTTATCCGTTCAAAATAAGTAAGGCTAACCATCAGGGATTTTCGCAAAAAATTGAAAACTTTTTATTGTTGAAATTCCAGTCCAAAATGATTATAGGTAAAGTATATAACACGTTGAGCACGAAATTACCGGTAGCATGCATAAGGAAGGCTCGGTTATTGGAAGTTTTGCATTTTGAAATTCATCCACATTTGTATTCGAATCTGGATTGCAGACGAACGAGGTGACATATTGCAGCAAATTAAACGTTGATCTACTCATAAATACATTACTGATCGAAAATAATCGAAACATTCGGAATCGGTGACAATAAATTTTATCCGTTCAAAATAAGTAAGGCTAACCATCAGGGATTTTCGCAAAAAATTGAAAACTTTTTATTGTTGAAATTCCAGTCCAAAATGATTATAGGTAAAGTATATAACACGTTGAGCACGAAATTACCGGTGGCATGCATAAGGAAGGCTCGGTTATTGGAAGTTTTGCATTTTGAAATTCATCCACATTTGTATTCGAATCTGGATTGCAGACGAACGAGGTGACATATTGCAGCAAATTAAACGTTGATCTACTCATAAATACATTACTGATCGAAAATAATCGAAACATTCGGAATCGGTGACAATAAATTTTATCCGTTCAAAATAAGTAAGGCTAACCATCAGGGATTTTCGCAAAAAATTGAAAACTTTTTATTGTTGAAATTCCAGTCCAAAATGATTATAGGTAAAGTATATAACACGTTGAGCACGAAATTACCGGTAGCATGCATAAGGAAGGCTCGGTTATTGGAAGTTTCGCATTTTGAAATTCATCCACATTTGTATTCGAATCTGGATTGCAGACGAACGAGGTGACATATTGCAGCAAATTAAACGTTGATCTACTCATAAATACATTACTGATCGAAAATAATCGAAACATTCGGAATCGGTGACAATAAATTTTATCCGTTCAAAATAAGTAAGGCTAACCATCAGGGATTTTCGCAAAAAATTGAAAACTTTTTATTGTTGAAATTCCAGTCCAAAATGATTATAGGTAAAGTATATAACACGTTGAGCACGAAATTACCGGTAGCATGCATAAGGAAGGCTCGGTTATTGGAAGTTTTGCATTTTGAAATTCATCCACATTTGTATTCGAATCTGGATTGCAGACGAACGAGGTGACATATTGCAGCAAATTAAACGTTGATCTACTCATAAATACATTACTGATCGAAAATAATCGAAACATTCGGAATCGGTGACAATAAATTTTATCCGTTCAAAATAAGTAAGGCTAACCATCAGGGATTTTCGCAAAAAATTGAAAACTTTTTATTGTTGAAATTCCAGTCCAAAATGATTATAGGTAAAGTATATAACACGTTGAGCACGAAATTACCGGTAGCATGCATAAGGAAGGCTCGGTTATTGGAAGTTTTGCATTTTGAAATTCATCCACATTTGTATTCGAATCTGGATTGCAGACGAACGAGGTGACATATTGCAGCAAATTAAACGTTGATCTACTCATAAATACATTACTGATCGAAAATAATCGAAACATTCGGAATCGGTGACAATAAATTTTATCCGTTCAAAATAAGTAAGGCTAACCATCAGGGATTTTCGCAAAAAATTGAAAACTTTTTATTGTTGAAATTCCAGTCCAAAATGATTATAGGTAAAGTATATAACACGTTGAGCACGAAATTACCGGTAGCATGCATAAGGAAGGCTCGGTTATTGGAAGTTTCGCATTTTGAAATTCATCCACATTTGTATTCGAATCTGGATTGCAGACGAACGAGGTGACATATTGCAGCAAATTAAACGTTGATCTACTCATAAATACATTACTGATCGAAAATAATCGAAACATTCGGAATCGGTGACAATAAATTTTATCCGTTCAAAATAAGTAAGGCTAACCATCAGGGATTTTCGCAAAAAATTGAAAACTTTTTATTGTTGAAATTCCAGTCCAAAATGATTATAGGTAAAGTATATAACACGTTGAGCACGAAATTACCGGTGGCATGCATAAGGAAGGCTCGGTTATTGGAAGTTTCGCATTTTGAAATTCATCCACATTTGTATTCGAATCTGGATTGCAGACGAACGAGGTGACATATTGCAGCAAATTAAACGTTGATCTACTCATAAATACATTACTGATCGAAAATAATCGAAACATTCGGAATCGGTGACAATAAATTTTATCCGTTCAAAATAAGTAAGGCTAACCATCAGGGATTTTCGCAAAAAATTGAAAACTTTTTATTGTTGAAATTCCAGTCCAAAATGATTATAGGTAAAGTATATAACACGTTGAGCACGAAATTACCGGTAGCATGCATAAGGAAGGCTCGGTTATTGGAAGTTTTGCATTTTGAAATTCATCCACATTTGTATTCGAATCTGGATTGCGGACGAACGAGGTGACATATTGCAGCAAATTAAACGTTGATATACTCATAAATACATTACTGATCGAAAATAATCGAAACATTCGGAATCGGTGACAATAAATTTTATCCGTTCAAAATAAGTAAGGCTAACCATCAGGGATTTTCGCAAAAAATTGAAAACTTTTTATTGTTGAAATTCCAGTCCAAAATGATTATAGGTAAAGTATATAACACGTTGAGCACGAAATTACCGGTGGCATGCATAAGGAAGGCTCGGTTATTGGAAGTTTCGCATTTTGAAATTCATCCACATTTGTATTCGAATCTGGATTGCAGACGAACGAGGTGACATATTGCAGCAAATTAAACGTTGATCTACTCATAAATACATTACTGATCGAAAATAATCGAAACATTCGGAATCGGTGACAATAAATTTTATCCGTTCAAAATAAGTAAGGCTAACCATCAGGGATTTTCGCAAAAAATTGAAAACTTTTTATTGTTGAAATTCCAGTCCAAAATGATTATAGGTAAAGTATATAACACGTTGAGCACGAAATTACCGGTACACTCAAAAAAATAATATAGTAATATTTACAAAAAATTTAAGTAAATTTAGCTTAAAATCTCTGTTGAAATTGAGCCTAAGTAGCGCAACGCAAAATTCACAAATTTTGTAATGTAAAATTAACTGCATGCTATGTAACATATTTTCTAAAAAAATTATCTCGTTGCATGTAATATTTACTTCGCATTTTGTTGATTGAACTTATTGGATGTAATAAAATGAAAATATAAAATACGTAAAATGCAAATATGTGTACATGTTAAATTAACTTTAATTTAAGTAAAATTTAGATTTTGTTTAAGTAGAAATAATATAAAAAAAATATCTTTGAATTCTGAGGAAAACAAATATTTTGTTATCATCCAAAAGAACTACGATTTTATAGCGTGTAATTTAATTTGCTATAAGTAAAATCACCAATCATTAACCATATGATTGCTAATTTTACTTATAGCAAAGTAAAATACACATTTTGGATGATAACAAAATATTTGTTATCACATCGAGATGAGGGGTCTCACCTTTTCAAAACCGATGAGGCAAAAAATTTGAATCCTTTTAATTAAAAGATTCGATCCTCATCAAATTATGTAGTTATCAAACTACGAACATAATGTTTCACGCTTCATGAATTTAAATGAATTAAACATAAATTGACCTAGCGAATTATATTCAAAATGTAATAATTATTGTTTTACATTGCCGATGTAAACTTAACACATCAATTTGCAACCTTTACTATGCAAGTGTAAATTTTTGTTAAAAAATTTATTTTACATTGTCTAAGTAAATTTTACTTGTTAACAATAAGAATAAAAATATAATGATGATTTTTTGATTTAAATTTTTTTTACGTATGATAAAGTTCGTTTAACTATTTAAATGGTTTTGTTTCGTTTTATTTTGACAAATAGTTTTTACATTTCAAAAAATGCTATTTTAACTTAGGCTAAGTAAGGTGAACTTTTTAGATTTTTACTAAGCATGGGTAAATAATGTAAAATATTATGTTAGTTTTACAATTTTAAATTTACTTAGCAGGTTATGTAAAAATCGCATCGATTATTTTTTTCAGTGTAGCATGCATAAGGAAGGCTCGGTTATTGGAAGTTTTGCATTTTGAAATTCATCCACATTTGTATTCGAATCTGGATTGCGGACGAACGAGGTGACATATTGCAGCAAATTAAACGTTGATATACTCATAAATACATTACTGATCGAAAATAATCGAAACATTCGGAATCGGTGACAATAAATTTTATCCGTTCAAAATAAGTAAGGCTAACCATCAGGGATTTTTCGCAAAAAATTGAAAACTTTATTGTTGAAATTCCAGTCCAAAATGATTATAGGTAAAGTATATAACACGTTGAGCACGAAATTACCGGTAGCATGCATAAGGAAGGCTCGGTTATTGGAAGTTTTGCATTTTGAAATTCATCCACATTTGTATTCGAATCTGGATTGCAGACGAACAAGGTGACATATTGCAGCAAATTAAACGTTGATCTACTCATAAATACATTACTGATCGAAAATAATCGAAACATTCGGAATCGGTGACAATAAATTTTATCCGTTCAAAATAAGTAAGGCTAACCATCAGGGATTTTCGCAAAAAATTGAAAACTTTTTATTGTTGAAATTCCAGTCCAAAATGATTATAGGTAAAGTATATAACACGTTGAGCACGAAATTACCGGTAGCATGCATAAGGAAGGCTCGGTTATTGGAAGTTTTGCATTTTGAAATTCATCCACATTTGTATTCGAATCTGGATTGCAGACGAACGAGGTGACATATTGCAGCAAATTAAACGTTGATCTACTCATAAATACATTACTGATCGAAAATAATCGAAACATTCGGAATCGGTGACAATAAACTTTATCCGTTCAAAATAAGTAAGGCTAACCATCAGGGATTTTCGCAAAAAATTGAAAACTTTTTATTGTTGAAATTCCAGTCCAAAATGATTATAGGTAAAGTATATAACACGTTGAGCACGAAATTACCGGTGGCATGCATAAGGAAGGCTCGGTTATTGGAAGTTTCGCATTTTGAAATTCATCCACATTTGTATTCGAATCTGGATTGCAGACGAACGAGGTGACATATTGCAGCAAATTAAACGTTGATCTACTCATAAATACATTACTGATCGAAAATAATCGAAACATTCGGAATCGGTGACAATAAACTTTATCCGTTCAAAATAAGTAAGGCTAACCATCAGGGATTTTCGCAAAAAATTGAAAACTTTTTATTGTTGAAATTCCAGTCCAAAATGATTATAGGTAAAGTATATAACACGTTGAGCACGAAATTACCGGTGGCATGCATAAGGAAGGCTCGGTTATTGGAAGTTTCGCATTTTGAAATTCATCCACATTTGTATTCGAATCTGGATTGCAGACGAACGAGGTGACATATTGCAGCAAATTAAACGTTGATCTACTCATAAATACATTACTGATCGAAAATAATCGAAACATTCGGAATCGGTGACAATAAACTTTATCCGTTCAAAATAAGTAAGGCTAACCATCAGGGATTTTCGCAAAAAATTGAAAACTTTTTATTGTTGAAATTCCAGTCCAAAATGATTATAGGTAAAGTATATAACACGTTGAGCACGAAATTACCGGTAGCATGCATAAGGAAGGCTCGGTTATTGGAAGTTTTGCATTTTGAAATTCATCCACATTTGTATTCGAATCTGGATTGCAGACGAACGAGGTGACATATTGCAGCAAATTAAACGTTGATCTACTCATAAATACATTACTGATCGAAAATAATCGAAACATTCGGAATCGGTGACAATAAATTTTATCCGTTCAAAATAAGTAAGGCTAACCATCAGGGATTTTCGCAAAAAATTGAAAACTTTTTATTGTTGAAATTCCAGTCCAAAATGATTATAGGTAAAGTATATAACACGTTGAGCACGAAATTACCGGTGGCATGCATAAGGAAGGCTCGGTTATTGGAAGTTTCGCATTTTGAAATTCATCCACATTTGTATTCGAATCTGGATTGCAGACGAACGAGGTGACATATTGCAGCAAATTAAACGTTGATCTACTCATAAATACATTACTGATCGAAAATAATCGAAACATTCGGAATCGGTGACAATAAACTTTATCCGTTCAAAATAAGTAAGGCTAACCATCAGGGATTTTCGCAAAAAATTGAAAACTTTTTATTGTTGAAATTCCAGTCCAAAATGATTATAGGTAAAGTATATAACACGTTGAGCACGAAATTACCGGTAGCATGCATAAGGAAGGCTCGGTTATTGGAAGTTTCGCATTTTGAAATTCATCCACATTTGTATTCGAATCTGGATTGCAGACGAACGAGGTGACATATTGCAGCAAATTAAACGTTGATCTACTCATAAATACATTACTGATCGAAAATAATCGAAACATTCGGAATCGGTGACAATAAACTTTATCCGTTCAAAATAAGTAAGGCTAACCATCAGGGATTTTCGCAAAAAATTGAAAACTTTTTATTGTTGAAATTCCAGTCCAAAATGATTATAGGTAAAGTATATAACACGTTGAGCACGAAATTACCGGTGGCATGCATAAGGAAGGCTCGGTTATTGGAAGTTTCGCATTTTGAAATTCATCCACATTTGTATTCGAATCTGGATTGCAGACGAACGAGGTGACATATTGCAGCAAATTAAACGTTGATCTACTCATAAATACATTACTGATCGAAAATAATCGAAACATTCGGAATCGGTGACAATAAACTTTATCCGTTCAAAATAAGTAAGGCTAACCATCAGGGATTTTCGCAAAAAATTGAAAACTTTTTATTGTTGAAATTCCAGTCCAAAATGATTATAGGTAAAGTATATAACACGTTGAGCACGAAATTACCGGTGGCATGCATAAGGAAGGCTCGGTTATTGGAAGTTTCGCATTTTGAAATTCATCCACATTTGTATTCGAATCTGGATTGCAGACGAACGAGGTGACATATTGCAGCAAATTAAACGTTGATCTACTCATAAATACATTACTGATCGAAAATAATCGAAACATTCGGAATCGGTGACAATAAACTTTATCCGTTCAAAATAAGTAAGGCTAACCATCAGGGATTTTCGCAAAAAATTGAAAACTTTTTATTGTTGAAATTCCAGTCCAAAATGATTATAGGTAAAGTATATAACACGTTGAGCACGAAATTACCGGTAGCATGCATAAGGAAGGCTCGGTTATTGGAAGTTTTGCATTTTGAAATTCATCCACATTTGTATTCGAATCTGGATTGCAGACGAACGAGGTGACATATTGCAGCAAATTAAACGTTGATCTACTCATAAATACATTACTGATCGAAAATAATCGAAACATTCGGAATCGGTGACAATAAATTTTATCCGTTCAAAATAAGTAAGGCTAACCATCAGGGATTTTCGCAAAAAATTGAAAACTTTTTATTGTTGAAATTCCAGTCCAAAATGATTATAGGTAAAGTATATAACACGTTGAGCACGAAATTACCGGTGGCATGCATAAGGAAGGCTCGGTTATTGGAAGTTTTGCATTTTGAAATTCATCCACATTTGTATTCGAATCTGGATTGCAGACGAACGAGGTGACATATTGCAGCAAATTAAACGTTGATCTACTCATAAATACATTACTGATCGAAAATAATCGAAACATTCGGAATCGGTGACAATAAATTTTATCCGTTCAAAATAAGTAAGGCTAACCATCAGGGATTTTCGCAAAAAATTGAAAACTTTTTATTGTTGAAATTCCAGTCCAAAATGATTATAGGTAAAGTATATAACACGTTGAGCACGAAATTACCGGTAGCATGCATAAGGAAGGCTCGGTTATTGGAAGTTTCGCATTTTGAAATTCATCCACATTTGTATTCGAATCTGGATTGCAGACGAACGAGGTGACATATTGCAGCAAATTAAACGTTGATCTACTCATAAATACATTACTGATCGAAAATAATCGAAACATTCGGAATCGGTGACAATAAATTTTATCCGTTCAAAATAAGTAAGGCTAACCATCAGGGATTTTCGCAAAAAATTGAAAACTTTTTATTGTTGAAATTCCAGTCCAAAATGATTATAGGTAAAGTATATAACACGTTGAGCACGAAATTACCGGTAGCATGCATAAGGAAGGCTCGGTTATTGGAAGTTTTGCATTTTGAAATTCATCCACATTTGTATTCGAATCTGGATTGCAGACGAACGAGGTGACATATTGCAGCAAATTAAACGTTGATCTACTCATAAATACATTACTGATCGAAAATAATCGAAACATTCGGAATCGGTGACAATAAATTTTATCCGTTCAAAATAAGTAAGGCTAACCATCAGGGATTTTCGCAAAAAATTGAAAACTTTTTATTGTTGAAATTCCAGTCCAAAATGATTATAGGTAAAGTATATAACACGTTGAGCACGAAATTACCGGTAGCATGCATAAGGAAGGCTCGGTTATTGGAAGTTTTGCATTTTGAAATTCATCCACATTTGTATTCGAATCTGGATTGCAGACGAACGAGGTGACATATTGCAGCAAATTAAACGTTGATCTACTCATAAATACATTACTGATCGAAAATAATCGAAACATTCGGAATCGGTGACAATAAATTTTATCCGTTCAAAATAAGTAAGGCTAACCATCAGGGATTTTCGCAAAAAATTGAAAACTTTTTATTGTTGAAATTCCAGTCCAAAATGATTATAGGTAAAGTATATAACACGTTGAGCACGAAATTACCGGTAGCATGCATAAGGAAGGCTCGGTTATTGGAAGTTTCGCATTTTGAAATTCATCCACATTTGTATTCGAATCTGGATTGCAGACGAACGAGGTGACATATTGCAGCAAATTAAACGTTGATCTACTCATAAATACATTACTGATCGAAAATAATCGAAACATTCGGAATCGGTGACAATAAACTTTATCCGTTCAAAATAAGTAAGGCTAACCATCAGGGATTTTCGCAAAAAATTGAAAACTTTTTATTGTTGAAATTCCAGTCCAAAATGATTATAGGTAAAGTATATAACACGTTGAGCACGAAATTACCGGTGGCATGCATAAGGAAGGCTCGGTTATTGGAAGTTTCGCATTTTGAAATTCATCCACATTTGTATTCGAATCTGGATTGCAGACGAACGAGGTGACATATTGCAGCAAATTAAACGTTGATCTACTCATAAATACATTACTGATCGAAAATAATCGAAACATTCGGAATCGGTGACAATAAACTTTATCCGTTCAAAATAAGTAAGGCTAACCATCAGGGATTTTCGCAAAAAATTGAAAACTTTTTATTGTTGAAATTCCAGTCCAAAATGATTATAGGTAAAGTATATAACACGTTGAGCACGAAATTACCGGTGGCATGCATAAGGAAGGCTCGGTTATTGGAAGTTTCGCATTTTGAAATTCATCCACATTTGTATTCGAATCTGGATTGCAGACGAACGAGGTGACATATTGCAGCAAATTAAACGTTGATCTACTCATAAATACATTACTGATCGAAAATAATCGAAACATTCGGAATCGGTGACAATAAACTTTATCCGTTCAAAATAAGTAAGGCTAACCATCAGGGATTTTCGCAAAAAATTGAAACTTTTTATTGTTGAAATTCCAGTCCAAAATGATTATAGGTAAAGTATATAACACGTTGAGCACGAAATTACCGGTAGCATGCATAAGGAAGGCTCGGTTATTGGAAGTTTCGCATTTTGAAATTCATCCACATTTGTATTCGAATCTGGATTGCGGACGAACGAGGTGACATATTGCAGCAAATTAAACGTTGATCTACTCATAAATACATTACTGATCGAAAATAATCGAAACATTCGGAATCGGTGACAATAAACTTTATCCGTTCAAAATAAGTAAGGCTAACCATCAGGGATTTTCGCAAAAAATTGAAAACTTTTTATTGTTGAAATTCCAGTCCAAAATGATTATAGGTAAAGTATATAACACGTTGAGCACGAAATTACCGGTAGCATGCATAAGGAAGGCTCGGTTATTGGAAGTTTCGCATTTTGAAATTCATCCACATTTGTATTCGAATCTGGATTGCGGACGAACGAGGTGACATATTGCAGCAAATTAAACGTTGATCTACTCATAAATACATTACTGATCGAAAATAATCGAAACATTCGGAATCGGTGACAATAAATTTTATCCGTTCAAAATAAGTAAGGCTAACCATCAGGGATTTTCGCAAAAAATTGAAAACTTTTTATTGTTGAAATTCCAGTCCAAAATGATTATAGGTAAAGTATATAACACGTTGAGCACGAAATTACCGGTGGCATGCATAAGGAAGGCTCGGTTATTGGAAGTTTCGCATTTTGAAATTCATCCACATTTGTATTCGAATCTGGATTGCAGACGAACGAGGTGACATATTGCAGCAAATTAAACGTTGATCTACTCATAAATACATTACTGATCGAAAATAATCGAAACATTCGGAATCGGTGACAATAAACTTTATCCGTTCAAAATAAGTAAGGCTAACCATCAGGGATTTTCGCAAAAAATTGAAAACTTTTTATTGTTGAAATTCCAGTCCAAAATGATTATAGGTAAAGTATATAACACGTTGAGCACGAAATTACCGGTAGCATGCATAAGGAAGGCTCGGTTATTGGAAGTTTCGCATTTTGAAATTCATCCACATTTGTATTCGAATCTGGATTGCGGACGAACGAGGTGACATATTGCAGCAAATTAAACGTTGATCTACTCATAAATACATTACTGATCGAAAATAATCGAAACATTCGGAATCGGTGACAATAAATTTTATCCGTTCAAAATAAGTAAGGCTAACCATCAGGGATTTTCGCAAAAAATTGAAAACTTTTTATTGTTGAAATTCCAGTCCAAAATGATTATAGGTAAAGTATATAACACGTTGAGCACGAAATTACCGGTGGCATGCATAAGGAAGGCTCGGTTATTGGAAGTTTCGCATTTTGAAATTCATCCACATTTGTATTCGAATCTGGATTGCAGACGAACGAGGTGACATATTGCAGCAAATTAAACGTTGATCTACTCATAAATACATTACTGATCGAAAATAATCGAAACATTCGGAATCGGTGACAATAAATTTTATCCGTTCAAAATAAGTAAGGCTAACCATCAGGGATTTTCGCAAAAAATTGAAAACTTTTTATTGTTGAAATTCCAGTCCAAAATGATTATAGGTAAAGTATATAACACGTTGAGCACGAAATTACCGGTAGCATGCATAAGGAAGGCTCGGTTATTGGAAGTTTTGCATTTTGAAATTCATCCACATTTGTATTCGAATCTGGATTGCAGACGAACGAGGTGACATATTGCAGCAAATTAAACGTTGATCTACTCATAAATACATTACTGATCGAAAATAATCGAAACATTCGGAATCGGTGACAATAAATTTTATCCGTTCAAAATAAGTAAGGCTAACCATCAGGGATTTTCGCAAAAAATTGAAAACTTTTTATTGTTGAAATTCCAGTCCAAAATGATTATAGGTAAAGTATATAACACGTTGAGCACGAAATTACCGGTGGCATGCATAAGGAAGGCTCGGTTATTGGAAGTTTCGCATTTTGAAATTCATCCACATTTGTATTCGAATCTGGATTGCAGACGAACGAGGTGACATATTGCAGCAAATTAAACGTTGATCTACTCATAAATACATTACTGATCGAAAATAATCGAAACATTCGGAATCGGTGACAATAAACTTTATCCGTTCAAAATAAGTAAGGCTAACCATCAGGGATTTTCGCAAAAAATTGAAAACTTTTTATTGTTGAAATTCCAGTCCAAAATGATTATAGGTAAAGTATATAACACGTTGAGCACGAAATTACCGGTAGCATGCATAAGGAAGGCTCGGTTATTGGAAGTTTTGCATTTTGAAATTCATCCACATTTGTATTCGAATCTGGATTGCAGACGAACGAGGTGACATATTGCAGCAAATTAAACGTTGATCTACTCATAAATACATTACTGATCGAAAATAATCGAAACATTCGGAATCGGTGACAATAAATTTTATCCGTTCAAAATAAGTAAGGCTAACCATCAGGGATTTTCGCAAAAAATTGAAAACTTTTTATTGTTGAAATTCCAGTCCAAAATGATTATAGGTAAAGTATATAACACGTTGAGCACGAAATTACCGGTGGCATGCATAAGGAAGGCTCGGTTATTGGAAGTTTTGCATTTTGAAATTCATCCACATTTGTATTCGAATCTGGATTGCAGACGAACGAGGTGACATATTGCAGCAAATTAAACGTTGATCTACTCATAAATACATTACTGATCGAAAATAATCGAAACATTCGGAATCGGTGACAATAAATTTTATCCGTTCAAAATAAGTAAGGCTAACCATCAGGGATTTTCGCAAAAAATTGAAAACTTTTTATTGTTGAAATTCCAGTCCAAAATGATTATAGGTAAAGTATATAACACGTTGAGCACGAAATTACCGGTAGCATGCATAAGGAAGGCTCGGTTATTGGAAGTTTCGCATTTTGAAATTCATCCACATTTGTATTCGAATCTGGATTGCAGACGAACGAGGTGACATATTGCAGCAAATTAAACGTTGATCTACTCATAAATACATTACTGATCGAAAATAATCGAAACATTCGGAATCGGTGACAATAAATTTTATCCGTTCAAAATAAGTAAGGCTAACCATCAGGGATTTTCGCAAAAAATTGAAAACTTTTTATTGTTGAAATTCCAGTCCAAAATGATTATAGGTAAAGTATATAACACGTTGAGCACGAAATTACCGGTGGCATGCATAAGGAAGGCTCGGTTATTGGAAGTTTTGCATTTTGAAATTCATCCACATTTGTATTCGAATCTGGATTGCAGACGAACGAGGTGACATATTGCAGCAAATTAAACGTTGATCTACTCATAAATACATTACTGATCGAAAATAATCGAAACATTCGGAATCGGTGACAATAAATTTTATCCGTTCAAAATAAGTAAGGCTAACCATCAGGGATTTTCGCAAAAAATTGAAAACTTTTTATTGTTGAAATTCCAGTCCAAAATGATTATAGGTAAAGTATATAACACGTTGAGCACGAAATTACCGGTAGCATGCATAAGGAAGGCTCGGTTATTGGAAGTTTCGCATTTTGAAATTCATCCACATTTGTATTCGAATCTGGATTGCAGACGAACGAGGTGACATATTGCAGCAAATTAAACGTTGATCTACTCATAAATACATTACTGATCGAAAATAATCGAAACATTCGGAATCGGTGACAATAAATTTTATCCGTTCAAAATAAGTAAGGCTAACCATCAGGGATTTTCGCAAAAAATTGAAAACTTTTTATTGTTGAAATTCCAGTCCAAAATGATTATAGGTAAAGTATATAACACGTTGAGCACGAAATTACCGGTGGCATGCATAAGGAAGGCTCGGTTATTGGAAGTTTCGCATTTTGAAATTCATCCACATTTGTATTCGAATCTGGATTGCAGACGAACGAGGTGACATATTGCAGCAAATTAAACGTTGATCTACTCATAAATACATTACTGATCGAAAATAATCGAAACATTCGGAATCGGTGACAATAAACTTTATCCGTTCAAAATAAGTAAGGCTAACCATCAGGGATTTTCGCAAAAAATTGAAAACTTTTTATTGTTGAAATTCCAGTCCAAAATGATTATAGGTAAAGTATATAACACGTTGAGCACGAAATTACCGGTAGCATGCATAAGGAAGGCTCGGTTATTGGAAGTTTTGCATTTTGAAATTCATCCACATTTGTATTCGAATCTGGATTGCAGACGAACGAGGTGACATATTGCAGCAAATTAAACGTTGATCTACTCATAAATACATTACTGATCGAAAATAATCGAAACATTCGGAATCGGTGACAATAAATTTTATCCGTTCAAAATAAGTAAGGCTAACCATCAGGGATTTTCGCAAAAAATTGAAAACTTTTTATTGTTGAAATTCCAGTCCAAAATGATTATAGGTAAAGTATATAACACGTTGAGCACGAAATTACCGGTGGCATGCATAAGGAAGGCTCGGTTATTGGAAGTTTTGCATTTTGAAATTCATCCACATTTGTATTCGAATCTGGATTGCAGACGAACGAGGTGACATATTGCAGCAAATTAAACGTTGATCTACTCATAAATACATTACTGATCGAAAATAATCGAAACATTCGGAATCGGTGACAATAAATTTTATCCGTTCAAAATAAGTAAGGCTAACCATCAGGGATTTTCGCAAAAAATTGAAAACTTTTTATTGTTGAAATTCCAGTCCAAAATGATTATAGGTAAAGTATATAACACGTTGAGCACGAAATTACCGGTAGCATGCATAAGGAAGGCTCGGTTATTGGAAGTTTCGCATTTTGAAATTCATCCACATTTGTATTCGAATCTGGATTGCAGACGAACGAGGTGACATATTGCAGCAAATTAAACGTTGATCTACTCATAAATACATTACTGATCGAAAATAATCGAAACATTCGGAATCGGTGACAATAAATTTTATCCGTTCAAAATAAGTAAGGCTAACCATCAGGGATTTTCGCAAAAAATTGAAAACTTTTTATTGTTGAAATTCCAGTCCAAAATGATTATAGGTAAAGTATATAACACGTTGAGCACGAAATTACCGGTAGCATGCATAAGGAAGGCTCGGTTATTGGAAGTTTTGCATTTTGAAATTCATCCACATTTGTATTCGAATCTGGATTGCAGACGAACGAGGTGACATATTGCAGCAAATTAAACGTTGATCTACTCATAAATACATTACTGATCGAAAATAATCGAAACATTCGGAATCGGTGACAATAAATTTTATCCGTTCAAAATAAGTAAGGCTAACCATCAGGGATTTTCGCAAAAAATTGAAAACTTTTTATTGTTGAAATTCCAGTCCAAAATGATTATAGGTAAAGTATATAACACGTTGAGCACGAAATTACCGGTAGCATGCATAAGGAAGGCTCGGTTATTGGAAGTTTTGCATTTTGAAATTCATCCACATTTGTATTCGAATCTGGATTGCAGACGAACGAGGTGACATATTGCAGCAAATTAAACGTTGATCTACTCATAAATACATTACTGATCGAAAATAATCGAAACATTCGGAATCGGTGACAATAAATTTTATCCGTTCAAAATAAGTAAGGCTAACCATCAGGGATTTTCGCAAAAAATTGAAAACTTTTTATTGTTGAAATTCCAGTCCAAAATGATTATAGGTAAAGTATATAACACGTTGAGCACGAAATTACCGGTAGCATGCATAAGGAAGGCTCGGTTATTGGAAGTTTCGCATTTTGAAATTCATCCACATTTGTATTCGAATCTGGATTGCAGACGAACGAGGTGACATATTGCAGCAAATTAAACGTTGATCTACTCATAAATACATTACTGATCGAAAATAATCGAAACATTCGGAATCGGTGACAATAAACTTTATCCGTTCAAAATAAGTAAGGCTAACCATCAGGGATTTTCGCAAAAAATTGAAAACTTTTTATTGTTGAAATTCCAGTCCAAAATGATTATAGGTAAAGTATATAACACGTTGAGCACGAAATTACCGGTGGCATGCATAAGGAAGGCTCGGTTATTGGAAGTTTCGCATTTTGAAATTCATCCACATTTGTATTCGAATCTGGATTGCAGACGAACGAGGTGACATATTGCAGCAAATTAAACGTTGATCTACTCATAAATACATTACTGATCGAAAATAATCGAAACATTCGGAATCGGTGACAATAAACTTTATCCGTTCAAAATAAGTAAGGCTAACCATCAGGGATTTTCGCAAAAAATTGAAAACTTTTTATTGTTGAAATTCCAGTCCAAAATGATTATAGGTAAAGTATATAACACGTTGAGCACGAAATTACCGGTGGCATGCATAAGGAAGGCTCGGTTATTGGAAGTTTCGCATTTTGAAATTCATCCACATTTGTATTCGAATCTGGATTGCAGACGAACGAGGTGACATATTGCAGCAAATTAAACGTTGATCTACTCATAAATACATTACTGATCGAAAATAATCGAAACATTCGGAATCGGTGACAATAAACTTTATCCGTTCAAAATAAGTAAGGCTAACCATCAGGGATTTTCGCAAAAAATTGAAAACTTTTTATTGTTGAAATTCCAGTCCAAAATGATTATAGGTAAAGTATATAACACGTTGAGCACGAAATTACCGGTAGCATGCATAAGGAAGGCTCGGTTATTGGAAGTTTTGCATTTTGAAATTCATCCACATTTGTATTCGAATCTGGATTGCAGACGAACGAGGTGACATATTGCAGCAAATTAAACGTTGATCTACTCATAAATACATTACTGATCGAAAATAATCGAAACATTCGGAATCGGTGACAATAAATTTTATCCGTTCAAAATAAGTAAGGCTAACCATCAGGGATTTTCGCAAAAAATTGAAAACTTTTTATTGTTGAAATTCCAGTCCAAAATGATTATAGGTAAAGTATATAACACGTTGAGCACGAAATTACCGGTGGCATGCATAAGGAAGGCTCGGTTATTGGAAGTTTCGCATTTTGAAATTCATCCACATTTGTATTCGAATCTGGATTGCAGACGAACGAGGTGACATATTGCAGCAAATTAAACGTTGATCTACTCATAAATACATTACTGATCGAAAATAATCGAAACATTCGGAATCGGTGACAATAAACTTTATCCGTTCAAAATAAGTAAGGCTAACCATCAGGGATTTTCGCAAAAAATTGAAAACTTTTTATTGTTGAAATTCCAGTCCAAAATGATTATAGGTAAAGTATATAACACGTTGAGCACGAAATTACCGGTAGCATGCATAAGGAAGGCTCGGTTATTGGAAGTTTCGCATTTTGAAATTCATCCACATTTGTATTCGAATCTGGATTGCGGACGAACGAGGTGACATATTGCAGCAAATTAAACGTTGATCTACTCATAAATACATTACTGATCGAAAATAATCGAAACATTCGGAATCGGTGACAATAAATTTTATCCGTTCAAAATAAGTAAGGCTAACCATCAGGGATTTTCGCAAAAAATTGAAAACTTTTTATTGTTGAAATTCCAGTCCAAAATGATTATAGGTAAAGTATATAACACGTTGAGCACGAAATTACCGGTGGCATGCATAAGGAAGGCTCGGTTATTGGAAGTTTCGCATTTTGAAATTCATCCACATTTGTATTCGAATCTGGATTGCAGACGAACGAGGTGACATATTGCAGCAAATTAAACGTTGATCTACTCATAAATACATTACTGATCGAAAATAATCGAAACATTCGGAATCGGTGACAATAAATTTTATCCGTTCAAAATAAGTAAGGCATCAGGGATTTTCGCAAAAAATTGAAAACTTTTTATTGTTGAAATTCCAGTCCAAAATGATTATAGGTAAAGTATATAACACGTTGAGCACGAAATTACCGGTAGCATGCATAAGGAAGGCTCGGTTATTGGAAGTTTTGCATTTTGAAATTCATCCACATTTGTATTCGAATCTGGATTGCAGACGAACGAGGTGACATATTGCAGCAAATTAAACGTTGATCTACTCATAAATACATTACTGATCGAAAATAATCGAAACATTCGGAATCGGTGACAATAAATTTTATCCGTTCAAAATAAGTAAGGCTAACCATCAGGGATTTTCGCAAAAAATTGAAACTTTTTATTGTTGAAATTCCAGTCCAAAATGATTATAGGTAAAGTATATAACACGTTGAGCACGAAATTACCGGTGGCATGCATAAGGAAGGCTCGGTTATTGGAAGTTTCGCATTTTGAAATTCATCCACATTTGTATTCGAATCTGGATTGCAGACGAACGAGGTGACATATTGCAGCAAATTAAACGTTGATCTACTCATAAATACATTACTGATCGAAAATAATCGAAACATTCGGAATCGGTGACAATAAACTTTATCCGTTCAAAATAAGTAAGGCTAACCATCAGGGATTTTCGCAAAAAATTGAAAACTTTTTATTGTTGAAATTCCAGTCCAAAATGATTATAGGTAAAGTATATAACACGTTGAGCACGAAATTACCGGTAGCATGCATAAGGAAGGCTCGGTTATTGGAAGTTTCGCATTTTGAAATTCATCCACATTTGTATTCGAATCTGGATTGCGGACGAACGAGGTGACATATTGCAGCAAATTAAACGTTGATCTACTCATAAATACATTACTGATCGAAAATAATCGAAACATTCGGAATCGGTGACAATAAATTTTATCCGTTCAAAATAAGTAAGGCTAACCATCAGGGATTTTCGCAAAAAATTGAAAACTTTTTATTGTTGAAATTCCAGTCCAAAATGATTATAGGTAAAGTATATAACACGTTGAGCACGAAATTACCGGTGGCATGCATAAGGAAGGCTCGGTTATTGGAAGTTTCGCATTTTGAAATTCATCCACATTTGTATTCGAATCTGGATTGCAGACGAACGAGGTGACATATTGCAGCAAATTAAACGTTGATCTACTCATAAATACATTACTGATCGAAAATAATCGAAACATTCGGAATCGGTGACAATAAATTTTATCCGTTCAAAATAAGTAAGGCTAACCATCAGGGATTTTCGCAAAAAATTGAAACTTTTTATTGTTGAAATTCCAGTCCAAAATGATTATAGGTAAAGTATATAACACGTTGAGCACGAAATTACCGGTGGCATGCATAAGGAAGGCTCGGTTATTGGAAGTTTCGCATTTTGAAATTCATCCACATTTGTATTCGAATCTGGATTGCAGACGAACGAGGTGACATATTGCAGCAAATTAAACGTTGATCTACTCATAAATACATTACTGATCGAAAATAATCGAAACATTCGGAATCGGTGACAATAAACTTTATCCGTTCAAAATAAGTAAGGCTAACCATCAGGGATTTTCGCAAAAAATTGAAAACTTTTTATTGTTGAAATTCCAGTCCAAAATGATTATAGGTAAAGTATATAACACGTTGAGCACGAAATTACCGGTAGCATGCATAAGGAAGGCTCGGTTATTGGAAGTTTCGCATTTTGAAATTCATCCACATTTGTATTCGAATCTGGATTGCGGACGAACGAGGTGACATATTGCAGCAAATTAAACGTTGATCTACTCATAAATACATTACTGATCGAAAATAATCGAAACATTCGGAATCGGTGACAATAAATTTTATCCGTTCAAAATAAGTAAGGCTAACCATCAGGGATTTTCGCAAAAAATTGAAAACTTTTTATTGTTGAAATTCCAGTCCAAAATGATTATAGGTAAAGTATATAACACGTTGAGCACGAAATTACCGGTGGCATGCATAAGGAAGGCTCGGTTATTGGAAGTTTCGCATTTTGAAATTCATCCACATTTGTATTCGAATCTGGATTGCAGACGAACGAGGTGACATATTGCAGCAAATTAAACGTTGATCTACTCATAAATACATTACTGATCGAAAATAATCGAAACATTCGGAATCGGTGACAATAAATTTTATCCGTTCAAAATAAGTAAGGCTAACCATCAGGGATTTTCGCAAAAAATTGAAAACTTTTTATTGTTGAAATTCCAGTCCAAAATGATTATAGGTAAAGTATATAACACGTTGAGCACGAAATTACCGGTAGCATGCATAAGGAAGGCTCGGTTATTGGAAGTTTTGCATTTTGAAATTCATCCACATTTGTATTCGAATCTGGATTGCAGACGAACGAGGTGACATATTGCAGCAAATTAAACGTTGATCTACTCATAAATACATTACTGATCGAAAATAATCGAAACATTCGGAATCGGTGACAATAAATTTTATCCGTTCAAAATAAGTAAGGCTAACCATCAGGGATTTTCGCAAAAAATTGAAAACTTTTTATTGTTGAAATTCCAGTCCAAAATGATTATAGGTAAAGTATATAACACGTTGAGCACGAAATTACCGGTGGCATGCATAAGGAAGGCTCGGTTATTGGAAGTTTCGCATTTTGAAATTCATCCACATTTGTATTCGAATCTGGATTGCAGACGAACGAGGTGACATATTGCAGCAAATTAAACGTTGATCTACTCATAAATACATTACTGATCGAAAATAATCGAAACATTCGGAATCGGTGACAATAAACTTTATCCGTTCAAAATAAGTAAGGCTAACCATCAGGGATTTTCGCAAAAAATTGAAAACTTTTTATTGTTGAAATTCCAGTCCAAAATGATTATAGGTAAAGTATATAACACGTTGAGCACGAAATTACCGGTAGCATGCATAAGGAAGGCTCGGTTATTGGAAGTTTCGCATTTTGAAATTCATCCACATTTGTATTCGAATCTGGATTGCGGACGAACGAGGTGACATATTGCAGCAAATTAAACGTTGATCTACTCATAAATACATTACTGATCGAAAATAATCGAAACATTCGGAATCGGTGACAATAAATTTTATCCGTTCAAAATAAGTAAGGCTAACCATCAGGGATTTTCGCAAAAAATTGAAAACTTTTTATTGTTGAAATTCCAGTCCAAAATGATTATAGGTAAAGTATATAACACGTTGAACACGAAATTACCGGTAGCATGCATAAGGAAGGCTCGGTTATTGGAAGTTTTGCATTTTGAAATTCATCCACATTTGTATTCGAATCTGGATTGCAGACGAACAAGGTGACATATTGCAGCAAATTAAACGTTGATCTACTCATAAATACATTACTGATCGAAAATAATCGAAACATTCGGAATCGGTGACAATAAATTTTATCCGTTCAAAATAAGTAAGGCTAACCATCAGGGATTTTCGCAAAAAATTGAAAACTTTTTATTGTTGAAATTCCAGTCCAAAATGATTATAGGTAAAGTATATAACACGTTGAGCACGAAATTACCGGTGGCATGCATAAGGAAGGCTCGGTTATTGGAAGTTTCGCATTTTGAAATTCATCCACATTTGTATTCGAATCTGGATTGCAGACGAACGAGGTGACATATTGCAGCAAATTAAACGTTGATCTACTCATAAATACATTACTGATCGAAAATAATCGAAACATTCGGAATCGGTGACAATAAATTTTATCCGTTCAAAGTAAGTTAGGCTAACCATCAGGGATTTTCGCAAAAAATTGAAAACTTTTTATTGTTGAAATTCCAGTCCAAAATGATTATAGGTAAAGTATATAACACGTTGAGCACGAAATTACCGGTAGCATGCATAAGGAAGGCTCGGTTATTGGAAGTTTTGCATTTTGAAATTCATCCACATTTGTATTCGAATCTGGATTGCGGACGAACGAGGTGACATATTGCAGCAAATTAAACGTTGATATACTCATAAATACATTACTGATCGAAAATAATCGAAACATTCGGAATCGGTGACAATAAATTTTATCCGTTCAAAATAAGTAAGGCTAACCATCAGGGATTTTCGCAAAAAATTGAAAACTTTATTGTTGAAATTCCAGTCCAAAATGATTATAGGTAAAGTATATAACACGTTGAGCACGAAATTACCGGTAGCATGCATAAGGAAGGCTCGGTTATTGGAAGTTTTGCATTTTGAAATTCATCCACATTTGTATTCGAATCTGGATTGCAGACGAACGAGGTGACATATTGCAGCAAATTAAACGTTGATCTACTCATAAATACATTACTGATCGAAAATAATCGAAACATTCGGAATCGGTGACAATAAATTTTATCCGTTCAAAATAAGTAAGGCTAACCATCAGGGATTTTCGCAAAAAATTGAAAACTTTTTATTGTTGAAATTCCAGTCCAAAATGATTATAGGTAAAGTATATAACACGTTGAGCACGAAATTACCGGTGGCATGCATAAGGAAGGCTCGGTTATTGGAAGTTTCGCATTTTGAAATTCATCCACATTTGTATTCGAATCTGGATTGCAGACGAACGAGGTGACATATTGCAGCAAATTAAACGTTGATCTACTCATAAATACATTACTGATCGAAAATAATCGAAACATTCGGAATCGGTGACAATAAACTTTATCCGTTCAAAATAAGTAAGGCTAACCATCAGGGATTTTCGCAAAAAATTGAAAACTTTTTATTGTTGAAATTCCAGTCCAAAATGATTATAGGTAAAGTATATAACACGTTGAGCACGAAATTACCGGTAGCATGCATAAGGAAGGCTCGGTTATTGGAAGTTTCGCATTTTGAAATTCATCCACATTTGTATTCGAATCTGGATTGCAGACGAACGAGGTGACATATTGCAGCAAATTAAACGTTGATCTACTCATAAATACATTACTGATCGAAAATAATCGAAACATTCGGAATCGGTGACAATAAATTTTATCCGTTCAAAGTAAGTTAGGCTAACCATCAGGGATTTTCGCAAAAAATTGAAAACTTTTTATTGTTGAAATTCCAGTCCAAAATGATTATAGGTAAAGTATATAACACGTTGAGCACGAAATTACCGGTAGCATGCATAAGGAAGGCTCGGTTATTGGAAGTTTTGCATTTTGAAATTCATCCACATTTGTATTCGAATCTGGATTGCGGACGAACGAGGTGACATATTGCAGCAAATTAAACGTTGATATACTCATAAATACATTACTGATCGAAAATAATCGAAACATTCGGAATCGGTGACAATAAATTTTATCCGTTCAAAATAAGTAAGGCTAACCATCAGGGATTTTCGCAAAAAATTGAAAACTTTTTATTGTTGAAATTCCAGTCCAAAATGATTATAGGTAAAGTATATAACACGTTGAGCACGAAATTACCGGTGGCATGCATAAGGAAGGCTCGGTTATTGGAAGTTTCGCATTTTGAAATTCATCCACATTTGTATTCGAATCTGGATTGCGGACGAACGAGGTGACATATTGCAGCAAATTAAACGTTGATCTACTCATAAATACATTACTGATCGAAAATAATCGAAACATTCGGAATCGGTGACAATAAATTTTATCCGTTCAAAATAAGTAAGGCTAACCATCAGGGATTTTCGCAAAAAATTGAAAACTTTTTATTGTTGAAATTCCAGTCCAAAATGATTATAGGTAAAGTATATAACACGTTGAACACGAAATTACCGGTAGCATGCATAAGGAAGGCTCGGTTATTGGAAGTTTTGCATTTTGAAATTCATCCACATTTGTATTCGAATCTGGATTGCAGACGAACAAGGTGACATATTGCAGCAAATTAAACGTTGATCTACTCATAAATACATTACTGATCGAAAATAATCGAAACATTCGGAATCGGTGACAATAAATTTTATCCGTTCAAAATAAGTAAGGCTAACCATCAGGGATTTTCGCAAAAAATTGAAAACTTTTTATTGTTGAAATTCCAGTCCAAAATGATTATAGGTAAAGTATATAACACGTTGAGCACGAAATTACCGGTGGCATGCATAAGGAAGGCTCGGTTATTGGAAGTTTCGCATTTTGAAATTCATCCACATTTGTATTCGAATCTGGATTGCAGACGAACGAGGTGACATATTGCAGCAAATTAAACGTTGATCTACTCATAAATACATTACTGATCGAAAATAATCGAAACATTCGGAATCGGTGACAATAAATTTTATCCGTTCAAAGTAAGTTAGGCTAACCATCAGGGATTTTCGCAAAAAATTGAAAACTTTTTATTGTTGAAATTCCAGTCCAAAATGATTATAGGTAAAGTATATAACACGTTGAGCACGAAATTACCGGTAGCATGCATAAGGAAGGCTCGGTTATTGGAAGTTTTGCATTTTGAAATTCATCCACATTTGTATTCGAATCTGGATTGCGGACGAACGAGGTGACATATTGCAGCAAATTAAACGTTGATATACTCATAAATACATTACTGATCGAAAATAATCGAAACATTCGGAATCGGTGACAATAAATTTTATCCGTTCAAAGTAAGTTAGGCTAACCATCAGGGATTTTCGCAAAAAATTGAAAACTTTTTATTGTTGAAATTCCAGTCCAAAATGATTATAGGTAAAGTATATAACACGTTGAGCACGAAATTACCGGTAGCATGCATAAGGAAGGCTCGGTTATTGGAAGTTTTGCATTTTGAAATTCATCCACATTTGTATTCGAATCTGGATTGCGGACGAACGAGGTGACATATTGCAGCAAATTAAACGTTGATATACTCATAAATACATTACTGATCGAAAATAATCGAAACATTCGGAATCGGTGACAATAAATTTTATCCGTTCAAAATAAGTAAGGCTAACCATCAGGGATTTTCGCAAAAAATTGAAAACTTTTTATTGTTGAAATTCCAGTCCAAAATGATTATAGGTAAAGTATATAACACGTTGAGCACGAAATTACCGGTGGCATGCATAAGGAAGGCTCGGTTATTGGAAGTTTCGCATTTTGAAATTCATCCACATTTGTATTCGAATCTGGATTGCAGACGAACGAGGTGACATATTGCAGCAAATTAAACGTTGATCTACTCATAAATACATTACTGATCGAAAATAATCGAAACATTCGGAATCGGTGACAATAAATTTTATCCGTTCAAAGTAAGTTAGGCTAACCATCAGGGATTTTCGCAAAAAATTGAAAACTTTTTATTGTTGAAATTCCAGTCCAAAATGATTATAGGTAAAGTATATAACACGTTGAGCACGAAATTACCGGTAGCATGCATAAGGAAGGCTCGGTTATTGGAAGTTTTGCATTTTGAAATTCATCCACATTTGTATTCGAATCTGGATTGCGGACGAACGAGGTGACATATTGCAGCAAATTAAACGTTGATATACTCATAAATACATTACTGATCGAAAATAATCGAAACATTCGGAATCGGTGACAATAAATTTTATCCGTTCAAAATAAGTAAGGCTAACCATCAGGGATTTTCGCAAAAAATTGAAAACTTTTTATTGTTGAAATTCCAGTCCAAAATGATTATAGGTAAAGTATATAACACGTTGAGCACGAAATTACCGGTAGCATGCATAAGGAAGGCTCGGTTATTGGAAGTTTTGCATTTTGAAATTCATCCACATTTGTATTCGAATCTGGATTGCAGACGAACGAGGTGACATATTGCAGCAAATTAAACGTTGATCTACTCATAAATACATTACTGATCGAAAATAATCGAAACATTCGGAATCGGTGACAATAAATTTTATCCGTTCAAAATAAGTAAGGCTAACCATCAGGGATTTTCGCAAAAAATTGAAAACTTTTTATTGTTGAAATTCCAGTCCAAAATGATTATAGGTAAAGTATATAACACGTTGAACACGAAATTACCGGTAGCATGCATAAGGAAGGCTCGGTTATTGGAAGTTTTGCATTTTGAAATTCATCCACATTTGTATTCGAATCTGGATTGCAGACGAACAAGGTGACATATTGCAGCAAATTAAACGTTGATCTACTCATAAATACATTACTGATCGAAAATAATCGAAACATTCGGAATCGGTGACAATAAATTTTATCCGTTCAAAATAAGTAAGGCTAACCATCAGGGATTTTCGCAAAAAATTGAAAACTTTTTATTGTTGAAATTCCAGTCCAAAATGATTATAGGTAAAGTATATAACACGTTGAGCACGAAATTACCGGTGGCATGCATAAGGAAGGCTCGGTTATTGGAAGTTTCGCATTTTGAAATTCATCCACATTTGTATTCGAATCTGGATTGCAGACGAACGAGGTGACATATTGCAGCAAATTAAACGTTGATCTACTCATAAATACATTACTGATCGAAAATAATCGAAACATTCGGAATCGGTGACAATAAATTTTATCCGTTCAAAGTAAGTTAGGCTAACCATCAGGGATTTTCGCAAAAAATTGAAAACTTTTTATTGTTGAAATTCCAGTCCAAAATGATTATAGGTAAAGTATATAACACGTTGAGCACGAAATTACCGGTAGCATGCATAAGGAAGGCTCGGTTATTGGAAGTTTTGCATTTTGAAATTCATCCACATTTGTATTCGAATCTGGATTGCGGACGAACGAGGTGACATATTGCAGCAAATTAAACGTTGATATACTCATAAATACATTACTGATCGAAAATAATCGAAACATTCGGAATCGGTGACAATAAATTTTATCCGTTCAAAATAAGTAAGGCTAACCATCAGGGATTTTCGCAAAAAATTGAAAACTTTTTATTGTTGAAATTCCAGTCCAAAATGATTATAGGTAAAGTATATAACACGTTGAGCACGAAATTACCGGTAGCATGCATAAGGAAGGCTCGGTTATTGGAAGTTTTGCATTTTGAAATTCATCCACATTTGTATTCGAATCTGGATTGCAGACGAACGAGGTGACATATTGCAGCAAATTAAACGTTGATCTACTCATAAATACATTACTGATCGAAAATAATCGAAACATTCGGAATCGGTGACAATAAATTTTATCCGTTCAAAATAAGTAAGGCTCATCAGGGATTTTCGCAAAAAATTGAAAACTTTTTATTGTTGAAATTCCAGTCCAAAATGATTATAGGTAAAGTATATAACACGTTGAGCACGAAATTACCGGTGGCATGCATAAGGAAGGCTCGGTTATTGGAAGTTTCGCATTTTGAAATTCATCCACATTTGTATTCGAATCTGGATTGCAGACGAACGAGGTGACATATTGCAGCAAATTAAACGTTGATCTACTCATAAATACATTACTGATCGAAAATAATCGAAACATTCGGAATCGGTGACAATAAACTTTATCCGTTCAAAATAAGTAAGGCTAACCATCAGGGATTTTCGCAAAAAATTGAAAACTTTTTATTGTTGAAATTCCAGTCCAAAATGATTATAGGTAAAGTATATAACACGTTGAGCACGAAATTACCGGTAGCATGCATAAGGAAGGCTCGGTTATTGGAAGTTTCGCATTTTGAAATTCATCCACATTTGTATTCGAATCTGGATTGCGGACGAACGAGGTGACATATTGCAGCAAATTAAACGTTGATCTACTCATAAATACATTACTGATCGAAAATAATCGAAACATTCGGAATCGGTGACAATAAATTTTATCCGTTCAAAATAAGTAAGGCTAACCATCAGGGATTTTCGCAAAAAATTGAAAACTTTTTATTGTTGAAATTCCAGTCCAAAATGATTATAGGTAAAGTATATAACACGTTGAACACGAAATTACCGGTAGCATGCATAAGGAAGGCTCGGTTATTGGAAGTTTTGCATTTTGAAATTCATCCACATTTGTATTCGAATCTGGATTGCAGACGAACAAGGTGACATATTGCAGCAAATTAAGCGTTGATCTACTCATAAATACATTACTGATCGAAAATAATCGAAACATTCGGAATCGGTGACAATAAATTTTATCCGTTCAAAATAAGTAAGGCTAACCATCAGGGATTTTCGCAAAAAATTGAAAACTTTTTATTGTTGAAATTCCAGTCCAAAATGATTATAGGTAAAGTATATAACACGTTGAGCACGAAATTACCGGTGGCATGCATAAGGAAGGCTCGGTTATTGGAAGTTTCGCATTTTGAAATTCATCCACATTTGTATTCGAATCTGGATTGCAGACGAACGAGGTGACATATTGCAGCAAATTAAACGTTGATCTACTCATAAATACATTACTGATCGAAAATAATCGAAACATTCGGAATCGGTGACAATAAATTTTATCCGTTCAAAGTAAGTTAGGCTAACCATCAGGGATTTTCGCAAAAAATTGAAAACTTTTTATTGTTGAAATTCCAGTCCAAAATGATTATAGGTAAAGTATATAACACGTTGAGCACGAAATTACCGGTAGCATGCATAAGGAAGGCTCGGTTATTGGAAGTTTTGCATTTTGAAATTCATCCACATTTGTATTCGAATCTGGATTGCGGACGAACGAGGTGACATATTGCAGCAAATTAAACGTTGATCTACTCATAAATACATTACTGATCGAAAATAATCGAAACATTCGGAATCGGTGACAATAAATTTTATCCGTTCAAAATAAGTAAGGCTAACCATCAGGGATTTTCGCAAAAAATTGAAAACTTTTTATTGTTGAAATTCCAGTCCAAAATGATTATAGGTAAAGTATATAACACGTTGAGCACGAAATTACCGGTGGCATGCATAAGGAAGGCTCGGTTATTGGAAGTTTCGCATTTTGAAATTCATCCACATTTGTATTCGAATCTGGATTGCAGACGAACGAGGTGACATATTGCAGCAAATTAAACGTTGATCTACTCATAAATACATTACTGATCGAAAATAATCGAAACATTCGGAATCGGTGACAATAAACTTTATCCGTTCAAAATAAGTAAGGCTAACCATCAGGGATTTTCGCAAAAAATTGAAAACTTTTTATTGTTGAAATTCCAGTCCAAAATGATTATAGGTAAAGTATATAACACGTTGAGCACGAAATTACCGGTAGCATGCATAAGGAAGGCTCGGTTATTGGAAGTTTCGCATTTTGAAATTCATCCACATTTGTATTCGAATCTGGATTGCGGACGAACGAGGTGACATATTGCAGCAAATTAAACGTTGATCTACTCATAAATACATTACTGATCGAAAATAATCGAAACATTCGGAATCGGTGACAATAAATTTTATCCGTTCAAAATAAGTAAGGCTAACCATCAGGGATTTTCGCAAAAAATTGAAAACTTTTTATTGTTGAAATTCCAGTCCAAAATGATTATAGGTAAAGTATATAACACGTTGAGCACGAAATTACCGGTAGCATGCATAAGGAAGGCTCGGTTATTGGAAGTTTCGCATTTTGAAATTCATCCACATTTGTATTCGAATCTGGATTGCGGACGAACGAGGTGACATATTGCAGCAAATTAAACGTTGATCTACTCATAAATACATTACTGATCGAAAATAATCGAAACATTCGGAATCGGTGACAATAAATTTTATCCGTTCAAAATAAGTAAGGCTAACCATCAGGGATTTTCGCAAAAAATTGAAAACTTTTTATTGTTGAAATTCCAGTCCAAAATGATTATAGGTAAAGTATATAACACGTTGAGCACGAAATTACCGGTGGCATGCATAAGGAAGGCTCGGTTATTGGAAGTTTCGCATTTTGAAATTCATCCACATTTGTATTCGAATCTGGATTGCAGACGAACGAGGTGACATATTGCAGCAAATTAAACGTTGATCTACTCATAAATACATTACTGATCGAAAATAATCGAAACATTCGGAATCGGTGACAATAAACTTTATCCGTTCAAAATAAGTAAGGCTAACCATCAGGGATTTTCGCAAAAAATTGAAAACTTTTTATTGTTGAAATTCCAGTCCAAAATGATTATAGGTAAAGTATATAACACGTTGAGCACGAAATTACCGGTAGCATGCATAAGGAAGGCTCGGTTATTGGAAGTTTCGCATTTTGAAATTCATCCACATTTGTATTCGAATCTGGATTGCGGACGAACGAGGTGACATATTGCAGCAAATTAAACGTTGATCTACTCATAAATACATTACTGATCGAAAATAATCGAAACATTCGGAATCGGTGACAATAAATTTTATCCGTTCAAAATAAGTAAGGCTAACCATCAGGGATTTTCGCAAAAAATTGAAAACTTTTTATTGTTGAAATTCCAGTCCAAAATGATTATAGGTAAAGTATATAACACGTTGAGCACGAAATTACCGGTGGCATGCATAAGGAAGGCTCGGTTATTGGAAGTTTCGCATTTTGAAATTCATCCACATTTGTATTCGAATCTGGATTGCAGACGAACGAGGTGACATATTGCAGCAAATTAAACGTTGATCTACTCATAAATACATTACTGATCGAAAATAATCGAAACATTCGGAATCGGTGACAATAAACTTTATCCGTTCAAAATAAGTAAGGCTAACCATCAGGGATTTTCGCAAAAAATTGAAAACTTTTTATTGTTGAAATTCCAGTCCAAAATGATTATAGGTAAAGTATATAACACGTTGAGCACGAAATTACCGGTAGCATGCATAAGGAAGGCTCGGTTATTGGAAGTTTCGCATTTTGAAATTCATCCACATTTGTATTCGAATCTGGATTGCGGACGAACGAGGTGACATATTGCAGCAAATTAAACGTTGATCTACTCATAAATACATTACTGATCGAAAATAATCGAAACATTCGGAATCGGTGACAATAAATTTTATCCGTTCAAAATAAGTAAGGCTAACCATCAGGGATTTTCGCAAAAAATTGAAAACTTTTTATTGTTGAAATTCCAGTCCAAAATGATTATAGGTAAAGTATATAACACGTTGAGCACGAAATTACCGGTGGCATGCATAAGGAAGGCTCGGTTATTGGAAGTTTCGCATTTTGAAATTCATCCACATTTGTATTCGAATCTGGATTGCAGACGAACGAGGTGACATATTGCAGCAAATTAAACGTTGATCTACTCATAAATACATTACTGATCGAAAATAATCGAAACATTCGGAATCGGTGACAATAAACTTTATCCGTTCAAAATAAGTAAGGCTAACCATCAGGGATTTTCGCAAAAAATTGAAAACTTTTTATTGTTGAAATTCCAGTCCAAAATGATTATAGGTAAAGTATATAACACGTTGAGCACGAAATTACCGGTAGCATGCATAAGGAAGGCTCGGTTATTGGAAGTTTCGCATTTTGAAATTCATCCACATTTGTATTCGAATCTGGATTGCAGACGAACGAGGTGACATATTGCAGCAAATTAAACGTTGATCTACTCATAAATACATTACTGATCGAAAATAATCGAAACATTCGGAATCGGTGACAATAAATTTTATCCGTTCAAAGTAAGTTAGGCTAACCATCAGGGATTTTCGCAAAAAATTGAAAACTTTTTATTGTTGAAATTCCAGTCCAAAATGATTATAGGTAAAGTATATAACACGTTGAGCACGAAATTACCGGTAGCATGCATAAGGAAGGCTCGGTTATTGGAAGTTTTGCATTTTGAAATTCATCCACATTTGTATTCGAATCTGGATTGCGGACGAACGAGGTGACATATTGCAGCAAATTAAACGTTGATCTACTCATAAATACATTACTGATCGAAAATAATCGAAACATTCGGAATCGGTGACAATAAATTTTATCCGTTCAAAATAAGTAAGGCTAACCATCAGGGATTTTCGCAAAAAATTGAAAACTTTTTATTGTTGAAATTCCAGTCCAAAATGATTATAGGTAAAGTATATAACACGTTGAGCACGAAATTACCGGTGGCATGCATAAGGAAGGCTCGGTTATTGGAAGTTTCGCATTTTGAAATTCATCCACATTTGTATTCGAATCTGGATTGCAGACGAACGAGGTGACATATTGCAGCAAATTAAACGTTGATCTACTCATAAATACATTACTGATCGAAAATAATCGAAACATTCGGAATCGGTGACAATAAACTTTATCCGTTCAAAATAAGTAAGGCTAACCATCAGGGATTTTCGCAAAAAATTGAAAACTTTTTATTGTTGAAATTCCAGTCCAAAATGATTATAGGTAAAGTATATAACACGTTGAGCACGAAATTACCGGTGGCATGCATAAGGAAGGCTCGGTTATTGGAAGTTTCGCATTTTGAAATTCATCCACATTTGTATTCGAATCTGGATTGCAGACGAACGAGGTGACATATTGCAGCAAATTAAACGTTGATCTACTCATAAATACATTACTGATCGAAAATAATCGAAACATTCGGAATCGGTGACAATAAATTTTATCCGTTCAAAATAAGTAAGGCTAACCATCAGGGATTTTCGCAAAAAATTGAAAACTTTTTATTGTTGAAATTCCAGTCCAAAATGATTATAGGTAAAGTATATAACACGTTGAGCACGAAATTACCGGTAGCATGCATAAGGAAGGCTCGGTTATTGGAAGTTTTGCATTTTGAAATTCATCCACATTTGTATTCGAATCTGGATTGCAGACGAACGAGGTGACATATTGCAGCAAATTAAACGTTGATCTACTCATAAATACATTACTGATCGAAAATAATCGAAACATTCGGAATCGGTGACAATAAATTTTATCCGTTCAAAATAAGTAAGGCTAACCATCAGGGATTTTCGCAAAAAATTGAAAACTTTTTATTGTTGAAATTCCAGTCCAAAATGATTATAGGTAAAGTATATAACACGTTGAGCACGAAATTACCGGTGGCATGCATAAGGAAGGCTCGGTTATTGGAAGTTTCGCATTTTGAAATTCATCCACATTTGTATTCGAATCTGGATTGCAGACGAACGAGGTGACATATTGCAGCAAATTAAACGTTGATCTACTCATAAATACATTACTGATCGAAAATAATCGAAACATTCGGAATCGGTGACAATAAACTTTATCCGTTCAAAATAAGTAAGGCTAACCATCAGGGATTTTCGCAAAAAATTGAAAACTTTTTATTGTTGAAATTCCAGTCCAAAATGATTATAGGTAAAGTATATAACACGTTGAGCACGAAATTACCGGTAGCATGCATAAGGAAGGCTCGGTTATTGGAAGTTTCGCATTTTGAAATTCATCCACATTTGTATTCGAATCTGGATTGCGGACGAACGAGGTGACATATTGCAGCAAATTAAACGTTGATCTACTCATAAATACATTACTGATCGAAAATAATCGAAACATTCGGAATCGGTGACAATAAATTTTATCCGTTCAAAATAAGTAAGGCTAACCATCAGGGATTTTCGCAAAAAATTGAAAACTTTTTATTGTTGAAATTCCAGTCCAAAATGATTATAGGTAAAGTATATAACACGTTGAGCACGAAATTACCGGTGGCATGCATAAGGAAGGCTCGGTTATTGGAAGTTTCGCATTTTGAAATTCATCCACATTTGTATTCGAATCTGGATTGCAGACGAACGAGGTGACATATTGCAGCAAATTAAACGTTGATCTACTCATAAATACATTACTGATCGAAAATAATCGAAACATTCGGAATCGGTGACAATAAATTTTATCCGTTCAAAGTAAGTTAGGCTAACCATCAGGGATTTTCGCAAAAAATTGAAAACTTTTTATTGTTGAAATTCCAGTCCAAAATGATTATAGGTAAAGTATATAACACGTTGAGCACGAAATTACCGGTAGCATGCATAAGGAAGGCTCGGTTATTGGAAGTTTTGCATTTTGAAATTCATCCACATTTGTATTCGAATCTGGATTGCGGACGAACGAGGTGACATATTGCAGCAAATTAAACGTTGATATACTCATAAATACATTACTGATCGAAAATAATCGAAACATTCGGAATCGGTGACAATAAATTTTATCCGTTCAAAATAAGTAAGGCTAACCATCAGGGATTTTCGCAAAAAATTGAAAACTTTTTATTGTTGAAATTCCAGTCCAAAATGATTATAGGTAAAGTATATAACACGTTGAGCACGAAATTACCGGTGGCATGCATAAGGAAGGCTCGGTTATTGGAAGTTTCGCATTTTGAAATTCATCCACATTTGTATTCGAATCTGGATTGCAGACGAACGAGGTGACATATTGCAGCAAATTAAACGTTGATCTACTCATAAATACATTACTGATCGAAAATAATCGAAACATTCGGAATCGGTGACAATAAATTTTATCCGTTCAAAATAAGTAAGGCTAACCATCAGGGATTTTCGCAAAAAATTGAAAACTTTTTATTGTTGAAATTCCAGTCCAAAATGATTATAGGTAAAGTATATAACACGTTGAACACGAAATTACCGGTAGCATGCATAAGGAAGGCTCGGTTATTGGAAGTTTTGCATTTTGAAATTCATCCACATTTGTATTCGAATCTGGATTGCAGACGAACAAGGTGACATATTGCAGCAAATTAAACGTTGATCTACTCATAAATACATTACTGATCGAAAATAATCGAAACATTCGGAATCGGTGACAATAAATTTTATCCGTTCAAAATAAGTAAGGCTAACCATCAGGGATTTTCGCAAAAAATTGAAAACTTTTTATTGTTGAAATTCCAGTCCAAAATGATTATAGGTAAAGTATATAACACGTTGAGCACGAAATTACCGGTAGCATGCATAAGGAAGGCTCGGTTATTGGAAGTTTTGCATTTTGAAATTCATCCACATTTGTATTCGAATCTGGATTGCGGACGAACGAGGTGACATATTGCAGCAAATTAAACGTTGATATACTCATAAATACATTACTGATCGAAAATAATCGAAACATTCGGAATCGGTGACAATAAATTTTATCCGTTCAAAATAAGTAAGGCTAACCATCAGGGATTTTCGCAAAAAATTGAAAACTTTTTATTGTTGAAATTCCAGTCCAAAATGATTATAGGTAAAGTATATAACACGTTGAGCACGAAATTACCGGTGGCATGCATAAGGAAGGCTCGGTTATTGGAAGTTTCGCATTTTGAAATTCATCCACATTTGTATTCGAATCTGGATTGCAGACGAACGAGGTGACATATTGCAGCAAATTAAACGTTGATCTACTCATAAATACATTACTGATCGAAAATAATCGAAACATTCGGAATCGGTGACAATAAATTTTATCCGTTCAAAATAAGTAAGGCTAACCATCAGGGATTTTCGCAAAAAATTGAAAACTTTTTATTGTTGAAATTCCAGTCCAAAATGATTATAGGTAAAGTATATAACACGTTGAGCACGAAATTACCGGTGGCATGCATAAGGAAGGCTCGGTTATTGGAAGTTTCGCATTTTGAAATTCATCCACATTTGTATTCGAATCTGGATTGCAGACGAACGAGGTGACATATTGCAGCAAATTAAACGTTGATCTACTCATAAATACATTACTGATCGAAAATAATCGAAACATTCGGAATCGGTGACAATAAATTTTATCCGTTCAAAATAAGTAAGGCTAACCATCAGGGATTTTCGCAAAAAATTGAAAACTTTTTATTGTTGAAATTCCAGTCCAAAATGATTATAGGTAAAGTATATAACACGTTGAGCACGAAATTACCGGTGGCATGCATAAGGAAGGCTCGGTTATTGGAAGTTTCGCATTTTGAAATTCATCCACATTTGTATTCGAATCTGGATTGCAGACGAACGAGGTGACATATTGCAGCAAATTAAACGTTGATCTACTCATAAATACATTACTGATCGAAAATAATCGAAACATTCGGAATCGGTGACAATAAATTTTATCCGTTCAAAATAAGTAAGGCTAGCCATCAGGGATTTTCGCTAAAAATTGAAAACTTTTTATTGTTGAAATTCCAGTCCAAAATGATTATAGGTAAAGTATATAACACGTTGAGCACGAAATTACCGGTAGCATGCATAAGGAAGGCTCGGTTATTGGAAGTTTTGCATTTTGAAATTCATCCACATTTGTATTCGAATCTGGATTGCAGACGAACGAGGTGACATATTGCAGCAAATTAAACGTTGATCTACTCATAAATACATTACTGATCGAAAATAATCGAAACATTCGGAATCGGTGACAATAAACTTTATCCGTTCAAAATAAGTAAGGCTAACCATCAGGGATTTTCGCAAAAAATTGAAAACTTTTTATTGTTGAAATTCCAGTCCAAAATGATTATAGGTAAAGTATATAACACGTTGAGCACGAAATTACCGGTGGCATGCATAAGGAAGGCTCGGTTATTGGAAGTTTCGCGAATTTTGAAATTCATCCACATTTGTATTCGAATCTGGATTGCAGACGAACGAGGTGACATATTGCAGCAAATTAAACGTTGATCTACTCATAAATACATTACTGATCGAAAATAATCGAAACATTCGGAATCGGTGACAATAAATTTTATCCGTTCAAAATAAGTAAGGCTAACCATCAGGGATTTTCGCAAAAAATTGAAAACTTTTTATTGTTGAAATTCCAGTCCAAAATGATTATAGGTAAAGTATATAACACGTTGAGCACGAAATTACCGGTGGCATGCATAAGGAAGGCTCGGTTATTGGAAGTTTCGCATTTTGAAATTCATCCACATTTGTATTCGAATCTGGATTGCAGACGAACGAGGTGACATATTGCAGCAAATTAAACGTTGATCTACTCATAAATACATTACTGATCGAAAATAATCGAAACATTCGGAATCGGTGACAATAAATTTTATCCGTTCAAAGTAAGTTAGGCTAACCATCAGGGATTTTCGCAAAAAATTGAAAACTTTTTATTGTTGAAATTCCAGTCCAAAATGATTATAGGTAAAGTATATAACACGTTGAGCACGAAATTACCGGTAGCATGCATAAGGAAGGCTCGGTTATTGGAAGTTTTGCATTTTGAAATTCATCCACATTTGTATTCGAATCTGGATTGCGGACGAACGAGGTGACATATTGCAGCAAATTAAACGTTGATATACTCATAAATACATTACTGATCGAAAATAATCGAAACATTCGGAATCGGTGACAATAAATTTTATCCGTTCAAAATAAGTAAGGCTAACCATCAGGGATTTTCGCAAAAAATTGAAAACTTTTTATTGTTGAAATTCCAGTCCAAAATGATTATAGGTAAAGTATATAACACGTTGAGCACGAAATTACCGGTGGCATGCATAAGGAAGGCTCGGTTATTGGAAGTTTCGCATTTTGAAATTCATCCACATTTGTATTCGAATCTGGATTGCAGACGAACGAGGTGACATATTGCAGCAAATTAAACGTTGATCTACTCATAAATACATTACTGATCGAAAATAATCGAAACATTCGGAATCGGTGACAATAAATTTTATCCGTTCAAAGTAAGTTAGGCTAACCATCAGGGATTTTCGCAAAAAATTGAAAACTTTTTATTGTTGAAATTCCAGTCCAAAATGATTATAGGTAAAGTATATAACACGTTGAGCACGAAATTACCGGTAGCATGCATAAGGAAGGCTCGGTTATTGGAAGTTTTGCATTTTGAAATTCATCCACATTTGTATTCGAATCTGGATTGCGGACGAACGAGGTGACATATTGCAGCAAATTAAACGTTGATATACTCATAAATACATTACTGATCGAAAATAATCGAAACATTCGGAATCGGTGACAATAAATTTTATCCGTTCAAAATAAGTAAGGCTAACCATCAGGGATTTTCGCAAAAAATTGAAAACTTTTTATTGTTGAAATTCCAGTCCAAAATGATTATAGGTAAAGTATATAACACGTTGAGCACGAAATTACCGGTGGCATGCATAAGGAAGGCTCGGTTATTGGAAGTTTCGCATTTTGAAATTCATCCACATTTGTATTCGAATCTGGATTGCAGACGAACGAGGTGACATATTGCAGCAAATTAAACGTTGATCTACTCATAAATACATTACTGATCGAAAATAATCGAAACATTCGGAATCGGTGACAATAAATTTTATCCGTTCAAAATAAGTAAGGCTAACCATCAGGGATTTTCGCAAAAAATTGAAAACTTTTTATTGTTGAAATTCCAGTCCAAAATGATTATAGGTAAAGTATATAACACGTTGAGCACGAAATTACCGGTGGCATGCATAAGGAAGGCTCGGTTATTGGAAGTTTCGCATTTTGAAATTCATCCACATTTGTATTCGAATCTGGATTGCAGACGAACGAGGTGACATATTGCAGCAAATTAAACGTTGATCTACTCATAAATACATTACTGATCGAAAATAATCGAAACATTCGGAATCGGTGACAATAAATTTTATCCGTTCAAAATAAGTAAGGCTAACCATCAGGGATTTTCGCAAAAAATTGAAAACTTTTTATTGTTGAAATTCCAGTCCAAAATGATTATAGGTAAAGTATATAACACGTTGAGCACGAAATTACCGGTGGCATGCATAAGGAAGGCTCGGTTATTGGAAGTTTCGCATTTTGAAATTCATCCACATTTGTATTCGAATCTGGATTGCAGACGAACGAGGTGACATATTGCAGCAAATTAAACGTTGATCTACTCATAAATACATTACTGATCGAAAATAATCGAAACATTCGGAATCGGTGACAATAAATTTTATCCGTTCAAAATAAGTAAGGCTAGCCATCAGGGATTTTCGCTAAAAATTGAAAACTTTTTATTGTTGAAATTCCAGTCCAAAATGATTATAGGTAAAGTATATAACACGTTGAGCACGAAATTACCGGTAGCATGCATAAGGAAGGCTCGGTTATTGGAAGTTTTGCATTTTGAAATTCATCCACATTTGTATTCGAATCTGGATTGCAGACGAACGAGGTGACATATTGCAGCAAATTAAACGTTGATCTACTCATAAATACATTACTGATCGAAAATAATCGAAACATTCGGAATCGGTGACAATAAACTTTATCCGTTCAAAATAAGTAAGGCTAACCATCAGGGATTTTCGCAAAAAATTGAAAACTTTTTATTGTTGAAATTCCAGTCCAAAATGATTATAGGTAAAGTATATAACACGTTGAGCACGAAATTACCGGTGGCATGCATAAGGAAGGCTCGGTTATTGGAAGTTTCGCGAATTTTGAAATTCATCCACATTTGTATTCGAATCTGGATTGCAGACGAACGAGGTGACATATTGCAGCAAATTAAACGTTGATCTACTCATAAATACATTACTGATCGAAAATAATCGAAACATTCGGAATCGGTGACAATAAATTTTATCCGTTCAAAATAAGTAAGGCTAACCATCAGGGATTTTCGCAAAAAATTGAAAACTTTTTATTGTTGAAATTCCAGTCCAAAATGATTATAGGTAAAGTATATAACACGTTGAGCACGAAATTACCGGTGGCATGCATAAGGAAGGCTCGGTTATTGGAAGTTTCGCATTTTGAAATTCATCCACATTTGTATTCGAATCTGGATTGCAGACGAACGAGGTGACATATTGCAGCAAATTAAACGTTGATCTACTCATAAATACATTACTGATCGAAAATAATCGAAACATTCGGAATCGGTGACAATAAATTTTATCCGTTCAAAGTAAGTTAGGCTAACCATCAGGGATTTTCGCAAAAAATTGAAAACTTTTTATTGTTGAAATTCCAGTCCAAAATGATTATAGGTAAAGTATATAACACGTTGAGCACGAAATTACCGGTGGCATGCATAAGGAAGGCTCGGTTATTGGAAGTTTTGCATTTTGAAATTCATCCACATTTGTATTCGAATCTGGATTGCGGACGAACGAGGTGACATATTGCAGCAAATTAAACGTTGATATACTCATAAATACATTACTGATCGAAAATAATCGAAACATTCGGAATCGGTGACAATAAATTTTATCCGTTCAAAATAAGTAAGGCTAACCATCAGGGATTTTCGCAAAAAATTGAAAACTTTTTATTGTTGAAATTCCAGTCCAAAATGATTATAGGTAAAGTATATAACACGTTGAGCACGAAATTACCGGTGGCATGCATAAGGAAGGCTCGGTTATTGGAAGTTTCGCATTTTGAAATTCATCCACATTTGTATTCGAATCTGGATTGCAGACGAACGAGGTGACATATTGCAGCAAATTAAACGTTGATCTACTCATAAATACATTACTGATCGAAAATAATCGAAACATTCGGAATCGGTGACAATAAATTTTATCCGTTCAAAATAAGTAAGGCTAACCATCAGGGATTTTCGCAAAAAATTGAAAACTTTTTATTGTTGAAATTCCAGTCCAAAATGATTATAGGTAAAGTATATAACACGTTGAGCACGAAATTACCGGTGGCATGCATAAGGAAGGCTCGGTTATTGGAAGTTTCGCATTTTGAAATTCATCCACATTTGTATTCGAATCTGGATTGCAGACGAACGAGGTGACATATTGCAGCAAATTAAACGTTGATCTACTCATAAATACATTACTGATCGAAAATAATCGAAACATTCGGAATCGGTGACAATAAATTTTATCCGTTCAAAATAAGTAAGGCTAGCCATCAGGGATTTTCGCTAAAAATTGAAAACTTTTTATTGTTGAAATTCCAGTCCAAAATGATTATAGGTAAAGTATATAACACGTTGAGCACGAAATTACCGGTAGCATGCATAAGGAAGGCTCGGTTATTGGAAGTTTTGCATTTTGAAATTCATCCACATTTGTATTCGAATCTGGATTGCAGACGAACGAGGTGACATATTGCAGCAAATTAAACGTTGATCTACTCATAAATACATTACTGATCGAAAATAATCGAAACATTCGGAATCGGTGACAATAAACTTTATCCGTTCAAAATAAGTAAGGCTAACCATCAGGGATTTTCGCAAAAAATTGAAAACTTTTTATTGTTGAAATTCCAGTCCAAAATGATTATAGGTAAAGTATATAACACGTTGAGCACGAAATTACCGGTGGCATGCATAAGGAAGGCTCGGTTATTGGAAGTTTCGCGAATTTTGAAATTCATCCACATTTGTATTCGAATCTGGATTGCAGACGAACGAGGTGACATATTGCAGCAAATTAAACGTTGATCTACTCATAAATACATTACTGATCGAAAATAATCGAAACATTCGGAATCGGTGACAATAAACTTTATCCGTTCAAAATAAGTAAGGCTAACCATCAGGGATTTTCGCAAAAAATTGAAAACTTTTTATTGTTGAAATTCCAGTCCAAAATGATTATAGGTAAAGTATATAACACGTTGAGCACGAAATTACCGGTGGCATGCATAAGGAAGGCTCGGTTATTGGAAGTTTCGCGAATTTTGAAATTCATCCACATTTGTATTCGAATCTGGATTGCAGACGAACGAGGTGACATATTGCAGCAAATTAAACGTTGATCTACTCATAAATACATTACTGATCGAAAATAATCGAAACATTCGGAATCGGTGACAATAAATTTTATCCGTTCAAAATAAGTAAGGCTAACCATCAGGGATTTTCGCAAAAAATTGAAAACTTTTTATTGTTGAAATTCCAGTCCAAAATGATTATAGGTAAAGTATATAACACGTTGAGCACGAAATTACCGGTGGCATGCATAAGGAAGGCTCGGTTATTGGAAGTTTCGCATTTTGAAATTCATCCACATTTGTATTCGAATCTGGATTGCAGACGAACGAGGTGACATATTGCAGCAAATTAAACGTTGATCTACTCATAAATACATTACTGATCGAAAATAATCGAAACATTCGGAATCGGTGACAATAAATTTTATCCGTTCAAAATAAGTAAGGCTAACCATCAGGGATTTTCGCAAAAAATTGAAAACTTTTTATTGTTGAAATTCCAGTCCAAAATGATTATAGGTAAAGTATATAACACGTTGAGCACGAAATTACCGGTGGCATGCATAAGGAAGGCTCGGTTATTGGAAGTTTCGCATTTTGAAATTCATCCACATTTGTATTCGAATCTGGATTGCAGACGAACGAGGTGACATATTGCAGCAAATTAAACGTTGATCTACTCATAAATACATTACTGATCGAAAATAATCGAAACATTCGGAATCGGTGACAATAAATTTTATCCGTTCAAAATAAGTAAGGCTAACCATCAGGGATTTTCGCAAAAAATTGAAAACTTTTTATTGTTGAAATTCCAGTCCAAAATGATTATAGGTAAAGTATATAACACGTTGAGCACGAAATTACCGGTGGCATGCATAAGGAAGGCTCGGTTATTGGAAGTTTCGCATTTTGAAATTCATCCACATTTGTATTCGAATCTGGATTGCAGACGAACGAGGTGACATATTGCAGCAAATTAAACGTTGATCTACTCATAAATACATTACTGATCGAAAATAATCGAAACATTCGGAATCGGTGACAATAAATTTTATCCGTTCAAAGTAAGTTAGGCTAACCATCAGGGATTTTCGCAAAAAATTGAAAACTTTTTATTGTTGAAATTCCAGTCCAAAATGATTATAGGTAAAGTATATAACACGTTGAGCACGAAATTACCGGTAGCATGCATAAGGAAGGCTCGGTTATTGGAAGTTTTGCATTTTGAAATTCATCCACATTTGTATTCGAATCTGGATTGCGGACGAACGAGGTGACATATTGCAGCAAATTAAACGTTGATATACTCATAAATACATTACTGATCGAAAATAATCGAAACATTCGGAATCGGTGACAATAAATTTTATCCGTTCAAAATAAGTAAGGCTAACCATCAGGGATTTTCGCAAAAAATTGAAAACTTTTTATTGTTGAAATTCCAGTCCAAAATGATTATAGGTAAAGTATATAACACGTTGAGCACGAAATTACCGGTGGCATGCATAAGGAAGGCTCGGTTATTGGAAGTTTCGCATTTTGAAATTCATCCACATTTGTATTCGAATCTGGATTGCAGACGAACGAGGTGACATATTGCAGCAAATTAAACGTTGATCTACTCATAAATACATTACTGATCGAAAATAATCGAAACATTCGGAATCGGTGACAATAAATTTTATCCGTTCAAAATAAGTAAGGCTAACCATCAGGGATTTTCGCAAAAAATTGAAAACTTTTTATTGTTGAAATTCCAGTCCAAAATGATTATAGGTAAAGTATATAACACGTTGAGCACGAAATTACCGGTGGCATGCATAAGGAAGGCTCGGTTATTGGAAGTTTCGCATTTTGAAATTCATCCACATTTGTATTCGAATCTGGATTGCAGACGAACGAGGTGACATATTGCAGCAAATTAAACGTTGATCTACTCATAAATACATTACTGATCGAAAATAATCGAAACATTCGGAATCGGTGACAATAAATTTTATCCGTTCAAAATAAGTAAGGCTAACCATCAGGGATTTTCGCTAAAAATTGAAAACTTTTTATTGTTGAAATTCCAGTCCAAAATGATTATAGGTAAAGTATATAACACGTTGAGCACGAAATTACCGGTAGCATGCATAAGGAAGGCTCGGTTATTGGAAGTTTTGCATTTTGAAATTCATCCACATTTGTATTCGAATCTGGATTGCAGACGAACGAGGTGACATATTGCAGCAAATTAAACGTTGATCTACTCATAAATACATTACTGATCGAAAATAATCGAAACATTCGGAATCGGTGACAATAAACTTTATCCGTTCAAAATAAGTAAGGCTAACCATCAGGGATTTTCGCAAAAAATTGAAAACTTTTTATTGTTGAAATTCCAGTCCAAAATGATTATAGGTAAAGTATATAACACGTTGAGCACGAAATTACCGGTGGCATGCATAAGGAAGGCTCGGTTATTGGAAGTTTCGCGAATTTTGAAATTCATCCACATTTGTATTCGAATCTGGATTGCAGACGAACGAGGTGACATATTGCAGCAAATTAAACGTTGATCTACTCATAAATACATTACTGATCGAAAATAATCGAAACATTCGGAATCGGTGACAATAAATTTTATCCGTTCAAAATAAGTAAGGCTAACCATCAGGGATTTTCGCAAAAAATTGAAAACTTTTTATTGTTGAAATTCCAGTCCAAAATGATTATAGGTAAAGTATATAACACGTTGAGCACGAAATTACCGGTGGCATGCATAAGGAAGGCTCGGTTATTGGAAGTTTCGCATTTTGAAATTCATCCACATTTGTATTCGAATCTGGATTGCAGACGAACGAGGTGACATATTGCAGCAAATTAAACGTTGATCTACTCATAAATACATTACTGATCGAAAATAATCGAAACATTCGGAATCGGTGACAATAAATTTTATCCGTTCAAAGTAAGTTAGGCTAACCATCAGGGATTTTCGCAAAAAATTGAAAACTTTTTATTGTTGAAATTCCAGTCCAAAATGATTATAGGTAAAGTATATAACACGTTGAGCACGAAATTACCGGTAGCATGCATAAGGAAGGCTCGGTTATTGGAAGTTTTGCATTTTGAAATTCATCCACATTTGTATTCGAATCTGGATTGCGGACGAACGAGGTGACATATTGCAGCAAATTAAACGTTGATATACTCATAAATACATTACTGATCGAAAATAATCGAAACATTCGGAATCGGTGACAATAAATTTTATCCGTTCAAAATAAGTAAGGCTAACCATCAGGGATTTTCGCAAAAAATTGAAAACTTTTTATTGTTGAAATTCCAGTCCAAAATGATTATAGGTAAAGTATATAACACGTTGAGCACGAAATTACCGGTGGCATGCATAAGGAAGGCTCGGTTATTGGAAGTTTCGCATTTTGAAATTCATCCACATTTGTATTCGAATCTGGATTGCAGACGAACGAGGTGACATATTGCAGCAAATTAAACGTTGATCTACTCATAAATACATTACTGATCGAAAATAATCGAAACATTCGGAATCGGTGACAATAAATTTTATCCGTTCAAAATAAGTAAGGCTAACCATCAGGGATTTTCGCAAAAAATTGAAAACTTTTTATTGTTGAAATTCCAGTCCAAAATGATTATAGGTAAAGTATATAACACGTTGAACACGAAATTACCGGTAGCATGCATAAGGAAGGCTCGGTTATTGGAAGTTTTGCATTTTGAAATTCATCCACATTTGTATTCGAATCTGGATTGCAGACGAACAAGGTGACATATTGCAGCAAATTAAACGTTGATCTACTCATAAATACATTACTGATCGAAAATAATCGAAACATTCGGAATCGGTGACAATAAATTTTATCCGTTCAAAATAAGTAAGGCTAACCATCAGGGATTTTCGCAAAAAATTGAAAACTTTTTATTGTTGAAATTCCAGTCCAAAATGATTATAGGTAAAGTATATAACACGTTGAGCACGAAATTACCGGTGGCATGCATAAGGAAGGCTCGGTTATTGGAAGTTTCGCATTTTGAAATTCATCCACATTTGTATTCGAATCTGGATTGCAGACGAACGAGGTGACATATTGCAGCAAATTAAACGTTGATCTACTCATAAATACATTACTGATCGAAAATAATCGAAACATTCGGAATCGGTGACAATAAATTTTATCCGTTCAAAGTAAGTTAGGCTAACCATCAGGGATTTTCGCAAAAAATTGAAAACTTTTTATTGTTGAAATTCCAGTCCAAAATGATTATAGGTAAAGTATATAACACGTTGAGCACGAAATTACCGGTAGCATGCATAAGGAAGGCTCGGTTATTGGAAGTTTTGCATTTTGAAATTCATCCACATTTGTATTCGAATCTGGATTGCGGACGAACGAGGTGACATATTGCAGCAAATTAAACGTTGATCTACTCATAAATACATTACTGATCGAAAATAATCGAAACATTCGGAATCGGTGACAATAAATTTTATCCGTTCAAAATAAGTAAGGCTAACCATCAGGGATTTTCGCAAAAAATTGAAAACTTTTTATTGTTGAAATTCCAGTCCAAAATGATTATAGGTAAAGTATATAACACGTTGAGCACGAAATTACCGGTGGCATGCATAAGGAAGGCTCGGTTATTGGAAGTTTCGCATTTTGAAATTCATCCACATTTGTATTCGAATCTGGATTGCAGACGAACGAGGTGACATATTGCAGCAAATTAAACGTTGATCTACTCATAAATACATTACTGATCGAAAATAATCGAAACATTCGGAATCGGTGACAATAAATTTTATCCGTTCAAAATAAGTAAGGCTAACCATCAGGGATTTTCGCAAAAAATTGAAAACTTTTTATTGTTGAAATTCCAGTCCAAAATGATTATAGGTAAAGTATATAACACGTTGAGCACGAAATTACCGGTGGCATGCATAAGGAAGGCTCGGTTATTGGAAGTTTCGCATTTTGAAATTCATCCACATTTGTATTCGAATCTGGATTGCAGACGAACGAGGTGACATATTGCAGCAAATTAAACGTTGATCTACTCATAAATACATTACTGATCGAAAATAATCGAAACATTCGGAATCGGTGACAATAAATTTTATCCGTTCAAAATAAGTAAGGCTAACCATCAGGGATTTTCGCAAAAAATTGAAAACTTTTTATTGTTGAAATTCCAGTCCAAAATGATTATAGGTAAAGTATATAACACGTTGAGCACGAAATTACCGGTGGCATGCATAAGGAAGGCTCGGTTATTGGAAGTTTCGCATTTTGAAATTCATCCACATTTGTATTCGAATCTGGATTGCAGACGAACGAGGTGACATATTGCAGCAAATTAAACGTTGATCTACTCATAAATACATTACTGATCGAAAATAATCGAAACATTCGGAATCGGTGACAATAAATTTTATCCGTTCAAAATAAGTAAGGCTAGCCATCAGGGATTTTCGCTAAAAATTGAAAACTTTTTATTGTTGAAATTCCAGTCCAAAATGATTATAGGTAAAGTATATAACACGTTGAGCACGAAATTACCGGTAGCATGCATAAGGAAGGCTCGGTTATTGGAAGTTTTGCATTTTGAAATTCATCCACATTTGTATTCGAATCTGGATTGCAGACGAACGAGGTGACATATTGCAGCAAATTAAACGTTGATCTACTCATAAATACATTACTGATCGAAAATAATCGAAACATTCGGAATCGGTGACAATAAACTTTATCCGTTCAAAATAAGTAAGGCTAACCATCAGGGATTTTCGCAAAAAATTGAAAACTTTTTATTGTTGAAATTCCAGTCCAAAATGATTATAGGTAAAGTATATAACACGTTGAGCACGAAATTACCGGTGGCATGCATAAGGAAGGCTCGGTTATTGGAAGTTTCGCGAATTTTGAAATTCATCCACATTTGTATTCGAATCTGGATTGCAGACGAACGAGGTGACATATTGCAGCAAATTAAACGTTGATCTACTCATAAATACATTACTGATCGAAAATAATCGAAACATTCGGAATCGGTGACAATAAACTTTATCCGTTCAAAATAAGTAAGGCTAACCATCAGGGATTTTCGCAAAAAATTGAAAACTTTTTATTGTTGAAATTCCAGTCCAAAATGATTATAGGTAAAGTATATAACACGTTGAGCACGAAATTACCGGTGGCATGCATAAGGAAGGCTCGGTTATTGGAAGTTTCGCATTTTGAAATTCATCCACATTTGTATTCGAATCTGGATTGCAGACGAACGAGGTGACATATTGCAGCAAATTAAACGTTGATCTACTCATAAATACATTACTGATCGAAAATAATCGAAACATTCGGAATCGGTGACAATAAATTTTATCCGTTCAAAATAAGTAAGGCTAGCCATCAGGGATTTTCGCTAAAAATTGAAAACTTTTTATTGTTGAAATTCCAGTCCAAAATGATTATAGGTAAAGTATATAACACGTTGAGCACGAAATTACCGGTAGCATGCATAAGGAAGGCTCGGTTATTGGAAGTTTTGCATTTTGAAATTCATCCACATTTGTATTCGAATCTGGATTGCAGACGAACGAGGTGACATATTGCAGCAAATTAAACGTTGATCTACTCATAAATACATTACTGATCGAAAATAATCGAAACATTCGGAATCGGTGACAATAAACTTTATCCGTTCAAAATAAGTAAGGCTAACCATCAGGGATTTTCGCAAAAAATTGAAAACTTTTTATTGTTGAAATTCCAGTCCAAAATGATTATAGGTAAAGTATATAACACGTTGAGCACGAAATTACCGGTGGCATGCATAAGGAAGGCTCGGTTATTGGAAGTTTCGCGAATTTTGAAATTCATCCACATTTGTATTCGAATCTGGATTGCAGACGAACGAGGTGACATATTGCAGCAAATTAAACGTTGATCTACTCATAAATACATTACTGATCGAAAATAATCGAAACATTCGGAATCGGTGACAATAAACTTTATCCGTTCAAAATAAGTAAGGCTAACCATCAGGGATTTTCGCAAAAAATTGAAAACTTTTTATTGTTGAAATTCCAGTCCAAAATGATTATAGGTAAAGTATATAACACGTTGAGCACGAAATTACCGGTGGCATGCATAAGGAAGGCTCGGTTATTGGAAGTTTCGCATTTTGAAATTCATCCACATTTGTATTCGAATCTGGATTGCAGACGAACGAGGTGACATATTGCAGCAAATTAAACGTTGATCTACTCATAAATACATTACTGATCGAAAATAATCGAAACATTCGGAATCGGTGACAATAAACTTTATCCGTTCAAAATAAGTAAGGCTAACCATCAGGGATTTTCGCAAAAAATTGAAAACTTTTTATTGTTGAAATTCCAGTCCAAAATGATTATAGGTAAAGTATATAACACGTTGAACACGAAATTACCGGTAGCATGCATAAGGAAGGCTCGGTTATTGGAAGTTTTGCATTTTGAAATTCATCCACATTTGTATTCGAATCTGGATTGCAGACGAACAAGGTGACATATTGCAGCAAATTAAACGTTGATCTACTCATAAATACATTACTGATCGAAAATAATCGAAACATTCGGAATCGGTGACAATAAATTTTATCCGTTCAAAATAAGTAAGGCTAACCATCAGGGATTTTCGCAAAAAATTGAAAACTTTTTATTGTTGAAATTCCAGTCCAAAATGATTATAGGTAAAGTATATAACACGTTGAGCACGAAATTACCGGTGGCATGCATAAGGAAGGCTCGGTTATTGGAAGTTTCGCATTTTGAAATTCATCCACATTTGTATTCGAATCTGGATTGCAGACGAACGAGGTGACATATTGCAGCAAATTAAACGTTGATCTACTCATAAATACATTACTGATCGAAAATAATCGAAACATTCGGAATCGGTGACAATAAATTTTATCCGTTCAAAGTAAGTTAGGCTAACCATCAGGGATTTTCGCAAAAAATTGAAAACTTTTTATTGTTGAAATTCCAGTCCAAAATGATTATAGGTAAAGTATATAACACGTTGAGCACGAAATTACCGGTAGCATGCATAAGGAAGGCTCGGTTATTGGAAGTTTTGCATTTTGAAATTCATCCACATTTGTATTCGAATCTGGATTGCGGACGAACGAGGTGACATATTGCAGCAAATTAAACGTTGATATACTCATAAATACATTACTGATCGAAAATAATCGAAACATTCGGAATCGGTGACAATAAATTTTATCCGTTCAAAATAAGTAAGGCTAACCATCAGGGATTTTCGCAAAAAATTGAAAACTTTTTATTGTTGAAATTCCAGTCCAAAATGATTATAGGTAAAGTATATAACACGTTGAGCACGAAATTACCGGTGGCATGCATAAGGAAGGCTCGGTTATTGGAAGTTTCGCATTTTGAAATTCATCCACATTTGTATTCGAATCTGGATTGCAGACGAACGAGGTGACATATTGCAGCAAATTAAACGTTGATCTACTCATAAATACATTACTGATCGAAAATAATCGAAACATTCGGAATCGGTGACAATAAACTTTATCCGTTCAAAATAAGTAAGGCTAACCATCAGGGATTTTCGCAAAAAATTGAAAACTTTTTATTGTTGAAATTCCAGTCCAAAATGATTATAGGTAAAGTATATAACACGTTGAGCACGAAATTACCGGTGGCATGCATAAGGAAGGCTCGGTTATTGGAAGTTTCGCGAATTTTGAAATTCATCCACATTTGTATTCGAATCTGGATTGCAGACGAACGAGGTGACATATTGCAGCAAATTAAACGTTGATCTACTCATAAATACATTACTGATCGAAAATAATCGAAACATTCGGAATCGGTGACAATAAACTTTATCCGTTCAAAATAAGTAAGGCTAACCATCAGGGATTTTCGCAAAAAATTGAAAACTTTTTATTGTTGAAATTCCAGTCCAAAATGATTATAGGTAAAGTATATAACACGTTGAGCACGAAATTACCGGTGGCATGCATAAGGAAGGCTCGGTTATTGGAAGTTTCGCATTTTGAAATTCATCCACATTTGTATTCGAATCTGGATTGCAGACGAACGAGGTGACATATTGCAGCAAATTAAACGTTGATCTACTCATAAATACATTACTGATCGAAAATAATCGAAACATTCGGAATCGGTGACAATAAATTTTATCCGTTCAAAATAAGTAAGGCTAACCATCAGGGATTTTCGCAAAAAATTGAAAACTTTTTATTGTTGAAATTCCAGTCCAAAACGATTATAGGTAAAGTATATAACACGTTGAGCACGAAATTACCGGTGGCATGCATAAGGAAGGCTCGGTTATTGGAAGTTTCGCATTTTGAAATTCATCCACATTTGTATTCGAATCTGGATTGCAGACGAACGAGGTGACATATTGCAGCAAATTAAACGTTGATCTACTCATAAATACATTACTGATCGAAAATAATCGAAACATTCGGAATCGGTGACAATAAATTTTATCCGTTCAAAATAAGTAAGGCTAACCATCAGGGATTTTCGCAAAAAATTGAAAACTTTTTATTGTTGAAATTCCAGTCCAAAATGATTATAGGTAAAGTATATAACACGTTGAGCACGAAATTACCGGTAGCATGCATAAGGAAGGCTCGGTTATTGGAAGTTTTGCATTTTGAAATTCATCCACATTTGTATTCGAATCTGGATTGCGGACGAACGAGGTGACATATTGCAGCAAATTAAACGTTGATATACTCATAAATACATTACTGATCGAAAATAATCGAAACATTCGGAATCGGTGACAATAAACTTTATCCGTTCAAAATAAGTAAGGCTAACCATCAGGGATTTTCGCAAAAAATTGAAAACTTTTTATTGTTGAAATTCCAGTCCAAAATGATTATAGGTAAAGTATATAACACGTTGAGCACGAAATTACCGGTGGCATGCATAAGGAAGGCTCGGTTATTGGAAGTTTCGCATTTTGAAATTCATCCACATTTGTATTCGAATCTGGATTGCAGACGAACGAGGTGACATATTGCAGCAAATTAAACGTTGATCTACTCATAAATACATTACTGATCGAAAATAATCGAAACATTCGGAATCGGTGACAATAAATTTTATCCGTTCAAAATAAGTAAGGCTAACCATCAGGGATTTTCGCAAAAAATTGAAAACTTTTTATTGTTGAAATTCCAGTCCAAAATGATTATAGGTAAAGTATATAACACGTTGAGCACGAAATTACCGGTGGCATGCATAAGGAAGGCTCGGTTATTGGAAGTTTCGCGAATTTTGAAATTCATCCACATTTGTATTCGAATCTGGATTGCAGACGAACGAGGTGACATATTGCAGCAAATTAAACGTTGATCTACTCATAAATACATTACTGATCGAAAATAATCGAAACATTCGGAATCGGTGACAATAAATTTTATCCGTTCAAAATAAGTAAGGCTAACCATCAGGGATTTTCGCAAAAAATTGAAAACTTTTTATTGTTGAAATTCCAGTCCAAAATGATTATAGGTAAAGTATATAACACGTTGAGCACGAAATTACCGGTGGCATGCATAAGGAAGGCTCGGTTATTGGAAGTTTCGCGAATTTTGAAATTCATCCACATTTGTATTCGAATCTGGATTGCAGACGAACGAGGTGACATATTGCAGCAAATTAAACGTTGATCTACTCATAAATACATTACTGATCGAAAATAATCGAAACATTCGGAATCGGTGACAATAAATTTTATCCGTTCAAAATAAGTAAGGCTAACCATCAGGGATTTTCGCAAAAAATTGAAAACTTTTTATTGTTGAAATTCCAGTCCAAAATGATTATAGGTAAAGTATATAACACGTTGAGCACGAAATTACCGGTGGCATGCATAAGGAAGGCTCGGTTATTGGAAGTTTCGCGAATTTTGAAATTCATCCACATTTGTATTCGAATCTGGATTGCAGACGAACGAGGTGACATATTGCAGCAAATTAAACGTTGATCTACTCATAAATACATTACTGATCGAAAATAATCGAAACATTCGGAATCGGTGACAATAAATTTTATCCGTTCAAAATAAGTAAGGCTAACCATCAGGGATTTTCGCAAAAAATTGAAAACTTTTTATTGTTGAAATTCCAGTCCAAAATGATTATAGGTAAAGTATATAACACGTTGAGCACGAAATTACCGGTGGCATGCATAAGGAAGGCTCGGTTATTGGAAGTTTCGCGAATTTTGAAATTCATCCACATTTGTATTCGAATCTGGATTGCAGACGAACGAGGTGACATATTGCAGCAAATTAAACGTTGATCTACTCATAAATACATTACTGATCGAAAATAATCGAAACATTCGGAATCGGTGACAATAAATTTTATCCGTTCAAAATAAGTAAGGCTAACCATCAGGGATTTTCGCAAAAAATTGAAAACTTTTTATTGTTGAAATTCCAGTCCAAAATGATTATAGGTAAAGTATATAACACGTTGAGCACGAAATTACCGGTGGCATGCATAAGGAAGGCTCGGTTATTGGAAGTTTCGCATTTTGAAATTCATCCACATTTGTATTCGAATCTGGATTGCAGACGAACGAGGTGACATATTGCAGCAAATTAAACGTTGATCTACTCATAAATACATTACTGATCGAAAATAATCGAAACATTCGGAATCGGTGACAATAAATTTTATCCGTTCAAAATAAGTAAGGCTAACCATCAGGGATTTTCGCAAAAAATTGAAAACTTTTTATTGTTGAAATTCCAGTCCAAAATGATTATAGGTAAAGTATATAACACGTTGAGCACGAAATTACCGGTAGCATGCATAAGGAAGGCTCGGTTATTGGAAGTTTTGCATTTTGAAATTCATCCACATTTGTATTCGAATCTGGATTGCGGACGAACGAGGTGACATATTGCAGCAAATTAAACGTTGATATACTCATAAATACATTACTGATCGAAAATAATCGAAACATTCGGAATCGGTGACAATAAACTTTATCCGTTCAAAATAAGTAAGGCTAACCATCAGGGATTTTCGCAAAAAATTGAAAACTTTTTATTGTTGAAATTCCAGTCCAAAATGATTATAGGTAAAGTATATAACACGTTGAGCACGAAATTACCGGTGGCATGCATAAGGAAGGCTCGGTTATTGGAAGTTTCGCATTTTGAAATTCATCCACATTTGTATTCGAATCTGGATTGCAGACGAACGAGGTGACATATTGCAGCAAATTAAACGTTGATCTACTCATAAATACATTACTGATCGAAAATAATCGAAACATTCGGAATCGGTGACAATAAATTTTATCCGTTCAAAATAAGTAAGGCTAACCATCAGGGATTTTCGCAAAAAATTGAAAACTTTTTATTGTTGAAATTCCAGTCCAAAATGATTATAGGTAAAGTATATAACACGTTGAGCACGAAATTACCGGTGGCATGCATAAGGAAGGCTCGGTTATTGGAAGTTTCGCGAATTTTGAAATTCATCCACATTTGTATTCGAATCTGGATTGCAGACGAACGAGGTGACATATTGCAGCAAATTAAACGTTGATCTACTCATAAATACATTACTGATCGAAAATAATCGAAACATTCGGAATCGGTGACAATAAACTTTATCCGTTCAAAATAAGTAAGGCTAACCATCAGGGATTTTCGCAAAAAATTGAAAACTTTTTATTGTTGAAATTCCAGTCCAAAATGATTATAGGTAAAGTATATAACACGTTGAGCACGAAATTACCGGTGGCATGCATAAGGAAGGCTCGGTTATTGGAAGTTTCGCATTTTGAAATTCATCCACATTTGTATTCGAATCTGGATTGCAGACGAACGAGGTGACATATTGCAGCAAATTAAACGTTGATCTACTCATAAATACATTACTGATCGAAAATAATCGAAACATTCGGAATCGGTGACAATAAATTTTATCCGTTCAAAATAAGTAAGGCTAACCATCAGGGATTTTCGCAAAAAATTGAAAACTTTTTATTGTTGAAATTCCAGTCCAAAATGATTATAGGTAAAGTATATAACACGTTGAGCACGAAATTACCGGTGGCATGCATAAGGAAGGCTCGGTTATTGGAAGTTTCGCATTTTGAAATTCATCCACATTTGTATTCGAATCTGGATTGCAGACGAACGAGGTGACATATTGCAGCAAATTAAACGTTGATCTACTCATAAATACATTACTGATCGAAAATAATCGAAACATTCGGAATCGGTGACAATAAATTTTATCCGTTCAAAATAAGTAAGGCTAACCATCAGGGATTTTCGCAAAAAATTGAAAACTTTTTATTGTTGAAATTCCAGTCCAAAATGATTATAGGTAAAGTATATAACACGTTGAGCACGAAATTACCGGTAGCATGCATAAGGAAGGCTCGGTTATTGGAAGTTTTGCATTTTGAAATTCATCCACATTTGTATTCGAATCTGGATTGCGGACGAACGAGGTGACATATTGCAGCAAATTAAACGTTGATCTACTCATAAATACATTACTGATCGAAAATAATCGAAACATTCGGAATCGGTGACAATAAATTTTATCCGTTCAAAATAAGTAAGGCTAACCATCAGGGATTTTCGCAAAAAATTGAAAACTTTTTATTGTTGAAATTCCAGTCCAAAATGATTATAGGTAAAGTATATAACACGTTGAGCACGAAATTACCGGTGGCATGCATAAGGAAGGCTCGGTTATTGGAAGTTTCGCATTTTGAAATTCATCCACATTTGTATTCGAATCTGGATTGCAGACGAACGAGGTGACATATTGCAGCAAATTAAACGTTGATCTACTCATAAATACATTACTGATCGAAAATAATCGAAACATTCGGAATCGGTGACAATAAATTTTATCCGTTCAAAATAAGTAAGGCTAACCATCAGGGATTTTCGCAAAAAATTGAAAACTTTTTATTGTTGAAATTCCAGTCCAAAATGATTATAGGTAAAGTATATAACACGTTGAGCACGAAATTACCGGTGGCATGCATAAGGAAGGCTCGGTTATTGGAAGTTTCGCATTTTGAAATTCATCCACATTTGTATTCGAATCTGGATTGCAGACGAACGAGGTGACATATTGCAGCAAATTAAACGTTGATCTACTCATAAATACATTACTGATCGAAAATAATCGAAACATTCGGAATCGGTGACAATAAATTTTATCCGTTCAAAATAAGTAAGGCTAACCATCAGGGATTTTCGCAAAAAATTGAAAACTTTTTATTGTTGAAATTCCAGTCCAAAATGATTATAGGTAAAGTATATAACACGTTGAGCACGAAATTACCGGTGGCATGCATAAGGAAGGCTCGGTTATTGGAAGTTTCGCATTTTGAAATTCATCCACATTTGTATTCGAATCTGGATTGCAGACGAACGAGGTGACATATTGCAGCAAATTAAACGTTGATCTACTCATAAATACATTACTGATCGAAAATAATCGAAACATTCGGAATCGGTGACAATAAATTTTATCCGTTCAAAATAAGTAAGGCTAACCATCAGGGGTTTTCGCAAAAAATTGAAAACTCTTTATTGTTGAAATTCCAGTCCAAAATGATTATAGGTAAAGTATATAACACGTTGAGCACGAAATTACCGGTAGCATGCATAAGGAAGGCTCGGTTATTGGAAGTTTCGCATTTTGAAATTCATCCACATTTGTATTCGAATCTGGATTGCAGACGAACGAGGTGACATATTGCAGCAAATTAAACGTTGATCTACTCATAAATACATTACTGATCGAAAATAATCGAAACATTCGGAATCGGTGACAATAAGTTTTATCCGTTCAAAATAAGTAAGGCTAACCATCAGGGGTTTTCGCAAAAAATTGAAAACTCTTTATTGTTGAAATTCCAGTCCAAAATGATTATAGGTAAAGTATATAACACGTTGAGCACGAAATTACCGGTAGCATGCATAAGGAAGGCTCGGTTATTGGAAGTTTTGCATTTTGAAATTCATCCACATTTGTATTCGAATCTGGATTGCAGACGAACGAGGTGACATATTGCAGCAAATTAAACGTTGATCTACTCATAAATACATTACTGATCGAAAATAATCGAAACATTCGGAATCGGTGACAATAAATTTTATCCGTTCAAAATAAGTAAGGCTAACCATCAGGGATTTTCGGAAAAAATTGAAAACTTTATTGTTGAAATTCCAGTCCAAAATGATTATAGGTAAAGTATATAACACGTTGAGCACGAAATTACCGGTAGCATGCATAAGGAAGGCTCGGTTATTGGAAGTTTTGCATTTTGAAATTCATCCACATTTGTATTCGAATCTGGATTGCGGACGAACGAGGTGACATATTGCAGCAAATTAAACGTTGATATACTCATAAATACATTACTGATCGAAAATAATCGAAACATTCGGAATCGGTGACAATAAATTTTATCCGTTCAAAATAAGTAAGGCTAACCATCAGGGATTTTCGCAAAAAATTGAAAACTTTTTATTGTTGAAATTCCAGTCCAAAATGATTATAGGTAAAGTATATAACACGTTGAGCACGAAATTACCGGTGGCATGCATAAGGAAGGCTCGGTTATTGGAAGTTTCGCATTTTGAAATTCATCCACATTTGTATTCGAATCTGGATTGCAGACGAACGAGGTGACATATTGCAGCAAATTAAACGTTGATCTACTCATAAATACATTACTGATCGAAAATAATCGAAACATTCGGAATCGGTGACAATAAATTTTATCCGTTCAAAATAAGTAAGGCTAACCATCAGGGATTTTCGCAAAAAATTGAAAACTTTTTATTGTTGAAATTCCAGTCCAAAATGATTATAGGTAAAGTATATAACACGTTGAGCACGAAATTACCGGTGGCATGCATAAGGAAGGCTCGGTTATTGGAAGTTTCGCATTTTGAAATTCATCCACATTTGTATTCGAATCTGGATTGCAGACGAACGAGGTGACATATTGCAGCAAATTAAACGTTGATCTACTCATAAATACATTACTGATCGAAAATAATCGAAACATTCGGAATCGGTGACAATAAATTTTATCCGTTCAAAATAAGTAAGGCTAACCATCAGGGATTTTCGCAAAAAATTGAAAACTTTTTATTGTTGAAATTCCAGTCCAAAATGATTATAGGTAAAGTATATAACACGTTGAGCACGAAATTACCGGTGGCATGCATAAGGAAGGCTCGGTTATTGGAAGTTTCGCATTTTGAAATTCATCCACATTTGTATTCGAATCTGGATTGCAGACGAACGAGGTGACATATTGCAGCAAATTAAACGTTGATCTACTCATAAATACATTACTGATCGAAAATAATCGAAACATTCGGAATCGGTGACAATAAATTTTATCCGTTCAAAATAAGTAAGGCTAGCCATCAGGGATTTTCGCAAAAAATTGAAAACTTTTTATTGTTGAAATTCCAGTCCAAAATGATTATAGGTAAAGTATATAACACGTTGAGCACGAAATTACCGGTGGCATGCATAAGGAAGGCTCGGTTATTGGAAGTTTCGCATTTTGAAATTCATCCACATTTGTATTCGAATCTGGATTGCAGACGAACGAGGTGACATATTGCAGCAAATTAAACGTTGATCTACTCATAAATACATTACTGATCGAAAATAATCGAAACATTCGGAATCGGTGACAATAAATTTTATCCGTTCAAAATAAGTAAGGCTAACCATCAGGGATTTTCGCAAAAAATTGAAAACTTTTTATTGTTGAAATTCCAGTCCAAAATGATTATAGGTAAAGTATATAACACGTTGAGCACGAAATTACCGGTGGCATGCATAAGGAAGGCTCGGTTATTGGAAGTTTCGCATTTTGAAATTCATCCACATTTGTATTCGAATCTGGATTGCAGACGAACGAGGTGACATATTGCAGCAAATTAAACGTTGATCTACTCATAAATACATTACTGATCGAAAATAATCGAAACATTCGGAATCGGTGACAATAAATTTTATCCGTTCAAAATAAGTAAGGCTAGCCATCAGGGATTTTCGCAAAAAATTGAAAACTTTTTATTGTTGAAATTCCAGTCCAAAATGATTATAGGTAAAGTATATAACACGTTGAGCACGAAATTACCGGTGGCATGCATAAGGAAGGCTCGGTTATTGGAAGTTTCGCATTTTGAAATTCATCCACATTTGTATTCGAATCTGGATTGCAGACGAACGAGGTGACATATTGCAGCAAATTAAACGTTGATCTACTCATAAATACATTACTGATCGAAAATAATCGAAACATTCGGAATCGGTGACAATAAATTTTATCCGTTCAAAATAAGTAAGGCTAACCATCAGGGATTTTCGCAAAAAATTGAAAACTTTTTATTGTTGAAATTCCAGTCCAAAATGATTATAGGTAAAGTATATAACACGTTGAGCACGAAATTACCGGTGGCATGCATAAGGAAGGCTCGGTTATTGGAAGTTTCGCATTTTGAAATTCATCCACATTTGTATTCGAATCTGGATTGCAGACGAACGAGGTGACATATTGCAGCAAATTAAACGTTGATCTACTCATAAATACATTACTGATCGAAAATAATCGAAACATTCGGAATCGGTGACAATAAATTTTATCCGTTCAAAATAAGTAAGGCTAACCATCAGGGATTTTCGCAAAAAATTGAAAACTTTTTATTGTTGAAATTCCAGTCCAAAATGATTATAGGTAAAGTATATAACACGTTGAGCACGAAATTACCGGTGGCATGCATAAGGAAGGCTCGGTTATTGGAAGTTTCGCATTTTGAAATTCATCCACATTTGTATTCGAATCTGGATTGCAGACGAACGAGGTGACATATTGCAGCAAATTAAACGTTGATCTACTCATAAATACATTACTGATCGAAAATAATCGAAACATTCGGAATCGGTGACAATAAATTTTATCCGTTCAAAATAAGTAAGGCTAACCATCAGGGATTTTCGCAAAAAATTGAAAACTTTTTATTGTTGAAATTCCAGTCCAAAATGATTATAGGTAAAGTATATAACACGTTGAGCACGAAATTACCGGTGGCATGCATAAGGAAGGCTCGGTTATTGGAAGTTTCGCATTTTGAAATTCATCCACATTTGTATTCGAATCTGGATTGCAGACGAACGAGGTGACATATTGCAGCAAATTAAACGTTGATCTACTCATAAATACATTACTGATCGAAAATAATCGAAACATTCGGAATCGGTGACAATAAATTTTATCCGTTCAAAATAAGTAAGGCTAGCCATCAGGGATTTTCGCAAAAAATTGAAAACTTTTTATTGTTGAAATTCCAGTCCAAAATGATTATAGGTAAAGTATATAACACGTTGAGCACGAAATTACCGGTGGCATGCATAAGGAAGGCTCGGTTATTGGAAGTTTCGCATTTTGAAATTCATCCACATTTGTATTCGAATCTGGATTGCAGACGAACGAGGTGACATATTGCAGCAAATTAAACGTTGATCTACTCATAAATACATTACTGATCGAAAATAATCGAAACATTCGGAATCGGTGACAATAAATTTTATCCGTTCAAAATAAGTAAGGCTAACCATCAGGGATTTTCGCAAAAAATTGAAAACTTTTTATTGTTGAAATTCCAGTCCAAAATGATTATAGGTAAAGTATATAACACGTTGAGCACGAAATTACCGGTAGCATGCATAAGGAAGGCTCGGTTATTGGAAGTTGTGCATTTTGAAATTCATCCACATTTGTATTCGAATCTGGATTGCGGACGAACGAGGTGACATATTGCAGCAAATTAAACGTTGATATACTCATAAATACATTACTGATCGAAAATAATCGAAACATTCGGAATCGGTGACAATAAATTTTATCCGTTCAAAATAAGTAAGGCTAACCATCAGGGATTTTCGCAAAAAATTGAAAACTTTATTGTTGAAATTCCAGTCCAAAATGATTATAGGTAAAGTATATAACACGTTGAGCACGAAATTACCGGTAGCATGCATAAGGAAGGCTCGGTTATTGGAAGTTTTGCATTTTGAAATTCATCCACATTTGTATTCGAATCTGGATTGCGGACGAACGAGGTGACATATTGCAGCAAATTAAACGTTGATCTACTCATAAATACATTACTGATCGAAAATAATCGAAACATTCGGAATCGGTGACAATAAATTTTATCCGTTCAAAATAAGTAAGGCTAACCATCAGGGATTTTCGCAAAAAATTGAAAACTTTTTATTGTTGAAATTCCAGTCCAAAATGATTATAGGTAAAGTATATAACACGTTGAGCACGAAATTACCGGTGGCATGCATAAGGAAGGCTCGGTTATTGGAAGTTTCGCATTTTGAAATTCATCCACATTTGTATTCGAATCTGGATTGCAGACGAACGAGGTGACATATTGCAGCAAATTAAACGTTGATCTACTCATAAATACATTACTGATCGAAAATAATCGAAACATTCGGAATCGGTGACAATAAACTTTATCCGTTCAAAATAAGTAAGGCAATAAGGGATTTTCGCAAAAAATTGAAAACTTTTTATTGTTGAAATTCCAGTCCAAAATGATTATAGGTAAAGTATATAATACGTTGAGCACGAAATTACCGGTGGCATGCATAAGGAAGGCTCGGTTATTGGAAGTTTCGCATTTTGAAATTCATCCACATTTGTATTCGAATCTGGATTGCAGACGAACGAGGTGACATATTGCAGCAAATTAAACGTTGATCTACTCATAAATACATTACTGATCGAAAATAATCGAAACATTCGGAATCGGTGACAATAAATTTTATCCGTTCAAAATAAGTAAGGCTAACCATCAGGGATTTTCGGAAAAAATTGAAAACTTTATTGTTGAAATTCCAGTCCAAAATGATTATAGGTAAAGTATATAACACGTTGAGCACGAAATTACCGGTAGCATGCATAAGGAAGGCTCGGTTATTGGAAGTTTTGCATTTTGAAATTCATCCACATTTGTATTCGAATCTGGATTGCGGACGAACGAGGTGACATATTGCAGCAAATTAAACGTTGATATACTCATAAATACATTACTGATCGAAAATAATCGAAACATTCGGAATCGGTGACAATAAATTTTATCCGTTCAAAATAAGTAAGGCTAACCATCAGGGATTTTCGCAAAAAATTGAAAACTTTTTATTGTTGAAATTCCAGTCCAAAATGATTATAGGTAAAGTATATAACACGTTGAGCACGAAATTACCGGTGGCATGCATAAGGAAGGCTCGGTTATTGGAAGTTTCGCATTTTGAAATTCATCCACATTTGTATTCGAATCTGGATTGCAGACGAACGAGGTGACATATTGCAGCAAATTAAACGTTGATCTACTCATAAATACATTACTGATCGAAAATAATCGAAACATTCGGAATCGGTGACAATAAATTTTATCCGTTCAAAATAAGTAAGGCTAACCATCAGGGATTTTCGCAAAAAATTGAAAACTTTTTATTGTTGAAATTCCAGTCCAAAATGATTATAGGTAAAGTATATAACACGTTGAGCACGAAATTACCGGTGGCATGCATAAGGAAGGCTCGGTTATTGGAAGTTTCGCATTTTGAAATTCATCCACATTTGTATTCGAATCTGGATTGCAGACGAACGAGGTGACATATTGCAGCAAATTAAACGTTGATCTACTCATAAATACATTACTGATCGAAAATAATCGAAACATTCGGAATCGGTGACAATAAATTTTATCCGTTCAAAGTAAGTTAGGCTAACCATCAGGGATTTTCGCAAAAAATTGAAAACTTTTTATTGTTGAAATTCCAGTCCAAAATGATTATAGGTAAAGTATATAACACGTTGAGCACGAAATTACCGGTAGCATGCATAAGGAAGGCTCGGTTATTGGAAGTTTTGCATTTTGAAATTCATCCACATTTGTATTCGAATCTGGATTGCGGACGAACGAGGTGACATATTGCAGCAAATTAAACGTTGATATACTCATAAATACATTACTGATCGAAAATAATCGAAACATTCGGAATCGGTGACAATAAATTTTATCCGTTCAAAATAAGTAAGGCTAACCATCAGGGATTTTCGCAAAAAATTGAAAACTTTATTGTTGAAATTCCAGTCCAAAATGATTATAGGTAAAGTATATAACACGTTGAGCACGAAATTACCGGTAGCATGCATAAGGAAGGCTCGGTTATTGGAAGTTTTGCATTTTGAAATTCATCCACATTTGTATTCGAATCTGGATTGCGGACGAACGAGGTGACATATTGCAGCAAATTAAACGTTGATATACTCATAAATACATTACTGATCGAAAATAATCGAAACATTCGGAATCGGTGACAATAAATTTTATCCGTTCAAAATAAGTAAGGCTAACCATCAGGGATTTTCGCAAAAAATTGAAAACTTTTTATTGTTGAAATTCCAGTCCAAAATGATTATAGGTAAAGTATATAACACGTTGAGCACGAAATTACCGGTGGCATGCATAAGGAAGGCTCGGTTATTGGAAGTTTCGCATTTTGAAATTCATCCACATTTGTATTCGAATCTGGATTGCAGACGAACGAGGTGACATATTGCAGCAAATTAAACGTTGATCTACTCATAAATACATTACTGATCGAAAATAATCGAAACATTCGGAATCGGTGACAATAAATTTTATCCGTTCAAAATAAGTAAGGCTAACCATCAGGGATTTTCGCAAAAAATTGAAAACTTTTTATTGTTGAAATTCCAGTCCAAAATGATTATAGGTAAAGTATATAACACGTTGAGCACGAAATTACCGGTGGCATGCATAAGGAAGGCTCGGTTATTGGAAGTTTCGCATTTTGAAATTCATCCACATTTGTATTCGAATCTGGATTGCAGACGAACGAGGTGACATATTGCAGCAAATTAAACGTTGATCTACTCATAAATACATTACTGATCGAAAATAATCGAAACATTCGGAATCGGTGACAATAAACTTTATCCGTTCAAAATAAGTAAGGCTAACCATCAGGGATTTTCGCAAAAAATTGAAAACTTTTTATTGTTGAAATTCCAGTCCAAAATGATTATAGGTAAAGTATATAACACGTTGAGCACGAAATTACCGGTGGCATGCATAAGGAAGGCTCGGTTATTGGAAGTTTCGCATTTTGAAATTCATCCACATTTGTATTCGAATCTGGATTGCAGACGAACGAGGTGACATATTGCAGCAAATTAAACGTTGATCTACTCATAAATACATTACTGATCGAAAATAATCGAAACATTCGGAATCGGTGACAATAAATTTTATCCGTTCAAAATAAGTAAGGCTAACCATCAGGGATTTTCGCAAAAAATTGAAAACTTTTTATTGTTGAAATTCCAGTCCAAAATGATTATAGGTAAAGTATATAACACGTTGAGCACGAAATTACCGGTGGCATGCATAAGGAAGGCTCGGTTATTGGAAGTTTCGCATTTTGAAATTCATCCACATTTGTATTCGAATCTGGATTGCAGACGAACGAGGTGACATATTGCAGCAAATTAAACGTTGATCTACTCATAAATACATTACTGATCGAAAATAATCGAAACATTCGGAATCGGTGACAATAAACTTTATCCGTTCAAAATAAGTAAGGCTAACCATCAGGGATTTTCGCAAAAAATTGAAAACTTTTTATTGTTGAAATTCCAGTCCAAAATGATTATAGGTAAAGTATATAACACGTTGAGCACGAAATTACCGGTGGCATGCATAAGGAAGGCTCGGTTATTGGAAGTTTCGCATTTTGAAATTCATCCACATTTGTATTCGAATCTGGATTGCAGACGAACGAGGTGACATATTGCAGCAAATTAAACGTTGATCTACTCATAAATACATTACTGATCGAAAATAATCGAAACATTCGGAATCGGTGACAATAAACTTTATCCGTTCAAAATAAGTAAGGCTAACCATCAGGGATTTTCGCAAAAAATTGAAAACTTTTTATTGTTGAAATTCCAGTCCAAAATGATTATAGGTAAAGTATATAACACGTTGAGCACGAAATTACCGGTGGCATGCATAAGGAAGGCTCGGTTATTGGAAGTTTCGCATTTTGAAATTCATCCACATTTGTATTCGAATCTGGATTGCAGACGAACGAGGTGACATATTGCAGCAAATTAAACGTTGATCTACTCATAAATACATTACTGATCGAAAATAATCGAAACATTCGGAATCGGTGACAATAAATTTTATCCGTTCAAAATAAGTAAGGCTAACCATCAGGGATTTTCGCAAAAAATTGAAAACTTTTTATTGTTGAAATTCCAGTCCAAAATGATTATAGGTAAAGTATATAACACGTTGAGCACGAAATTACCGGTGGCATGCATAAGGAAGGCTCGGTTATTGGAAGTTTCGCATTTTGAAATTCATCCACATTTGTATTCGAATCTGGATTGCAGACGAACGAGGTGACATATTGCAGCAAATTAAACGTTGATATACTCATAAATACATTACTGATCGAAAATAATCGAAACATTCGGAATCGGTGACAATAAACTTTATCCGTTCAAAATAAGTAAGGCTAACCATCAGGGATTTTCGCAAAAAATTGAAAACTTTTTATTGTTGAAATTCCAGTCCAAAATGATTATAGGTAAAGTATATAACACGTTGAGCACGAAATTACCGGTGGCATGCATAAGGAAGGCTCGGTTATTGGAAGTTTCGCATTTTGAAATTCATCCACATTTGTATTCGAATCTGGATTGCAGACGAACGAGGTGACATATTGCAGCAAATTAAACGTTGATCTACTCATAAATACATTACTGATCGAAAATAATCGAAACATTCGGAATCGGTGACAATAAATTTTATCCGTTCAAAATAAGTAAGGCTAACCATCAGGGATTTTCGCAAAAAATTGAAAACTTTTTATTGTTGAAATTCCAGTCCAAAATGATTATAGGTAAAGTATATAACACGTTGAGCACGAAATTACCGGTGGCATGCATAAGGAAGGCTCGGTTATTGGAAGTTTCGCATTTTGAAATTCATCCACATTTGTATTCGAATCTGGATTGCAGACGAACGAGGTGACATATTGCAGCAAATTAAACGTTGATCTACTCATAAATACATTACTGATCGAAAATAATCGAAACATTCGGAATCGGTGACAATAAATTTTATCCGTTCAAAATAAGTAAGGCTAACCATCAGGGATTTTCGCAAAAAATTGAAAACTTTTTATTGTTGAAATTCCAGTCCAAAATGATTATAGGTAAAGTATATAACACGTTGAGCACGAAATTACCGGTGGCATGCATAAGGAAGGCTCGGTTATTGGAAGTTTCGCATTTTGAAATTCATCCACATTTGTATTCGAATCTGGATTGCAGACGAACGAGGTGACATATTGCAGCAAATTAAACGTTGATCTACTCATAAATACATTACTGATCGAAAATAATCGAAACATTCGGAATCGGTGACAATAAATTTTATCCGTTCAAAATAAGTAAGGCTAACCATCAGGGATTTTCGCAAAAAATTGAAAACTTTTTATTGTTGAAATTCCAGTCCAAAATGATTATAGGTAAAGTATATAACACGTTGAGCACGAAATTACCGGTGGCATGCATAAGGAAGGCTCGGTTATTGGAAGTTTCGCATTTTGAAATTCATCCACATTTGTATTCGAATCTGGATTGCAGACGAACGAGGTGACATATTGCAGCAAATTAAACGTTGATATACTCATAAATACATTACTGATCGAAAATAATCGAAACATTCGGAATCGGTGACAATAAACTTTATCCGTTCAAAATAAGTAAGGCTAACCATCAGGGATTTTCGCAAAAAATTGAAAACTTTTTATTGTTGAAATTCCAGTCCAAAATGATTATAGGTAAAGTATATAACACGTTGAGCACGAAATTACCGGTGGCATGCATAAGGAAGGCTCGGTTATTGGAAGTTTCGCATTTTGAAATTCATCCACATTTGTATTCGAATCTGGATTGCAGACGAACGAGGTGACATATTGCAGCAAATTAAACGTTGATCTACTCATAAATACATTACTGATCGAAAATAATCGAAACATTCGGAATCGGTGACAATAAATTTTATCCGTTCAAAATAAGTAAGGCTAACCATCAGGGATTTTCGCAAAAAATTGAAAACTTTTTATTGTTGAAATTCCAGTCCAAAATGATTATAGGTAAAGTATATAACACGTTGAGCACGAAATTACCGGTGGCATGCATAAGGAAGGCTCGGTTATTGGAAGTTTCGCATTTTGAAATTCATCCACATTTGTATTCGAATCTGGATTGCAGACGAACGAGGTGACATATTGCAGCAAATTAAACGTTGATCTACTCATAAATACATTACTGATCGAAAATAATCGAAACATTCGGAATCGGTGACAATAAATTTTATCCGTTCAAAATAAGTAAGGCTAACCATCAGGGATTTTCGCAAAAAATTGAAAACTTTTTATTGTTGAAATTCCAGTCCAAAATGATTATAGGTAAAGTATATAACACGTTGAGCACGAAATTACCGGTGGCATGCATAAGGAAGGCTCGGTTATTGGAAGTTTCGCATTTTGAAATTCATCCACATTTGTATTCGAATCTGGATTGCAGACGAACGAGGTGACATATTGCAGCAAATTAAACGTTGATCTACTCATAAATACATTACTGATCGAAAATAATCGAAACATTCGGAATCGGTGACAATAAATTTTATCCGTTCAAAATAAGTAAGGCTAACCATCAGGGATTTTCGCAAAAAATTGAAAACTTTTTATTGTTGAAATTCCAGTCCAAAATGATTATAGGTAAAGTATATAACACGTTGAGCACGAAATTACCGGTGGCATGCATAAGGAAGGCTCGGTTATTGGAAGTTTCGCATTTTGAAATTCATCCACATTTGTATTCGAATCTGGATTGCAGACGAACGAGGTGACATATTGCAGCAAATTAAACGTTGATCTACTCATAAATACATTACTGATCGAAAATAATCGAAACATTCGGAATCGGTGACAATAAATTTTATCCGTTCAAAATAAGTAAGGCTAACCATCAGGGATTTTCGCAAAAAATTGAAAACTTTTTATTGTTGAAATTCCAGTCCAAAATGATTATAGGTAAAGTATATAACACGTTGAGCACGAAATTACCGGTGGCATGCATAAGGAAGGCTCGGTTATTGGAAGTTTCGCATTTTGAAATTCATCCACATTTGTATTCGAATCTGGATTGCAGACGAACGAGGTGACATATTGCAGCAAATTAAACGTTGATCTACTCATAAATACATTACTGATCGAAAATAATCGAAACATTCGGAATCGGTGACAATAAATTTTATCCGTTCAAAATAAGTAAGGCTAACCATCAGGGATTTTCGCAAAAAATTGAAAACTTTTTATTGTTGAAATTCCAGTCCAAAATGATTATAGGTAAAGTATATAACACGTTGAGCACGAAATTACCGGTGGCATGCATAAGGAAGGCTCGGTTATTGGAAGTTTCGCATTTTGAAATTCATCCACATTTGTATTCGAATCTGGATTGCAGACGAACGAGGTGACATATTGCAGCAAATTAAACGTTGATCTACTCATAAATACATTACTGATCGAAAATAATCGAAACATTCGGAATCGGTGACAATAAATTTTATCCGTTCAAAATAAGTAAGGCTAACCATCAGGGATTTTCGCAAAAAATTGAAAACTTTTTATTGTTGAAATTCCAGTCCAAAATGATTATAGGTAAAGTATATAACACGTTGAGCACGAAATTACCGGTGGCATGCATAAGGAAGGCTCGGTTATTGGAAGTTTCGCATTTTGAAATTCATCCACATTTGTATTCGAATCTGGATTGCAGACGAACGAGGTGACATATTGCAGCAAATTAAACGTTGATATACTCATAAATACATTACTGATCGAAAATAATCGAAACATTCGGAATCGGTGACAATAAACTTTATCCGTTCAAAATAAGTAAGGCTAACCATCAGGGATTTTCGCAAAAAATTGAAAACTTTTTATTGTTGAAATTCCAGTCCAAAATGATTATAGGTAAAGTATATAACACGTTGAGCACGAAATTACCGGTGGCATGCATAAGGAAGGCTCGGTTATTGGAAGTTTCGCATTTTGAAATTCATCCACATTTGTATTCGAATCTGGATTGCAGACGAACGAGGTGACATATTGCAGCAAATTAAACGTTGATCTACTCATAAATACATTACTGATCGAAAATAATCGAAACATTCGGAATCGGTGACAATAAATTTTATCCGTTCAAAATAAGTAAGGCTCATCAGGGATTTTCGCAAAAAATTGAAAACTTTTTATTGTTGAAATTCCAGTCCAAAATGATTATAGGTAAAGTATATAACACGTTGAGCACGAAATTACCGGTGGCATGCATAAGGAAGGCTCGGTTATTGGAAGTTTCGCATTTTGAAATTCATCCACATTTGTATTCGAATCTGGATTGCAGACGAACGAGGTGACATATTGCAGCAAATTAAACGTTGATCTACTCATAAATACATTACTGATCGAAAATAATCGAAACATTCGGAATCGGTGACAATAAATTTTATCCGTTCAAAATAAGTAAGGCTAACCATCAGGGATTTTCGCAAAAAATTGAAAACTTTTTATTGTTGAAATTCCAGTCCAAAATGATTATAGGTAAAGTATATAACACGTTGAGCACGAAATTACCGGTAGCATGCATAAGGAAGGCTCGGTTATTGGAAGTTTTGCATTTTGAAATTCATCCACATTTGTATTCGAATCTGGATTGCGGACGAACGAGGTGACATATTGCAGCAAATTAAACGTTGATATACTCATAAATACATTACTGATCGAAAATAATCGAAACATTCGGAATCGGTGACAATAAATTTTATCCGTTCAAAATAAGTAAGGCTAACCATCAGGGATTTTCGCAAAAAATTGAAAACTTTATTGTTGAAATTCCAGTCCAAAATGATTATAGGTAAAGTATATAACACGTTGAGCACGAAATTACCGGTAGCATGCATAAGGAAGGCTCGGTTATTGGAAGTTTTGCATTTTGAAATTCATCCACATTTGTATTCGAATCTGGATTGCGGACGAACGAGGTGACATATTGCAGCAAATTAAACGTTGATCTACTCATAAATACATTACTGATCGAAAATAATCGAAACATTCGGAATCGGTGACAATAAATTTTATCCGTTCAAAATAAGTAAGGCTAACCATCAGGGATTTTCGCAAAAAATTGAAAACTTTTTATTGTTGAAATTCCAGTCCAAAATGATTATAGGTAAAGTATATAACACGTTGAGCACGAAATTACCGGTGGCATGCATAAGGAAGGCTCGGTTATTGGAAGTTTCGCATTTTGAAATTCATCCACATTTGTATTCGAATCTGGATTGCAGACGAACGAGGTGACATATTGCAGCAAATTAAACGTTGATCTACTCATAAATACATTACTGATCGAAAATAATCGAAACATTCGGAATCGGTGACAATAAACTTTATCCGTTCAAAATAAGTAAGGCAATAAGGGATTTTCGCAAAAAATTGAAAACTTTTTATTGTTGAAATTCCAGTCCAAAATGATTATAGGTAAAGTATATAATACGTTGAGCACGAAATTACCGGTGGCATGCATAAGGAAGGCTCGGTTATTGGAAGTTTCGCATTTTGAAATTCATCCACATTTGTATTCGAATCTGGATTGCAGACGAACGAGGTGACATATTGCAGCAAATTAAACGTTGATCTACTCATAAATACATTACTGATCGAAAATAATCGAAACATTCGGAATCGGTGACAATAAATTTTATCCGTTCAAAATAAGTAAGGCTAACCATCAGGGATTTTCGGAAAAAATTGAAAACTTTATTGTTGAAATTCCAGTCCAAAATGATTATAGGTAAAGTATATAACACGTTGAGCACGAAATTACCGGTAGCATGCATAAGGAAGGCTCGGTTATTGGAAGTTTTGCATTTTGAAATTCATCCACATTTGTATTCGAATCTGGATTGCGGACGAACGAGGTGACATATTGCAGCAAATTAAACGTTGATATACTCATAAATACATTACTGATCGAAAATAATCGAAACATTCGGAATCGGTGACAATAAATTTTATCCGTTCAAAATAAGTAAGGCTAACCATCAGGGATTTTCGCAAAAAATTGAAAACTTTTTATTGTTGAAATTCCAGTCAAAAATGATTATAGGTAAAGTATATAACACGTTGAGCACGAAATTACCGGTAGCATGCATAAGGAAGGCTCGGTTATTGGAAGTTTCGCATTTTGAAATTCATCCACATTTGTATTCGAATCTGGATTGCAGACGAACGAGGTGACATATTGCAGCAAATTAAACGTTGATCTACTCATAAATACATTACTGATCGAAAATAATCGAAACATTCGGAATCGGTGACAATAAATTTTATCCGTTCAAAATAAGTAAGGCTAGCCATCAGGGATTTTCGCTAAAAATTGAAAACTTTTTATTGTTGAAATTCCAGTCCAAAATGATTATAGGTAAAGTATATAACACGTTGAGCACGAAATTACCGGTAGCATGCATAAGGAAGGCTCGGTTATTGGAAGTTTCGCATTTTGAAATTCATCCACATTTGTATTCGAATCTGGATTGCAGACGAACGAGGTGACATATTGCAGCAAATTAAACGTTCATCTACTCATAAATACATTACTGATCGAAAATAATCGAAACATTCGGAATCGGTGACAATAAACTTTATCCGTTCAAAATAAGTAAGGCTAACCATCAGGGATTTTCGCAAAAAATTGAAAACTTTTTATTGTTGAAATTCCAGTCAAAAATGATTATAGGTAAAGTATATAACACGTTGAGCACGAAATTACCGGTAGCATGCATAAGGAAGGCTCGGTTATTGGAAGTTTCGCATTTTGAAATTCATTCACATTTGTATTCGAATCTGGATTGCAGACGAACGAGGTGACATATTGCAGCAAATTAAACGTTCATCTACTCATAAATACATTACTGATCGAAAATAATCGAAACATTCGGAATCGGTGACAATAAACTTTATCCGTTCAAAATAAGTAAGGCTAACCATCAGGGATTTTCGCAAAAAATTGAAAACTTTTTATTGTTGAAATTCCAGTCAAAAATGATTATAGGTAAAGTATATAACACGTTGAGCACGAAATTACCGGTAGCATGCATAAGGAAGGCTCGGTTATTGGAAGTTTCGCATTTTGAAATTCATCCACATTTGTATTCGAATCTGGATTGCAGACGAACGAGGTGACATATTGCAGCAAATTAAACGTTGATCTACTCATAAATACATTACTGATCGAAAATAATCGAAACATTCGGAATCGGTGACAATAAATTTTATCCGTTCAAAATAAGTAAGGCTAACCATCAGGGATTTTCGCAAAAAATTGAAAACTTTTTATTGTTGAAATTCCAGTCCAAAATGATTATAGGTAAAGTATATAACACGTTGAGCACGAAATTACCGGTAGCATGCATAAGGAAGGCTCGGTTATTGGAAGTTTTGCATTTTGAAATTCATCCACATTTGTATTCGAATCTGGATTGCAGAGGAACGAGGTGACATATTGCAGCAAATTAAACGTTGATCTACTCATAAATACATTACTGATCGAAAATAATCGAAACATTCGGAATCGGTGACAATAAATTTTATCCGTTCAAAATAAGTAAGGCTAACCATCAGGGATTTTCGCAAAAAATTGAAAACTTTTTATTGTTGAAATTCCAGTCCAAAATGATTATAGGTAAAGTATATAACACGTTGAGCACGAAATTACCGGTAGCATGCATAAGGAAGGCTCGGTTATTGGAAGTTTCGCATTTTGAAATTCATCCACATTTGTATTCGAATCTGGATTGCAGACGAACGAGGTGACATATTGCAGCAAATTAAACGTTGATCTACTCATAAATACATTACTGATCGAAAATAATCGAAACATTCGGAATCGGTGACAATAAATTTTATCCGTTCAAAATAAGTAAGGCTAACCATCAGGGATTTTCGCAAAAAATTGAAAACTTTTTATTGTTGAAATTCCAGTCCAAAATGATTATAGGTAAAGTATATAACACGTTGAGCACGAAATTACCGGTAGCATGCATAAGGAAGGCTCGGTTATTGGAAGTTTTGCATTTTGAAATTCATCCACATTTGTATTCGAATCTGGATTGCAGACGAACGAGGTGACATATTGCAGCAAATTAAACGTTGATCTACTCATAAATACATTACTGATCGAAAATAATCGAAACATTCGGAATCGGTGACAATAAATTTTATCCGTTCAAAATAAGTAAGGCTAACCATCAGGGATTTTCGCAAAAAATTGAAAACTTTTTATTGTTGAAATTCCAGTCCAAAATGATTATAGGTAAAGTATATAACACGTTGAGCACGAAATTACCGGTAGCATGCATAAGGAAGGCTCGGTTATTGGAAGTTTTGCATTTTGAAATTCATCCACATTTGTATTCGAATCTGGATTGCAGACGAACGAGGTGACATATTGCAGCAAATTAAACGTTGATCTACTCATAAATACATTACTGATCGAAAATAATCGAAACATTCGGAATCGGTGACAATAAATTTTATCCGTTCAAAATAAGTAAGGCTAACCATCAGGGATTTTCGCAAAAAATTGAAAACTTTTTATTGTTGAAATTCCAGTCCAAAATGATTATAGGTAAAGTATATAACACGTTGAGCACGAAATTACCGGTAGCATGCATAAGGAAGGCTCGGTTATTGGAAGTTTTGCATTTTGAAATTCATCCACATTTGTATTCGAATCTGGATTGCAGACGAACGAGGTGACATATTGCAGCAAATTAAACGTTGATCTACTCATAAATACATTACTGATCGAAAATAATCGAAACATTCGGAATCGGTGACAATAAATTTTATCCGTTCAAAATAAGTAAGGCTAACCATCAGGGATTTTCGCAAAAAATTGAAAACTTTTTATTGTTGAAATTCCAGTCAAAAATGATTATAGGTAAAGTATATAACACGTTGAGCACGAAATTACCGGTAGCATGCATAAGGAAGGCTCGGTTATTGGAAGTTTCGCATTTTGAAATTCATCCACATTTGTATTCGAATCTGGATTGCAGACGAACGAGGTGACATATTGCAGCAAATTAAACGTTGATCTACTCATAAATACATTACTGATCGAAAATAATCGAAACATTCGGAATCGGTGACAATAAACTTTATCCGTTCAAAATAAGTAAGGCTAACCATCAGGGATTTTCGCAAAAAATTGAAAACTTTTTATTGTTGAAATTCCAGTCCAAAATGATTATAGGTAAAGTATATAACACGTTGAGCACGAAATTACCGGTAGCATGCATAAGGAAGGCTCGGTTATTGGAAGTTTCGCATTTTGAAATTCATCCACATTTGTATTCGAATCTGGATTGCAGACGAACGAGGTGACATATTGCAGCAAATTAAACGTTGATCTACTCATAAATACATTACTGATCGAAAATAATCGAAACATTCGGAATCGGTGACAATAAACTTTATCCGTTCAAAATAAGTAAGGCTAACCATCAGGGATTTTCGCAAAAAATTGAAAACTTTTTATTGTTGAAATTCCAGTCCAAAATGATTATAGGTAAAGTATATAACACGTTGAGCACGAAATTACCGGTAGCATGCATAAGGAAGGCTCGGTTATTGGAAGTTTTGCATTTTGAAATTCATCCACATTTGTATTCGAATCTGGATTGCAGACGAACGAGGTGACATATTGCAGCAAATTAAACGTTGATCTACTCATAAATACATTACTGATCGAAAATAATCGAAACATTCGGAATCGGTGACAATAAATTTTATCCGTTCAAAATAAGTAAGGCTAACCATCAGGGATTTTCGCAAAAAATTGAAAACTTTTTATTGTTGAAACTCCAGTCAAAAATGATTATAGGTAAAGTATATAACACGTTGAGCACGAAATTACCGGTAGCATGCATAAGGAAGGCTCGGTTATTGGAAGTTTCGCATTTTGAAATTCATCCACATTTGTATTCGAATCTGGATTGCAGACGAACGAGGTGACATATTGCAGCAAATTAAACGTTGATCTACTCATAAATACATTACTGATCGAAAATAATCGAAACATTCGGAATCGGTGACAATAAATTTTATCCGTTCAAAATAAGTAAGGCTAACCATCAGGGATTTTCGCAAAAAATTGAAAACTTTTTATTGTTGAAATTCCAGTCCAAAATGATTATAGGTAAAGTATATAACACGTTGAGCACGAAATTACCGGTAGCATGCATAAGGAAGGCTCGGTTATTGGAAGTTTTGCATTTTGAAATTCATCCACATTTGTATTCGAATCTGGATTGCAGACGAACGAGGTGACATATTGCAGCAAATTAAACGTTGATCTACTCATAAATACATTACTGATCGAAAATAATCGAAACATTCGGAATCGGTGACAATAAATTTTATCCGTTCAAAATAAGTAAGGCTAATCATCAGGGATTTTCGCAAAAAATTGAAAACTTTTTATTGTTGAAATTCCAGTCCAAAATGATTATAGGTAAAATATATAACACGTTGAGCACGAAATTACCGGTAGCATGCATAAGGAAGGCTCGGTTATTGGAAGTTTTGCATTTTGAAATTCATCCACATTTGTATTCGAATCTGGATTGCAGACGAACGAGGTGACATATTGCAGCAAATTAAACGTTGATCTACTCATAAATACATTACTGATCGAAAATAATCGAAACATTCGGAATCGGTGACAATAAATTTTATCCGTTCAAAATAAGTAAGGCTAACCATCAGGGATTTTCGCAAAAAATTGAAAACTTTTTATTGTTGAAATTCCAGTCCAAAATGATTATAGGTAAAATATATAACACGTTGAGCACGAAATTACCGGTAGCATGCATAAGGAAGGCTCGGTTATTGGAAGTTTTGCATTTTGAAATTCATCCACATTTGTATTCGAATCTGGATTGCAGACGAACGAGGTGACATATTGCAGCAAATTAAACGTTGATCTACTCATAAATACATTACTGATCGAAAATAATCGAAACATTCGGAATCGGTGACAATAAATTTTATCCGTTCAAAATAAGTAAGGCTAACCATCAGGGATTTTCGCAAAAAATTGAAAACTTTTTATTGTTGAAATTCCAGTCCAAAATGATTATAGGTAAAGTATATAACACGTTGAGCACGAAATTACCGGTAGCATGCATAAGGAAGGCTCGGTTATTGGAAGTTTTGCATTTTGAAATTCATCCACATTTGTATTCGAATCTGGATTGCAGACGAACGAGGTGACATATTGCAGCAAATTAAACGTTGATCTACTCATAAATACATTACTGATCGAAAATAATCGAAACATTCGGAATCGGTGACAATAAATTTTATCCGTTCAAAATAAGTAAGGCTAACCATCAGGGATTTTCGCAAAAAATTGAAAACTTTTTATTGTTGAAATTCCAGTCCAAAATGATTATAGGTAAAGTATATAACACGTTGAGCACGAAATTGCCGGTAGCATGCATAAGGAAGGCTCGGTTATTGGAAGTTTTGCATTTTGAAATTCATCCACATTTGTATTCGAATCTGGATTGCAGACGAACGAGGTGACATATTGCAGCAAATTAAACGTTGATCTACTCATAAATACATTACTGATCGAAAATAATCGAAACATTCGGAATCGGTGACAATAAATTTTATCCGTTCAAAATAAGTAAGGCTAACCATCAGGGATTTTCGCAAAAAATTGAAAACTTTTTATTGTTGAAATTCCAGTCCAAAATGATTATAGGTAAAGTATATAACACGGTGAGCACGAAATTACCGGTAGCATGCATAAGGAAGGCTCGGTTATTGGAAGTTTTGCATTTTGAAATTCATCCACATTTGTATTCGAATCTGGATTGCAGACGAACGAGGTGACATATTGCAGCAAATTAAACGTTGATCTACTCATAAATACATTACTGATCGAAAATAATCGAAACATTCGGAATCGGTGACAATAAATTTTATCCGTTCAAAATAAGTAAGGCTAACCATCAGGGATTTTCGCAAAAAATTGAAAACTTTTTATTGTTGAAATTCCAGTCCAAAATGATTATAGGTAAAGTATATAACACGGTGAGCACGAAATTACCGGTAGCATGCATAAGGAAGGCTCGGTTATTGGAAGTTTTGCATTTTGAAATTCATCCACATTTGTATTCGAATCTGGATTGCAGACGAACGAGGTGACATATTGCAGCAAATTAAACGTTGATCTACTCATAAATACATTACTGATCGAAAATAATCGAAACATTCGGAATCGGTGACAATAAATTTTATCCGTTCAAAATAAGTAAGGCTAACCATCAGGGATTTTCGCAAAAAATTGAAAACTTTTTATTGTTGAAATTCCAGTCCAAAATGATTATAGGTAAAGTATATAACACGGTGAGCACGAAATTACCGGTAGCATGCATAAGGAAGGCTCGGTTATTGGAAGTTTTGCATTTTGAAATTCATCCACATTTGTATTCGAATCTGGATTGCAGACGAACGAGGTGACATATTGCAGCAAATTAAACGTTGATCTACTCATAAATACATTACTGATCGAAAATAATCGAAACATTCGGAATCGGTGACAATAAACTTTATCCGTTCAAAATAAGTAAGGCTAACCATCAGGGATTTTCGCAAAAAATTGAAAACTTTTTATTGTTGAAATTCCAGTCCAAAATGATTATAGGTAAAGTATATAACACGTTGAGCACGAAATTACCGGTAGCATGCATAAGGAAGGCTCGGTTATTGGAAGTTTTGCATTTTGAAATTCATCCACATTTGTATTCGAATCTGGATTGCAGACGAACCAGGTGACATATTGCAACAAATTAAACGTTGATCTACTCATAAATACATTACTGATCGAAAATAATCAAAACATTCGGAATCGGTGACAATAAATTTTATCCGTTCAAAATAAGTAAGGCTAGCCATCAGGGATTTTCGCAAAAAATTGAAAACTCTTTATTGTTGAAATTCCAGTCCAAAATGATTATAGGTAAAGTATATAACACGTTGAGCACGAAATTACCGGTAGCATGCATAAGGAAGGCTCGGTTATTGGAAGTTTCGCATTTTGAAATTCATCCACATTTGTATTCGAATCTGGATTGCAGACGAACGAGGTGACATATTGCAGCAAATTAAACGTTGATCTACTCATAAATACATTACTGATCGAAAATAATCGAAACATTCGGAATCGGTGACAATAAATTTTATCCGTTCAAAATAAGTAAGGCTAACCATCAGGGATTTTCGCAAAAAATTGAAAACTCTTTATTGTTGAAATTCCAGTCCAAAATGATTATAGGTAAAGTATATAACACGTTGAGCACGAAATTACCGGTAGCATGCATAAGGAAGGCTCGGTTATTGGAAGTTTCGCATTTTGAAATTCATCCACATTTGTATTCGAATCTGGATTGCAGACGAACGAGGTGACATATTGCAGCAAATTAAACGTTGATCTACTCATAAATACATTACTGATCGAAAATAATCGAAACATTCGGAATCGGTGACAATAAATTTTATCCGTTCAAAGTAAGTAAGGCTAACCATCAGGGATTTTCGCAAAAAATTGAAAACTTTTTATTGTTGAAATTCCAGTCCAAAATGATTATAGGTAAAGTATATAACACGTTGAGCACGAAATTACCGGTAGCATGCATAAGGAAGGCTCGGTTATTGGAAGTTTTGCATTTTGAAATTCATCCACATTTGTATTCGAATCTGGATTGCAGACGAACGAGGTGACATATTGCAGCAAATTAAACGTTGATCTACTCATAAATACATTACTGATCGAAAATAATCGAAACATTCGGAATCGGTGACAATAAATTTTATCCGTTCAAAATAAGTAAGGCTAACCATCAGGGATTTTCGCAAAAAATTGAAAACTCTTTATTGTTGAAATTCCAGTCCAAAATGATTATAGGTAAAGTATATAACACGTTGAGCACGAAATTACCGGTGGCATGCATAAGGAAGGCTCGGTTATTGGAAGTTTTGCATTTTGAAATTCATCCACATTTGTATTCGAATCTGGATTGCAGACGAACCAGGTGACATATTGCAACAAATTAAACGTTGATCTACTCATAAATACATTACTGATCGAAAATAATCGAAACATTCGGAATCGGTGACAATAAATTTTATCCGTTCAAAATAAGTAAGGCTAACCATCAGGGATTTTCGCAAAAAATTGAAAACTCTTTATTGTTGAAATTCCAGTCCAAAATGATTATAGGTAAAGTATATAACACGTTGAGCACGAAATTACCGGTAGCATGCATAAGGAAGGCTCGGTTATTGGAAGTTTCGCATTTTGAAATTCATCCACATTTGTATTCGAATCTGGATTGCAGACGAACCAGGTGACATATTGCAACAAATTAAACGTTGATCTACTCATAAATACATTACTGATCGAAAATAATCGAAACATTCGGAATCGGTGACAATAAATTTTATCCGTTCAAAATAAGTAAGGCTAACCATCAGGGATTTTCGCAAAAAATTGAAAACTCTTTATTGTTGAAATTCCAGTCCAAAATGATTATAGGTAAAGTATATAACACGTTGAGCACGAAATTACCGGTAGCATGCATAAGGAAGGCTCGGTTATTGGAAGTTTTGCATTTTGAAATTCATCCACATTTGTATTCGAATCTGGATTGCAGACGAACGAGGTGACATATTGCAGCAAATTAAACGTTGATCTACTCATAAATACATTACTGATCGAAAATAATCGAAACATTCGGAATCGGTGACAATAAACTTTATCCGTTCAAAATAAGTAAGGCTAACCATCAGGGATTTTCGCAAAAAATTGAAAACTTTTTATTGTTGAAATTCCAGTCCAAAATGATTATAGGTAAAGTATATAACACGTTGAGCACGAAATTACCGGTAGCATGCATAAGGAAGGCTCGGTTATTGGAAGTTTTGCATTTTGAAATTCATCCACATTTGTATTCGAATCTGGATTGCAGACGAACGAGGTGACATATTGCAGCAAATTAAACGTTGATCTACTCATAAATACATTACTGATCGAAAATAATCGAAACATTCGGAATCGGTGACAATAAATTTTATCCGTTCAAAATAAGTAAGGCTAACCATCAGGGATTTTCGCAAAAAATTGAAAACTTTTTATTGTTGAAATTCCAGTCCAAAATGATTATAGGTAAAGTATATAACACGTTGAGCACGAAATTACCGGTAGCATGCATAAGGAAGGCTCGGTTATTGGAAGTTTTGCATTTTGAAATTCATCCACATTTGTATTCGAATCTGGATTGCAGACGAACGAGGTGACATATTGCAGCAAATTAAACGTTCATCTACTCATAAATACATTACTGATCGAAAATAATCGAAACATTCGGAATCGGTGACAATAAATTTTATCCGTTCAAAATAAGTAAGGCTAACCATCAGGGATTTTCGCAAAAAATTGAAAACTTTTTATTGTTGAAATTCCAGTCCAAAATGATTATAGGTAAAGTATATAACACGTTGAGCACGAAATTACCGGTAGCATGCATAAGGAAGGCTCGGTTATTGGAAGTTTTGCATTTTGAAATTCATCCACATTTGTATTCGAATCTGGATTGCAGACGAACGAGGTGACATATTGCAGCAAATTAAACGTTGATCTACTCATAAATACATTACTGATCGAAAATAATCGAAACATTCGGAATCGGTGACAATAAACTTTATCCGTTCAAAATAAGTAAGGCTAACCATCAGGGATTTTCGCAAAAAATTGAAAACTTTTTATTGTTGAAATTCCAGTCCAAAATGATTATAGGTAAAGTATATAACACGTTGAGCACGAAATTACCGGTGGCATGCATAAGGAAGGCTCGGTTATTGGAAGTTTCGCATTTTGAAATTCATCCACATTTGTATTCGAATCTGGATTGCAGACGAACGAGGTGACATATTGCAGCAAATTAAACGTTGATCTACTCATAAATACATTACTGATCGAAAATAATCGAAACATTCGGAATCGGTGACAATAAATTTTATCCGTTCAAAATAAGTAAGGCTAACCATCAGGGATTTTCGCAAAAAATTGAAAACTTTTTATTGTTGAAATTCCAGTCCAAAATGATTATAGGTAAAGTATATAACACGGTGAGCACGAAATTACCGGTAGCATGCATAAGGAAGGCTCGGTTATTGGAAGTTTTGCATTTTGAAATTCATCCACATTTGTATTCGAATCTGGATTGCAGACGAACGAGGTGACATATTGCAGCAAATTAAACGTTGATCTACTCATAAATACATTACTGATCGAAAATAATCGAAACATTCGGAATCGGTGACAATAAACTTTATCCGTTCAAAATAAGTAAGGCTAACCATCAGGGATTTTCGCAAAAAATTGAAAACTTTTTATTGTTGAAATTCCAGTCCAAAATGATTATAGGTAAAGTATATAACACGTTGAGCACGAAATTACCGGTGGCATGCATAAGGAAGGCTCGGTTATTGGAAGTTTCGCATTTTGAAATTCATCCACATTTGTATTCGAATCTGGATTGCAGACGAACGAGGTGACATATTGCAGCAAATTAAACGTTGATCTACTCATAAATACATTACTGATCGAAAATAATCGAAACATTCGGAATCGGTGACAATAAATTTTATCCGTTCAAAATAAGTAAGGCTAACCATCAGGGATTTTCGCAAAAAATTGAAAACTTTTTATTGTTGAAATTCCAGTCCAAAATGATTATAGGTAAAGTATATAACACGTTGAGCACGAAATTACCGGTAGCATGCATAAGGAAGGCTCGGTTATTGGAAGTTTTGCATTTTGAAATTCATCCACATTTGTATTCGAATCTGGATTGCAGACGAACGAGGTGACATATTGCAGCAAATTAAACGTTCATCTACTCATAAATACATTACTGATCGAAAATAATCGAAACATTCGGAATCGGTGACAATAAATTTTATCCGTTCAAAATAAGTAAGGCTAACCATCAGGGATTTTCGCAAAAAATTGAAAACTTTTTATTGTTGAAATTCCAGTCCAAAATGATTATAGGTAAAGTATATAACACGTTGAGCACGAAATTACCGGTAGCATGCATAAGGAAGGCTCGGTTATTGGAAGTTTTGCATTTTGAAATTCATCCACATTTGTATTCGAATCTGGATTGCAGACGAACGAGGTGACATATTGCAGCAAATTAAACGTTGATCTACTCATAAATACATTACTGATCGAAAATAATCGAAACATTCGGAATCGGTGACAATAAATTTTATCCGTTCAAAATAAGTAAGGCTAACCATCAGGGATTTTCGCAAAAAATTGAAAACTTTTTATTGTTGAAATTCCAGTCCAAAATGATTATAGGTAAAGTATATAACACGTTGAGCACGAAATTACCGGTAGCATGCATAAGGAAGGCTCGGTTATTGGAAGTTTTGCATTTTGAAATTCATCCACATTTGTATTCGAATCTGGATTGCAGACGAACGAGGTGACATATTGCAGCAAATTAAACGTTGATCTACTCATAAATACATTACTGATCGAAAATAATCGAAACATTCGGAATCGGTGACAATAAATTTTATCCGTTCAAAATAAGTAAGGCTAACCATCAGGGATTTTCGCAAAAAATTGAAAACTCTTTATTGTTGAAATTCCAGTCCAAAATGATTATAGGTAAAGTATATAACACGTTGAGCACGAAATTACCGGTAGCATGCATAAGGAAGGCTCGGTTATTGGAAGTTTCGCATTTTGAAATTCATCCACATTTGTATTCGAATCTGGATTGCAGACGAACGAGGTGACATATTGCAGCAAATTAAACGTTGATCTACTCATAAATACATTACTGATCGAAAATAATCGAAACATTCGGAATCGGTGACAATAAATTTTATCCGTTCAAAATAAGTAAGGCTAACCATCAGGGATTTTCGCAAAAAATTGAAAACTTTTTATTGTTGAAATTCCAGTCCAAAATGATTATAGGTAAAGTATATAACACGTTGAGCACGAAATTACCGGTAGCATGCATAAGGAAGGCTCGGTTATTGGAAGTTTTGCATTTTGAAATTCATCCACATTTGTATTCGAATCTGGATTGCAGACGAACCAGGTGACATATTGCAACAAATTAAACGTTGATCTACTCATAAATACATTACTGATCGAAAATAATCAAAACATTCGGAATCGGTGACAATAAATTTTATCCGTTCAAAATAAGTAAGGCTAGCCATCAGGGATTTTCGCAAAAAATTGAAAACTCTTTATTGTTGAAATTCCAGTCCAAAATGATTATAGGTAAAGTATATAACACGTTGAGCACGAAATTACCGGTAGCATGCATAAGGAAGGCTCGGTTATTGGAAGTTTCGCATTTTGAAATTCATCCACATTTGTATTCGAATCTGGATTGCAGACGAACGAGGTGACATATTGCAGCAAATTAAACGTTGATCTACTCATAAATACATTACTGATCGAAAATAATCGAAACATTCGGAATCGGTGACAATAAATTTTATCCGTTCAAAATAAGTAAGGCTAACCATCAGGGATTTTCGCAAAAAATTGAAAACTTTTTATTGTTGAAATTCCAGTCCAAAATGATTATAGGTAAAGTATATAACACGTTGAGCACGAAATTACCGGTAGCATGCATAAGGAAGGCTCGGTTATTGGAAGTTTTGCATTTTGAAATTCATCCACATTTGTATTCGAATCTGGATTGCAGACGAACGAGGTGACATATTGCAGCAAATTAAACGTTGATCTACTCATAAATACATTACTGATCGAAAATAATCGAAACATTCGGAATCGGTGACAATAAATTTTATCCGTTCAAAATAAGTAAGGCTAACCATCAGGGATTTTCGCAAAAAATTGAAAACTCTTTATTGTTGAAATTCCAGTCCAAAATGATTATAGGTAAAGTATATAACACGTTGAGCACGAAATTACCGGTGGCATGCATAAGGAAGGCTCGGTTATTGGAAGTTTTGCATTTTGAAATTCATCCACATTTGTATTCGAATCTGGATTGCAGACGAACCAGGTGACATATTGCAACAAATTAAACGTTGATCTACTCATAAATACATTACTGATCGAAAATAATCGAAACATTCGGAATCGGTGACAATAAATTTTATCCGTTCAAAATAAGTAAGGCTAACCATCAGGGATTTTCGCAAAAAATTGAAAACTTTTTATTGTTGAAATTCCAGTCCAAAATGATTATAGGTAAAGTATATAACACGGTGAGCACGAAATTACCGGTAGCATGCATAAGGAAGGCTCGGTTATTGGAAGTTTTGCATTTTGAAATTCATCCACATTTGTATTCGAATCTGGATTGCAGACGAACGAGGTGACATATTGCAACAAATTAAACGTTGATCTACTCATAAATACATTACTGATCGAAAATAATCGAAACATTCCGAATCGGTGACAATAAATTTTATCCGTTCAAAATAAGTAAGGCTAACCATCAGGGATTTTCGCAAAAAATTGAAAACTTTTTATTGTTGAAATTCCAGTCCAAAATGATTATAGGTAAAGTATATAACACGGTGAGCACGAAATTACCGGTAGCATGCATAAGGAAGGCTCGGTTATTGGAAGTTTTGCATTTTGAAATTCATCCACATTTGTATTCGAATCTGGATTGCAGACGAACGAGGTGACATATTGCAGCAAATTAAACGTTGATCTACTCATAAATACATTACTGATCGAAAATAATCGAAACATTCGGAATCGGTGACAATAAACTTTATCCGTTCAAAATAAGTAAGGCTAACCATCAGGGATTTTCGCAAAAAATTGAAAACTTTTTATTGTTGAAATTCCAGTCCAAAATGATTATAGGTAAAGTATATAACACGTTGAGCACGAAATTACCGGTGGCATGCATAAGGAAGGCTCGGTTATTGGAAGTTTCGCATTTTGAAATTCATCCACATTTGTATTCGAATCTGGATTGCAGACGAACGAGGTGACATATTGCAGCAAATTAAACGTTGATCTACTCATAAATACATTACTGATCGAAAATAATCGAAACATTCGGAATCGGTGACAATAAATTTTATCCGTTCAAAATAAGTAAGGCTAACCATCAGGGATTTTCGCAAAAAATTGAAAACTTTTTATTGTTGAAATTCCAGTCCAAAATGATTATAGGTAAAGTATATAACACGGTGAGCACGAAATTACCGGTAGCATGCATAAGGAAGGCTCGGTTATTGGAAGTTTTGCATTTTGAAATTCATCCACATTTGTATTCGAATCTGGATTGCAGACGAACGAGGTGACATATTGCAGCAAATTAAACGTTGATCTACTCATAAATACATTACTGATCGAAAATAATCGAAACATTCGGAATCGGTGACAATAAACTTTATCCGTTCAAAATAAGTAAGGCTAACCATCAGGGATTTTCGCAAAAAATTGAAAACTTTTTATTGTTGAAATTCCAGTCCAAAATGATTATAGGTAAAGTATATAACACGTTGAGCACGAAATTACCGGTGGCATGCATAAGGAAGGCTCGGTTATTGGAAGTTTCGCATTTTGAAATTCATCCACATTTGTATTCGAATCTGGATTGCAGACGAACGAGGTGACATATTGCAGCAAATTAAACGTTGATCTACTCATAAATACATTACTGATCGAAAATAATCGAAACATTCGGAATCGGTGACAATAAATTTTATCCGTTCAAAATAAGTAAGGCTAACCATCAGGGATTTTCGCAAAAAATTGAAAACTTTTTATTGTTGAAATTCCAGTCCAAAATGATTATAGGTAAAGTATATAACACGTTGAGCACGAAATTACCGGTAGCATGCATAAGGAAGGCTCGGTTATTGGAAGTTTTGCATTTTGAAATTCATCCACATTTGTATTCGAATCTGGATTGCAGACGAACGAGGTGACATATTGCAGCAAATTAAACGTTCATCTACTCATAAATACATTACTGATCGAAAATAATCGAAACATTCGGAATCGGTGACAATAAATTTTATCCGTTCAAAATAAGTAAGGCTAACCATCAGGGATTTTCGCAAAAAATTGAAAACTTTTTATTGTTGAAATTCCAGTCCAAAATGATTATAGGTAAAGTATATAACACGTTGAGCACGAAATTACCGGTAGCATGCATAAGGAAGGCTCGGTTATTGGAAGTTTTGCATTTTGAAATTCATCCACATTTGTATTCGAATCTGGATTGCAGACGAACGAGGTGACATATTGCAGCAAATTAAACGTTGATCTACTCATAAATACATTACTGATCGAAAATAATCGAAACATTCGGAATCGGTGACAATAAATTTTATCCGTTCAAAATAAGTAAGGCTAACCATCAGGGATTTTCGCAAAAAATTGAAAACTTTTTATTGTTGAAATTCCAGTCCAAAATGATTATAGGTAAAGTATATAACACGTTGAGCACGAAATTACCGGTAGCATGCATAAGGAAGGCTCGGTTATTGGAAGTTTTGCATTTTGAAATTCATCCACATTTGTATTCGAATCTGGATTGCAGACGAACGAGGTGACATATTGCAGCAAATTAAACGTTGATCTACTCATAAATACATTACTGATCGAAAATAATCGAAACATTCGGAATCGGTGACAATAAATTTTATCCGTTCAAAATAAGTAAGGCTAACCATCAGGGATTTTCGCAAAAAATTGAAAACTCTTTATTGTTGAAATTCCAGTCCAAAATGATTATAGGTAAAGTATATAACACGTTGAGCACGAAATTACCGGTAGCATGCATAAGGAAGGCTCGGTTATTGGAAGTTTCGCATTTTGAAATTCATCCACATTTGTATTCGAATCTGGATTGCAGACGAACGAGGTGACATATTGCAGCAAATTAAACGTTGATCTACTCATAAATACATTACTGATCGAAAATAATCGAAACATTCGGAATCGGTGACAATAAATTTTATCCGTTCAAAATAAGTAAGGCTAACCATCAGGGATTTTCGCAAAAAATTGAAAACTTTTTATTGTTGAAATTCCAGTCCAAAATGATTATAGGTAAAGTATATAACACGTTGAGCACGAAATTACCGGTAGCATGCATAAGGAAGGCTCGGTTATTGGAAGTTTTGCATTTTGAAATTCATCCACATTTGTATTCGAATCTGGATTGCAGACGAACCAGGTGACATATTGCAACAAATTAAACGTTGATCTACTCATAAATACATTACTGATCGAAAATAATCAAAACATTCGGAATCGGTGACAATAAATTTTATCCGTTCAAAATAAGTAAGGCTAGCCATCAGGGATTTTCGCAAAAAATTGAAAACTCTTTATTGTTGAAATTCCAGTCCAAAATGATTATAGGTAAAGTATATAACACGTTGAGCACGAAATTACCGGTAGCATGCATAAGGAAGGCTCGGTTATTGGAAGTTTCGCATTTTGAAATTCATCCACATTTGTATTCGAATCTGGATTGCAGACGAACGAGGTGACATATTGCAGCAAATTAAACGTTGATCTACTCATAAATACATTACTGATCGAAAATAATCGAAACATTCGGAATCGGTGACAATAAATTTTATCCGTTCAAAATAAGTAAGGCTAACCATCAGGGATTTTCGCAAAAAATTGAAAACTCTTTATTGTTGAAATTCCAGTCCAAAATGATTATAGGTAAAGTATATAACACGTTGAGCACGAAATTACCGGTAGCATGCATAAGGAAGGCTCGGTTATTGGAAGTTTCGCATTTTGAAATTCATCCACATTTGTATTCGAATCTGGATTGCAGACGAACCAGGTGACATATTGCAACAAATTAAACGTTGATCTACTCATAAATACATTACTGATCGAAAATAATCGAAACATTCGGAATCGGTGACAATAAATTTTATCCGTTCAAAATAAGTAAGGCTAACCATCAGGGATTTTCGCAAAAAATTGAAAACTCTTTATTGTTGAAATTCCAGTCCAAAATGATTATAGGTAAAGTATATAACACGTTGAGCACGAAATTACCGGTGGCATGCATAAGGAAGGCTCGGTTATTGGAAGTTTTGCATTTTGAAATTCATCCACATTTGTATTCGAATCTGGATTGCAGACGAACCAGGTGACATATTGCAACAAATTAAACGTTGATCTACTCATAAATACATTACTGATCGAAAATAATCGAAACATTCGGAATCGGTGACAATAAATTTTATCCGTTCAAAATAAGTAAGGCTAACCATCAGGGATTTTCGCAAAAAATTGAAAACTCTTTATTGTTGAAATTCCAGTCCAAAATGATTATAGGTAAAGTATATAACACGTTGAGCACGAAATTACCGGTGGCATGCATAAGGAAGGCTCGGTTATTGGAAGTTTCGCATTTTGAAATTCATCCACATTTGTATTCGAATCTGGATTGCAGACGAACGAGGTGACATATTGCAGCAAATTAAACGTTGATCTACTCATAAATACATTACTGATCGAAAATAATCGAAACATTCGGAATCGGTGACAATAAATTTTATCCGTTCAAAATAAGTAAGGCTAACCATCAGGGATTTTCGCAAAAAATTGAAAACTCTTTATTGTTGAAATTCCAGTCCAAAATGATTATAGGTAAAGTATATAACACGTTGAGCACGAAATTACCGGTAGCATGCATAAGGAAGGCTCGGTTATTGGAAGTTTCGCATTTTGAAATTCATCCACATTTGTATTCGAATCTGGATTGCAGACGAACGAGGTGACATATTGCAGCAAATTAAACGTTGATCTACTCATAAATACATTACTGATCGAAAATAATCGAAACATTCGGAATCGGTGACAATAAATTTTATCCGTTCAAAATAAGTAAGGCTAGCCATCAGGGATTTTCGCAAAAAATTGAAAACTTTTTATTGTTGAAATTCCAGTCCAAAATGATTATAGGTAAAGTATATAACACGTTGAGCACGAAATTACCGGTAGCATGCATAAGGAAGGCTCGGTTATTGGAAGTTTTGCATTTTGAAATTCATCCACATTTGTATTCGAATCTGGATTGCAGACGAACGAGGTGACATATTGCAGCAAATTAAACGTTGATCTACTCATAAATACATTACTGATCGAAAATAATCGAAACATTCGGAATCGGTGACAATAAATTTTATCCGTTCAAAATAAGTAAGGCTAACCATCAGGGATTTTCGCAAAAAATTGAAAACTCTTTATTGTTGAAATTCCAGTCCAAAATGATTATAGGTAAAGTATATAACACGTTGAGCACGAAATTACCGGTAGCATGCATAAGGAAGGCTCGGTTATTGGAAGTTTTGCATTTTGAAATTCATCCACATTTGTATTCGAATCTGGATTGCAGACGAACCAGGTGACATATTGCAGCAAATTAAACGTTGATCTACTCATAAATACATTACTGATCGAAAATAATCGAAACATTCGGAATCGGTGACAATAAATTTTATCCGTTCAAAATAAGTAAGGCTAACCATCAGGGATTTTCGCAAAAAATTGAAAACTCTTTATTGTTGAAATTCCAGTCCAAAATGATTATAGGTAAAGTATATAACACGTTGAGCACGAAATTACCGGTAGCATGCATAAGGAAGGCTCGGTTATTGGAAGTTTCGCATTTTGAAATTCATCCACATTTGTATTCGAATCTGGATTGCAGACGAACCAGGTGACATATTGCAACAAATTAAACGTTGATCTACTCATAAATACATTACTGATCGAAAATAATCGAAACATTCGGAATCGGTGACAATAAATTTTATCCGTTCAAAATAAGTAAGGCTAACCATCAGGGATTTTCGCAAAAAATTGAAAACTCTTTATTGTTGAAATTCCAGTCCAAAATGATTATAGGTAAAGTATATAACACGTTGAGCACGAAATTACCGGTGGCATGCATAAGGAAGGCTCGGTTATTGGAAGTTTTGCATTTTGAAATTCATCCACATTTGTATTCGAATCTGGATTGCAGACGAACCAGGTGACATATTGCAACAAATTAAACGTTGATCTACTCATAAATACATTACTGATCGAAAATAATCGAAACATTCGGAATCGGTGACAATAAATTTTATCCGTTCAAAATAAGTAAGGCTAACCATCAGGGATTTTCGCAAAAAATTGAAAACTCTTTATTGTTGAAATTCCAGTCCAAAATGATTATAGGTAAAGTATATAACACGTTGAGCACGAAATTACCGGTGGCATGCATAAGGAAGGCTCGGTTATTGGAAGTTTTGCATTTTGAAATTCATCCACATTTGTATTCGAATCTGGATTGCAGACGAACCAGGTGACATATTGCAACAAATTAAACGTTGATCTACTCATAAATACATTACTGATCGAAAATAATCGAAACATTCGGAATCGGTGACAATAAATTTTATCCGTTCAAAATAAGTAAGGCTAACCATCAGGGATTTTCGCAAAAAATTGAAAACTCTTTATTGTTGAAATTCCAGTCCAAAATGATTATAGGTAAAGTATATAACACGTTGAGCACGAAATTACCGGTAGCATGCATAAGGAAGGCTCGGTTATTGGAAGTTTCGCATTTTGAAATTCATCCACATTTGTATTCGAATCTGGATTGCAGACGAACCAGGTGACATATTGCAACAAATTAAACGTTGATCTACTCATAAATACATTACTGATCGAAAATAATCGAAACATTCGGAATCGGTGACAATAAATTTTATCCGTTCAAAATAAGTAAGGCTAACCATCAGGGATTTTCGCAAAAAATTGAAAACTCTTTATTGTTGAAATTCCAGTCCAAAATGATTATAGGTAAAGTATATAACACGTTGAGCACGAAATTACCGGTGGCATGCATAAGGAAGGCTCGGTTATTGGAAGTTTTGCATTTTGAAATTCATCCACATTTGTATTCGAATCTGGATTGCAGACGAACCAGGTGACATATTGCAACAAATTAAACGTTGATCTACTCATAAATACATTACTGATCGAAAATAATCGAAACATTCGGAATCGGTGACAATAAATTTTATCCGTTCAAAATAAGTAAGGCTAACCATCAGGGATTTTCGCAAAAAATTGAAAACTCTTTATTGTTGAAATTCCAGTCCAAAATGATTATAGGTAAAGTATATAACACGTTGAGCACGAAATTACCGGTGGCATGCATAAGGAAGGCTCGGTTATTGGAAGTTTCGCATTTTGAAATTCATCCACATTTGTATTCGAATCTGGATTGCAGACGAACGAGGTGACATATTGCAGCAAATTAAACGTTGATCTACTCATAAATACATTACTGATCGAAAATAATCGAAACATTCGGAATCGGTGACAATAAATTTTATCCGTTCAAAATAAGTAAGGCTAACCATCAGGGATTTTCGCAAAAAATTGAAAACTCTTTATTGTTGAAATTCCAGTCCAAAATGATTATAGGTAAAGTATATAACACGTTGAGCACGAAATTACCGGTAGCATGCATAAGGAAGGCTCGGTTATTGGAAGTTTCGCATTTTGAAATTCATCCACATTTGTATTCGAATCTGGATTGCAGACGAACGAGGTGACATATTGCAGCAAATTAAACGTTGATCTACTCATAAATACATTACTGATCGAAAATAATCGAAACATTCGGAATCGGTGACAATAAATTTTATCCGTTCAAAATAAGTAAGGCTAACCATCAGGGATTTTCGCAAAAAATTGAAAACTTTTTATTGTTGAAATTCCAGTCCAAAATGATTATAGGTAAAGTATATAACACGTTGAGCACGAAATTACCGGTAGCATGCATAAGGAAGGCTCGGTTATTGGAAGTTTTGCATTTTGAAATTCATCCACATTTGTATTCGAATCTGGATTGCAGACGAACGAGGTGACATATTGCAGCAAATTAAACGTTGATCTACTCATAAATACATTACTGATCGAAAATAATCGAAACATTCGGAATCGGTGACAATAAATTTTATCCGTTCAAAATAAGTAAGGCTAACCATCAGGGATTTTCGCAAAAAATTGAAAACTCTTTATTGTTGAAATTCCAGTCCAAAATGATTATAGGTAAAGTATATAACACGTTGAGCACGAAATTACCGGTAGCATGCATAAGGAAGGCTCGGTTATTGGAAGTTTTGCATTTTGAAATTCATCCACATTTGTATTCGAATCTGGATTGCAGACGAACCAGGTGACATATTGCAACAAATTAAACGTTGATCTACTCATAAATATATTACTGATCGAAAATAATCGAAACATTCGGAATCGGTGACAATAAATTTTATCCGTTCAAAATAAGTAAGGCTAACCATCAGGGATTTTCGCAAAAAATTGAAAACTCTTTATTGTTGAAATTCCAGTCCAAAATGATTATAGGTAAAGTATATAACACGTTGAGCACGAAATTACCGGTGGCATGCATAAGGAAGGCTCGGTTATTGGAAGTTTCGCATTTTGAAATTCATCCACATTTGTATTCGAATCTGGATTGCAGACGAACCAGGTGACATATTGCAACAAATTAAACGTTGATCTACTCATAAATACATTACTGATCGAAAATAATCGAAACATTCGGAATCGGTGACAATAAATTTTATCCGTTCAAAATAAGTAAGGCTAACCATCAGGGATTTTCGCAAAAAATTAAAAACTCTTTATTGTTGAAATTCCAGTCCAAAATGATTATAGGTAAAGTATATAACACGTTGAGCACGAAATTACCGGTAGCATGCATAAGGAAGGCTCGGTTATTGGAAGTTTCGCATTTTGAAATTCATCCACATTTGTATTCGAATCTGGATTGCAGACGAACCAGGTGACATATTGCAACAAATTAAACGTTGATCTACTCATAAATACATTACTGATCGAAAATAATCGAAACATTCGGAATCGGTGACAATAAATTTTATCCGTTCAAAATAAGTAAGGCTAACCATCAGGGATTTTCGCAAAAAATTGAAAACTCTTTATTGTTGAAATTCCAGTCCAAAATGATTATAGGTAAAGTATATAACACGTTGAGCACGAAATTACCGGTGGCATGCATAAGGAAGGCTCGGTTATTGGAAGTTTTGCATTTTGAAATTCATCCACATTTGTATTCGAATCTGGATTGCAGACGAACCAGGTGACATATTGCAACAAATTAAACGTTGATCTACTCATAAATACATTACTGATCGAAAATAATCGAAACATTCGGAATCGGTGACAATAAATTTTATCCGTTCAAAATAAGTAAGGCTAACCATCAGGGATTTTCGCAAAAAATTGAAAACTCTTTATTGTTGAAATTCCAGTCCAAAATGATTATAGGTAAAGTATATAACACGTTGAGCACGAAATTACCGGTAGCATGCATAAGGAAGGCTCGGTTATTGGAAGTTTCGCATTTTGAAATTCATCCACATTTGTATTCGAATCTGGATTGCAGACGAACCAGGTGACATATTGCAACAAATTAAACGTTGATCTACTCATAAATACATTACTGATCGAAAATAATCGAAACATTCGGAATCGGTGACAATAAATTTTATCCGTTCAAAATAAGTAAGGCTAACCATCAGGGATTTTCGCAAAAAATTGAAAACTCTTTATTGTTGAAATTCCAGTCCAAAATGATTATAGGTAAAGTATATAACACGTTGAGCACGAAATTACCGGTGGCATGCATAAGGAAGGCTCGGTTATTGGAAGTTTTGCATTTTGAAATTCATCCACATTTGTATTCGAATCTGGATTGCAGACGAACCAGGTGACATATTGCAACAAATTAAACGTTGATCTACTCATAAATACATTACTGATCGAAAATAATCGAAACATTCGGAATCGGTGACAATAAATTTTATCCGTTCAAAATAAGTAAGGCTAACCATCAGGGATTTTCGCAAAAAATTGAAAACTCTTTATTGTTGAAATTCCAGTCCAAAATGATTATAGGTAAAGTATATAACACGTTGAGCACGAAATTACCGGTGGCATGCATAAGGAAGGCTCGGTTATTGGAAGTTTTGCATTTTGAAATTCATCCACATTTGTATTCGAATCTGGATTGCAGACGAACCAGGTGACATATTGCAACAAATTAAACGTTGATCTACTCATAAATACATTACTGATCGAAAATAATCGAAACATTCGGAATCGGTGACAATAAATTTTATCCGTTCAAAATAAGTAAGGCTAACCATCAGGGATTTTCGCAAAAAATTGAAAACTCTTTATTGTTGAAATTCCAGTCCAAAATGATTATAGGTAAAGTATATAACACGTTGAGCACGAAATTACCGGTGGCATGCATAAGGAAGGCTCGGTTATTGGAAGTTTTGCATTTTGAAATTCATCCACATTTGTATTCGAATCTGGATTGCAGACGAACCAGGTGACATATTGCAACAAATTAAACGTTGATCTACTCATAAATACATTACTGATCGAAAATAATCGAAACATTCGGAATCGGTGACAATAAATTTTATCCGTTCAAAATAAGTAAGGCTAACCATCAGGGATTTTCGCAAAAAATTGAAAACTCTTTATTGTTGAAATTCCAGTCCAAAATGATTATAGGTAAAGTATATAACACGTTGAGCACGAAATTACCGGTAGCATGCATAAGGAAGGCTCGGTTATTGGAAGTTTCGCATTTTGAAATTCATCCACATTTGTATTCGAATCTGGATTGCAGACGAACCAGGTGACATATTGCAACAAATTAAACGTTGATCTACTCATAAATACATTACTGATCGAAAATAATCGAAACATTCGGAATCGGTGACAATAAATTTTATCCGTTCAAAATAAGTAAGGCTAACCATCAGGGATTTTCGCAAAAAATTGAAAACTCTTTATTGTTGAAATTCCAGTCCAAAATGATTATAGGTAAAGTATATAACACGTTGAGCACGAAATTACCGGTGGCATGCATAAGGAAGGCTCGGTTATTGGAAGTTTTGCATTTTGAAATTCATCCACATTTGTATTCGAATCTGGATTGCAGACGAACCAGGTGACATATTGCAACAAATTAAACGTTGATCTACTCATAAATACATTACTGATCGAAAATAATCGAAACATTCGGAATCGGTGACAATAAATTTTATCCGTTCAAAATAAGTAAGGCTAACCATCAGGGATTTTCGCAAAAAATTGAAAACTCTTTATTGTTGAAATTCCAGTCCAAAATGATTATAGGTAAAGTATATAACACGTTGAGCACGAAATTACCGGTGGCATGCATAAGGAAGGCTCGGTTATTGGAAGTTTTGCATTTTGAAATTCATCCACATTTGTATTCGAATCTGGATTGCAGACGAACCAGGTGACATATTGCAACAAATTAAACGTTGATCTACTCATAAATACATTACTGATCGAAAATAATCGAAACATTCGGAATCGGTGACAATAAATTTTATCCGTTCAAAATAAGTAAGGCTAACCATCAGGGATTTTCGCAAAAAATTGAAAACTCTTTATTGTTGAAATTCCAGTCCAAAATGATTATAGGTAAAGTATATAACACGTTGAGCACGAAATTACCGGTGGCATGCATAAGGAAGGCTCGGTTATTGGAAGTTTTGCATTTTGAAATTCATCCACATTTGTATCGAATCTGGATTGCAGACGAACCAGGTGACATATTGCAACAAATTAAACGTTGATCTACTCATAAATACATTACTGATCGAAAATAATCGAAACATTCGGAATCGGTGACAATAAATTTTATCCGTTCAAAATAAGTAAGGCTAACCATCAGGGATTTTCGCAAAAAATTGAAAACTCTTTATTGTTGAAATTCCAGTCCAAAATGATTATAGGTAAAGTATATAACACGTTGAGCACGAAATTACCGGTGGCATGCATAAGGAAGGCTCGGTTATTGGAAGTTTTGCATTTTGAAATTCATCCACATTTGTATTCGAATCTGGATTGCAGACGAACCAGGTGACATATTGCAACAAATTAAACGTTGATCTACTCATAAATACATTACTGATCGAAAATAATCGAAACATTCGGAATCGGTGACAATAAATTTTATCCGTTCAAAATAAGTAAGGCTAACCATCAGGGATTTTCGCAAAAAATTGAAAACTCTTTATTGTTGAAATTCCAGTCCAAAATGATTATAGGTAAAGTATATAACACGTTGAGCACGAAATTACCGGTGGCATGCATAAGGAAGGCTCGGTTATTGGAAGTTTTGCATTTTGAAATTCATCCACATTTGTATTCGAATCTGGATTGCAGACGAACCAGGTGACATATTGCAACAAATTAAACGTTGATCTACTCATAAATACATTACTGATCGAAAATAATCGAAACATTCGGAATCGGTGACAATAAATTTTATCCGTTCAAAATAAGTAAGGCTAACCATCAGGGATTTTCGCAAAAAATTGAAAACTCTTTATTGTTGAAATTCCAGTCCAAAATGATTATAGGTAAAGTATATAACACGTTGAGCACGAAATTACCGGTGGCATGCATAAGGAAGGCTCGGTTATTGGAAGTTTTGCATTTTGAAATTCATCCACATTTGTATCGAATCTGGATTGCAGACGAACCAGGTGACATATTGCAACAAATTAAACGTTGATCTACTCATAAATACATTACTGATCGAAAATAATCGAAACATTCGGAATCGGTGACAATAAATTTTATCCGTTCAAAATAAGTAAGGCTAACCATCAGGGATTTTCGCAAAAAATTGAAAACTTTTTATTGTTGAAATTCCAGTCCAAAATGATTATAGGTAAAGTATATAACACGTTGAGCACGAAATTACCGGTGGCATGCATAAGGAAGGCTCGGTTATTGGAAGTTTTGCATTTTGAAATTCATCCACATTTGTATTCGAATCTGGATTGCAGACGAACCAGGTGACATATTGCAACAAATTAAACGTTGATCTACTCATAAATACATTACTGATCGAAAATAATCGAAACATTCGGAATCGGTGACAATAAATTTTATCCGTTCAAAATAAGTAAGGCTAACCATCAGGGATTTTCGCAAAAAATTGAAAACTTTTTATTGTTGAAATTCCAGTCCAAAATGATTATAGGTAAAGTATATAACACGTTGAGCACGAAATTACCGGTGGCATGCATAAGGAAGGCTCGGTTATTGGAAGTTTCGCATTTTGAAATTCATCCACATTTGTATTCGAATCTGGATTGCAGACGAACGAGGTGACATATTGCAGCAAATTAAACGTTGATCTACTCATAAATACATTACTGATCGAAAATAATCGAAACATTCGGAATCGGTGACAATAAATTTTATCCGTTCAAAATAAGTAAGGCATCAGGGATTTTCGCAAAAAATTGAAAACTCTTTATTGTTGAAATTCCAGTCCAAAATGATTATAGGTAAAGTATATAACACGTTGAGCACGAAATTACCGGTGGCATGCATAAGGAAGGCTCGGTTATTGGAAGTTTTGCATTTTGAAATTCATCCACATTTGTATTCGAATCTGGATTGCAGACGAACGAGGTGACATATTGCAGCAAATTAAACGTTAATCTACTCATAAATACATTACTGATCGAAAATAATCGAAACATTCGGAATCGGTGACAATAAATTTTATCCGTTCAAAATAAGTAAGGCTAACCATCAGGGATTTTCGCAAAAAATTGAAAACTCTTTATTGTTGAAATTCCAGTCCAAAATGATTATAGGTAAAGTATATAACACGTTGAGCACGAAATTACCGGTGGCATGCATAAGGAAGGCTCGGTTATTGGAAGTTTTGCATTTTGAAATTCATCCACATTTGTATTCGAATCTGGATTGCAGACGAACCAGGTGACATATTGCAACAAATTAAACGTTGATCTACTCATAAATACATTACTGATCGAAAATAATCGAAACATTCGGAATCGGTGACAATAAATTTTATCCGTTCAAAATAAGTAAGGCTAACCATCAGGGATTTTCGCAAAAAATTGAAAACTCTTTATTGTTGAAATTCCAGTCCAAAATGATTATAGGTAAAGTATATAACACGTTGAGCACGAAATTACCGGTAGCATGCATAAGGAAGGCTCGGTTATTGGAAGTTTCGCATTTTGAAATTCATCCACATTTGTATTCGAATCTGGATTGCAGACGAACGAGGTGACATATTGCAGCAAATTAAACGTTGATCTACTCATAAATACATTACTGATCGAAAATAATCGAAACATTCGGAATCGGTGACAATAAATTTTATCCGTTCAAAATAAGTAAGGCTAACCATCAGGGATTTTCGCAAAAAATTGAAAACTTTTTATTGTTGAAATTCTAGTCCAAAATGATTATAGCTAAAGTATATAACACGTTGAGCACGAAATTACCGGTGGCATGCATAAGGAAGGCTCGGTTATTGGAAGTTTTGCATTTTGAAATTCATCCATATTTGTATTCGAATCTGGATTGCAGACGAACGAGGTGACATATTGCAGCAAATTAAACGTTGATCTACTCATAAATACATTACTGATCGAAAATAATCGAAACATTCGGAATCGGTGACAATAAATTTTATCCGTTCAAAATAAGTAAGGCTAACCATTAGGGATTTTCGCAAAAAATTGAAAACTTTTTATTGTTGAAATTCCAGTCCAAAATGATTATAGGTAAAGTATATAACACGTTGAGCACGAAATTACCGGTGGCATGCATAAGGAAGGCTCGGTTATTGGAAGTTTTGCATTTTGAAATTCATCCACATTTGTATTCGAATCTGGATTGCAGACGAACGAGGTGACATATTGCAGCAAATTAAACGTTGATCTACTCATAAATACATTACTGATCGAAAATAATCGAAACATTCGGAATCGGTGACAATAAATTTTATCCGTTCAAAATAAGTAAGGCTAACCATTAGGGATTTTCGCAAAAAATTGAAAACTTTTTATTGTTGAAATTCCAGTCCAAAATGATTATAGGTAAAGTATATAACACGTTGAGCACGAAATTACCGGTGGCATGCATAAGGAAGGCTCGGTTATTGGAAGTTTTGCATTTTGAAATTCATCCACATTTGTATTCGAATCTGGATTGCAGACGAACGAGGTGACATATTGCAGCAAATTAAACGTTGATCTACTCATAAATACATTACTGATCGAAAATAATCGAAACATTCGGAATCGGTGACAATAAATTTTATCCGTTCAAAATAAGTAAGGCTAACCATCAGGGATTTTCGCAAAAAATTGAAAACTCTTTATTGTTGAAATTCCAGTCCAAAATGATTATAGGTAAAGTATATAACACGTTGAGCACGAAATTACCGGTAGCATGCATAAGGAAGGCTCGGTTATTGGAAGTTTCGCATTTTGAAATTCATCCACATTTGTATTCGAATCTGGATTGCAGACGAACGAGGTGACATATTGCAGCAAATTAAACGTTGATCTACTCATAAATACATTACTGATCGAAAATAATCGAAACATTCGGAATCGGTGACAATAAATTTTATCCGTTCAAAATAAGTAAGGCTAACCATCAGGGATTTTCGCAAAAAATTGAAAACTCTTTATTGTTGAAATTCCAGTCCAAAATGATTATAGGTAAAGTATATAACACGTTGAGCACGAAATTACCGGTAGCATGCATAAGGAAGGCTCGGTTATTGGAAGTTTTGCATTTTGAAATTCATCCACATTTGTATTCGAATCTGGATTGCAGACGAACGAGGTGACATATTGCAGCAAATTAAACGTTGATCTACTCATAAATACATTACTGATCGAAAATAATCGAAACATTCGGAATCGGTGACAATAAATTTTATCCGTTCAAAATAAGTAAGGCTAACCATCAGGGGTTTTCGCAAAAAATTGAAAACTCTTTATTGTTGAAATTCCAGTCCAAAATGATTATAGGTAAAGTATATAACACGTTGAGCACGAAATTACCGGTAGCATGCATAAGGAAGGCTCGGTTATTGGAAGTTTCGCATTTTGAAATTCATCCACATTTGTATTCGAATCTGGATTGCAGACGAACGAGGTGACATATTGCAGCAAATTAAACGTTGATCTACTCATAAATACATTACTGATCGAAAATAATCGAAACATTCGGAATCGGTGACAATAAATTTTATCCGTTCAAAATAAGTAAGGCTAACCATCAGGGATTTTCGCAAAAAATTGAAAACTCTTTATTGTTGAAATTCCAGTCCAAAATGATTATAGGTAAAGTATATAACACGTTGAGCACGAAATTACCGGTAGCATGCATAAGGAAGGCTCGGTTATTGGAAGTTTTGCATTTTGAAATTCATCCACATTTGTATTCGAATCTGGATTGCAGACGAACGAGGTGACATATTGCAGCAAATTAAACGTTGATCTACTCATAAATACATTACTGATCGAAAATAATCGAAACATTCGGAATCGGTGACAATAAATTTTATCCGTTCAAAATAAGTAAGGCTAACCATCAGGGGTTTTCGCAAAAAATTGAAAACTCTTTATTGTTGAAATTCCAGTCCAAAATGATTATAGGTAAAGTATATAACACGTTGAGCACGAAATTACCGGTAGCATGCATAAGGAAGGCTCGGTTATTGGAAGTTTCGCATTTTGAAATTCATCCACATTTGTATTCGAATCTGGATTGCAGACGAACGAGGTGACATATTGCAGCAAATTAAACGTTGATCTACTCATAAATACATTACTGATCGAAAATAATCGAAACATTCGGAATCGGTGACAATAAATTTTATCCGTTCAAAATAAGTAAGGCTAACCATCAGGGATTTTCGCAAAAAATTGAAAACTTTTTATTGTTGAAATTCCAGTCCAAAATGATTATAGGTAAAGTATATAACACGTTGAGCACGAAATTACCGGTAGCATGCATAAGGAAGGCTCGGTTATTGGAAGTTTTGCATTTTGAAATTCATCCACATTTGTATTCGAATCTGGATTGCAGACGAACGAGGTGACATATTGCAGCAAATTAAACGTTGATCTACTCATAAATACATTACTGATCGAAAATAATCGAAACATTCGGAATCGGTGACAATAAATTTTATCCGTTCAAAATAAGTAAGGCTAACCATCAGGGATTTTCGCAAAAAATTGAAAACTCTTTATTGTTGAAATTCCAGTCCAAAATGATTATAGGTAAAGTATATAACACGTTGAGCACGAAATTACCGGTAGCATGCATAAGGAAGGCTCGGTTATTGGAAGTTTCGCATTTTGAAATTCATCCACATTTGTATTCGAATCTGGATTGCAGACGAACGAGGTGACATATTGCAGCAAATTAAACGTTGATCTACTCATAAATACATTACTGATCGAAAATAATCGAAACATTCGGAATCGGTGACAATAAATTTTATCCGTTCAAAATAAGTAAGGCTAACCATCAGGGATTTTCGCAAAAAATGAAAACTTTTTATTGTTCAAATTCCAGTCCAAAATGATTATAGGTAAAGTATATAACACGTTGAGCACGAAATTACCGGTAGCATGCATAAGGAAGGCTCGGTTATTGGAAGTTTTGCATTTTGAAATTCATCCACATTTGTATTCGAATCTGGATTGCAGACGAACGAGGTGACATATTGCAGCAAATTAAACGTTGATCTACTCATAAATACATTACTGATCGAAAATAATCGAAACATTCGGAATCGGTGACAATAAATTTTATCCGTTCAAAATAAGTAAGGCTAACCATTAGGGATTTTCGCAAAAAATTGAAAACTTTTTATTGTTGAAATTCCAGTCCAAAATGATTATAGGTAAAGTATATAACACGTTGAGCACGAAATTACCGGTGGCATGCATAAGGAAGGCTCGGTTATTGGAAGTTTTGCATTTTGAAATTCATCCATATTTGTATTCGAATCTGGATTGCAGACGAACCAGGTGACATATTGCAACAAATTAAACTAAACGTTGATCTACTCATAAATACATTACTGATCGAAAATAATCGAAACATTCGGAATCGGTGACAATAAATTTTATCCGTTCAAAATAAGTAAGGCTAACCATCAGGGATTTTCGCAAAAAATTGAAAACTTTTTATTGTTGAAATTCCAGTCCAAAATGATTATAGGTAAAGTATATAACACGTTGAGCACGAAATTACCGGTAGCATGCATAAGGAAGGCTCGGTTATTGGAAGTTTTGCATTTTGAAATTCATCCACATTTGTATTCGAATCTGGATTGCAGACGAACGAGGTGACATATTGCAGCAAATTAAACGTTGATCTACTCATAAATACATTACTGATCGAAAATAATCGAAACATTCGGAATCGGTGACAATAAATTTTATCCGTTCAAAATAAGTAAGGCTAACCATCAGGGATTTTCGCAAAAAATTGAAAACTTTTTATTGTTGAAATTCCAGTCCAAAATGATTATAGGTAAAGTATATAACACGTTGAGCACGAAATTACCGGTAGCATGCATAAGGAAGGCTCGGTTATTGGAAGTTTTGCATTTTGAAATTCATCCACATTTGTATTCGAATCTGGATTGCAGACGAACGAGGTGACATATTGCAGCAAATTAAACGTTGATCTACTCATAAATACATTACTGATCGAAAATAATCGAAACATTCGGAATCGGTGACAATAAATTTTATCCGTTCAAAATAAGTAAGGCTAACCATTAGGGATTTTCGCAAAAAATTGAAAACTTTTTATTGTTGAAATTCCAGTCCAAAATGATTATAGGTAAAGTATATAACACGTTGAGCACGAAATTACCGGTGGCATGCATAAGGAAGGCTCGGTTATTGGAAGTTTTGCATTTTGAAATTCATCCATATTTGTATTCGAATCTGGATTGCAGACGAACCAGGTGACATATTGCAACAAATTAAACTAAACGTTGATCTACTCATAAATACATTACTGATCGAAAATAATCGAAACATTCGGAATCGGTGACAATAAATTTTATCCGTTCAAAATAAGTAAGGCTAACCATCAGGGATTTTCGCAAAAAATTGAAAACTTTTTATTGTTCAAATTCCAGTCCAAAATGATTATAGGTAAAGTATATAACACGTTGAGCACGAAATTACCGGTAGCATGCATAAGGAAGGCTCGGTTATTGGAAGTTTTGCATTTTGAAATTCATCCACATTTGTATTCGAATCTGGATTGCAGACGAACGAGGTGACATATTGCAGCAAATTAAACGTTGATCTACTCATAAATACATTACTGATCGAAAATAATCGAAACATTCGGAATCGGTGACAATAAATTTTATCCGTTCAAAATAAGTAAGGCTAACCATCAGGGATTTTCGCAAAAAATTGAAAACTCTTTATTGTTGAAATTCCAGTCCAAAATGATTATAGGTAAAGTATATAACACGTTGAGCACGAAATTACCGGTAGCATGCATAAGGAAGGCTCGGTTATTGGAAGTTTCGCATTTTGAAATTCATCCACATTTGTATTCGAATCTGGATTGCAGACGAACGAGGTGACATATTGCAGCAAATTAAACGTTGATCTACTCATAAATACATTACTGATCGAAAATAATCGAAACATTCGGAATCGGTGACAATAAATTTTATCCGTTCAAAATAAGTAAGGCTAACCATCAGGGATTTTCGCAAAAAATTGAAAACTTTTTATTGTTGAAATTCCAGTCCAAAATGATTATAGGTAAAGTATATAACACGTTGAGCACGAAATTACCGGTAGCATGCATAAGGAAGGCTCGGTTATTGGAAGTTTTGCATTTTGAAATTCATCCATATTTGTATTCGAATCTGGATTGCAGACGAACCAGGTGACATATTGCAACAAATTAAACTAAACGTTGATCTACTCATAAATACATTACTGATCGAAAATAATCGAAACATTCGGAATCGGTGACAATAAATTTTATCCGTTCAAAATAAGTAAGGCTAACCATCAGGGATTTTCGCAAAAAATTGAAAACTTTTTATTGTTGAAATTCCAGTCCAAAATGATTATAGGTAAAGTATATAACACGTTGAGCACGAAATTACCGGTAGCATGCATAAGGAAGGCTCGGTTATTGGAAGTTTTGCATTTTGAAATTCATCCACATTTGTATTCGAATCTGGATTGCAGACGAACGAGGTGACATATTGCAGCAAATTAAACGTTGATCTACTCATAAATACATTACTGATCGAAAATAATCGAAACATTCGGAATCGGTGACAATAAATTTTATCCGTTCAAAATAAGTAAGGCTAACCATTAGGGATTTTCGCAAAAAATTGAAAACTTTTTATTGTTGAAATTCCAGTCCAAAATGATTATAGGTAAAGTATATAACACGTTGAGCACGAAATTACCGGTGGCATGCATAAGGAAGGCTCGGTTATTGGAAGTTTTGCATTTTGAAATTCATCCATATTTGTATTCGAATCTGGATTGCAGACGAACCAGGTGACATATTGCAACAAATTAAACTAAACGTTGATCTACTCATAAATACATTACTGATCGAAAATAATCGAAACATTCGGAATCGGTGACAATAAATTTTATCCGTTCAAAATAAGTAAGGCTAACCATCAGGGATTTTCGCAAAAAATTGAAAACTCTTTATTGTTGAAATTCCAGTCCAAAATGATTATAGGTAAAGTATATAACACGTTGAGCACGAAATTACCGGTAGCATGCATAAGGAAGGCTCGGTTATTGGAAGTTTCGCATTTTGAAATTCATCCACATTTGTATTCGAATCTGGATTGCAGACGAACGAGGTGACATATTGCAGCAAATTAAACGTTGATCTACTCATAAATACATTACTGATCGAAAATAATCGAAACATTCGGAATCGGTGACAATAAATTTTATCCGTTCAAAATAAGTAAGGCTAACCATCAGGGATTTTCGCAAAAAATTGAAAACTTTTTATTGTTGAAATTCCAGTCCAAAATGATTATAGGTAAAGTATATAACACGTTGAGCACGAAATTACCGGTAGCATGCATAAGGAAGGCTCGGTTATTGGAAGTTTTGCATTTTGAAATTCATCCACATTTGTATTCGAATCTGGATTGCAGACGAACGAGGTGACATATTGCAGCAAATTAAACGTTGATCTACTCATAAATACATTACTGATCGAAAATAATCGAAACATTCGGAATCGGTGACAATAAATTTTATCCGTTCAAAATAAGTAAGGCTAACCATTAGGGATTTTCGCAAAAAATTTAAAACTTTTTATTGTTGAAATTCCAGTCCAAAATGATTATAGGTAAAGTATATAACACGTTGAGCACGAAATTACCGGTGGCATGCATAAGGAAGGCTCGGTTATTGGAAGTTTTGCATTTTGAAATTCATCCACATTTGTATTCGAATCTGGATTGCAGACGAACGAGGTGACATATTGCAGCAAATTAAACGTTGATCTACTCATAAATACATTACTGATCGAAAATAATCGAAACATTCGGAATCGGTGACAATAAACTTTATCCGTTCAAAATAAGTAAGGCTAACCATCAGGGATTTTCGCAAAAAATTGAAAACTTTTTATTGTTGAAATTCCAGTCCAAAATGATTATAGGTAAAGTATATAACACGTTGAGCACGAAATTACCGGTAGCATGCATAAGGAAGGCTCGGTTATTGGAAGTTTTGCATTTTGAAATTCATCCACATTTGTATTCGAATCTGGATTGCAGACGAACGAGGTGACATATTGCAGCAAATTAAACGTTGATCTACTCATAAATACATTACTGATCGAAAATAATCGAAACATTCGGAATCGGTGACAATAAACTTTATCCGTTCAAAATAAGTAAGGCTAACCATCAGGGATTTTCGCAAAAAATTGAAAACTTTTTATTGTTGAAATTCCAGTCCAAAATGATTATAGGTAAAGTATATAACACGTTGAGCACGAAATTACCGAATCCAGTCCAAAATGATTATAGGTAAAGTATATAACACGTTGAGCACGAAATTACCGGTAGCATGCATAAGGAAGGCTCGGTTATTGGAAGTTTCGCATTTTGAAATTCATCCATATTTGTATTCGAATCTGGATTGCAGACGAACCAGGTGACATATTGCAACAAATTAAACGTTGATCTACTCATAAATACATTACTGATCGAAAATAATCGAAACATTCGGAATCGGTGACAATAAACTTTATCCGTTCAAAATAAGTAAGGCTAACCATCAAGGATTTTCGCAAAAAATTGAAAACTTTTTATTGTTGAAATTCCAGTCCAAAATGATTATAGGTAAAGTATATAACACGTTGAGCACGAAATTACCGGTAGCATGCATAAGGAAGGCTCGGTTATTGGAAATTTCGCATTTTGAAATTCATCCACATTTGTATTCGAATCTGCAGTGATTTTTGCAAAAAAATCGTAAATTTTTTATTGTTGAATTTTCCGGTTCAAAATGATTGTAGGTAATGAAAATACTATTTTGAGTAAGACATTTACGGTTTGGTTGCACTTGGAAATCGCGGTTGTTGGAAATTTCTTATTTTGGTTGTACTTCAAAACAAGCGAAATTTTTTATCTAAAACGCCATTACATACTACGATTTTTTACTTACACATTTGTTTGGTTTGGATTTAAATTGAGCCATTTTATTGTTTTGAAAAAGGGATATGCTGAAATATTGAAATTAATTAAAACTAATTGGTAATATTTTTTTAATAATTAATTTATATATTTGTTTTATATTCTCAATTTTTATATTTAATAATAATTTTATATTTTTTTGTTTGTTTTGCATTTAGTCTAATATATAATATTTGTTTTGTTTAAATTTATATTATTTAATTTATTTATTAATATTTATTAAAGTTTCAATTTTTGTTTAACAAATATATTTTTTTTTTAAATTTTTTATAATAAATTTCTGAATATTAGGTTTTTGACATAATTATTTTATTTTATAATAACACATTTATTTATTTGTAAATTATTTTTATATTAATATTATTATTAGTTTAGAATATAATAATATATTTATAAATAAATTTTATATTTGGGCCACAGTGAAAATGTCTGCACGTACAGTATATAAATATTAAAATAAGTTTAAAATCAGACTTTCCATAAAATTAATAAATTTTTCAATTTCCACCGTGTACCTGTCACAACATGCACATTATCTAAACTAAAAATCATTTTTTTTTGCAATCCCATTTTGTGTACAATTTGATATAAGACCACTTTTTTGTGATGATTTTCATTTTAAGACTCAATTCACACGTCGTACATAATTCTGTGTAGATTTAATACAAAAATATAATCTTTTGTGGAGGCTTTACAAAAATTAATAATTCCCGGGATAACCGGCGCCGGAAGCGAAATACATGACGTGTACACAATATTGTATAAAATATATTATTATATAATTTTTTTTTTTGGGGGTTTGGAATAGAAACATGAAATTTGAAAATTTAAGCTCGTTTATTGGTTTTTATTGTTTTGTTTGTGGACTTTTTGGGAGTCTATGGTGGAAAGTTTATCTAAAATGAAGATTTTGTTATCTTCAGCGATATTTTATACAGTTTGTCGATATTTGCCTAGAAATAAGTTTTATCTATTAATCTAAAATTAGGAATTTTCTACTATGACAATGTAGGATGTATGTAGGATGAATTGGTAATTATCCTCTTTAAATAATATTGCTTTAGCGTGATAGTTTTAAAGACTGATGAAATTACAATTTACATTATGTGATTTATAATTAATTATATTCATTACAATAATTTTACGTTATTTTGGCCACATATTTATAATATTTATTTATTTGATTACACATTTAGACTTAAATTGTATTGTATGCTATTTTTTTCTTCTTATAAAAATGTATTTCCATGGTATAGGTTTTAAGTTCAATGAGAGACCTTGGTGGTCAGGATGAGTGCAGGCAGATAGAGGGGTCACCGACTCATATCCAATAAAGTATGCGAGCTACCGAGCTAGATCTCTTCTATAATCTGGGTGTAGCCAGCACATACGGAGTTACGGTCAACCAAATCGAAAACATCCTCGTATCCAAAGGGCATTTTTCTAACATCAAGGATATTAAAACCAAATGTGGCGCCAACATCGATTCTGACCACTTTCTGCTAGGTCGTCCATCGTCGTCACTACTGTTTTAACGTGCCTGGATGAGAATTGTTTGATTCAAGAAATGGATTGCGTACGAAAACGGAACCTCCCAATCCAACAAGGCAACCATACAACGACTGCATGGTCACGAGAAAACTCCACAACCGGCTTTGGGCAGAAAGATAAAACGTGAAAGGCATTAACAACAAATGCTTAAAATCGAAATTGCCAGTTTAAGAGACAGATACCGTTCTATAAAAGAAAACGCTCTCGACTTTCATCCACTAGATAATCTGGCGAGATATTCACAAAACAGAAGTTGTTATATAAACCAGCGGAAATTTTCTTTTTTCACCCGGTATATGAAATCTTGAAATTTAACAATATTCCATCTTTCCGCCAGTTCTTACAGAGTTACGATGAAATTTGGTATAGGTTAGAGATTTTAAAGTGAGTTTTGGACAACATTCTAGGATCTGTTAATGTAAGACTAATCTTGGCCATTTCACAACCAATCCGTATGAAATTTGGTTTATAGATTGATTTTTGATTAAAATATAAATTTAAGATGAAAATATGGTATCTGTAGATTCTACACGATTAAAACGGATTTTGAGTTGGAGAGAATTCGACTGTTTCTTAATTAATAATTATTTTAAAATTTGCATACAGGGATAATTCGGACAAAATTTATAGACTAGAATTATACTGTTAAAGTTAGCCGAAAGATTCCAGCCGAAGGATGGTAACGTATAAATATTAATTTTGGTCATTCAAAATATTTTAAAATGTCGATAATGCAGATTGTGTCGATAAAGAAGATTAAATTCAATATTCACACCGAAAAATGTCGGCAATGCAGATTCAAAATAGGGATTTTATCGATAAAATCGTTCGTCATTCGAGATTTTGGCATGTAGGTTAACCAATCTAACTATACCTAAATTTTGAGTATAGGTTGGGGTGAGTCTGGTGGGGTTATAGAGATGAAATTTTGGTTTCCTCATATTTCATCGATAAAATTGTTGGCCATTCGAGATTTTGCAAGATGGATACCAATCTGAATATGCCGATTCGATACCCCAAGAACAGTGTTAGATTTTGATTACATGTTAGGGGTAAGTTTGATATGGTTATAGGGATGAAATGGCATATCTGCTTCATACATCTGAAAGTAGTCGATAAAGAAGATTTTAAATTATTGAGCATCGTCAAGGATCGTTCGGTCTTCGAGATTTCGGCATATAATCACCTATCTGACTGACCATAGGTATGGGAGTCTGATGGGGCTATAGGAGTGAAATTTTTATTTTTTCCTAGTCAGATTGGTGTCTATATGCCAAAATCACGAATGGCGAACGATTTTATCTATGAAAAATTGGGGAAATTCAAAATTTCACCCCTATAACCCCATCAGACTCACACCTAACCTATACTCATAATCTACCTATGGTCATGTGCTATCGAATCGGCATAGTCAGATCTGTGGATGTCTCGCATAGTCTTGAATTCTAAACCTTGATAATTTTTAAACTAATTTATTCGCAATTTTCGGCTGCATAAAACAGATATTACCACTTAGAAATCTCCTTCAAACCTCTTCAGATGAAATTTTTATTTGTTGTTTGTTATAATATATGTTTTCGCCTGATTTTGTAGATTAGTCACTTTCGGCTGGGATATTTAAATATAATATATAATTTGTTTAAATTTCGGCTGAAGTAGTCAAGACACTATCTGCATTATCGACATGTTCACTTTCGGCTAACTTTAACAAGGGTTAGAAATTTCATTGTAATTTTTTGATTTTCTACGGCCATATAAGTTATTTTCAGTTTTTGACCAATATCTTAAAAATACGTTGTGGAAAGTTTTGAGATGTTGGCCAGAAACTGTGAAGAACTGATACCTATGGCCGCAGAAAAACAAAAAACTAAACAGTGAAAATTCTAATCATAGCCATTTTTAAAAGAAAACAATCGTAGCAAAATCCGTTGTTTCGGTGATATTTGCCACCAGTTACTTCAGACCTTGACATGAACAAATATCTACCAATTTCAATTGTTGTTTTCTCAAAATCATGGATACTACTCCAGAAAAAGCCGCACCGGAAAAAGCCGGTATCTGTGTACATCTGAGACGGACGATTGAATTTTCGTCCTCACTGCACCGAGGAATCACCATCTTACGGGCATCGATGTGCAGCAGGAGCTAAGACAAGTTCGAGATGGGGCTATTAGTCAATGGACAGTAAGAAGACGCTTGAAGGAAGCCAACTTCACTACAAGACTCAAATTTGCTCGCGAACACATCAATTGGGGTACCGAAAAATGGAGGCCCATTCTATTCACTGACGAGTGCAGGATATGACTCCATGGTAGTGGTAGGAGAGGCCGGGTCTACCGGAAATAGTCTCGTACGGCGGTGGTTTGTGCACGGTGTGGGCTTTCGTGTCAATTGAGGGAAAAACATAATCTTTTTCGTACCTGGCGGAGGCCCTAGGAGGTATGACCACTGAAAGATATATCGAGGACCTTCTTTTGGATCATGTTGTACTTTAGACAGGATATGTAGGGGAAGATTTCATATTGATGCATGCCAATGTCCGGTGTCACACAGCTCGAACCACTGGCAGTTCATGGATGAGGTTGAGTCGAAAATCCGGTATCATCTAACATCAGTGACCTCAATATTGCGATGAATGAGTAGTGAAGTGCAATGGGTAACCTCATGCGAACGACGATTGATGTAGATGGAAGGAGAGGCATTACTATAAGTATTAACCAACAAAATTGTTTTTGTTTTACTTGAATTTTTTGTTGAAATTTAAATTTAAATCTCCCCAATATTTTTTGCATATAACATCAATTTTGGTTGCGTTTTCATTCAAAATCAATTTTCATGAAAATAGTGTCATATAAAGTAAAAACATCTTATACAGCATCACAAACACCTTCATGACAGTGCGGCGAAATTATTTCTCATCGCTCGACACACAAATCATATCCTACAGTGATCACCCAACATCTTTGCTTCAATCGGATATGCCAAAAAAAATTAGACATATTTGAGCTGGTTTCAACGATTCAGTTCGTGCAGATAATCTCAGACGAGTAGAAAATTGCATTAATTTGTCCACTACATAAAAACGGAGGCGGCTGAGTTGTCCACAATCAATCAAACTTTTCCTCTGAGGATTGTGTTAGAAAAATGCTATGAAAAAAAACATTTCTGGTGTATTTTCTATTTATAGATTTTCAACAGGCGCATGCTATCATCCTGAGAAACACATTATGGAGTGTTTTGTAACATTTGGGCATTCTTTTAAAACTGATAAACATGTCAAAATATTACTGAGCGGCGCGAAAAGCAAGGTGATAGTCAAAGACAAACTCTCGACAGTTTTCGAAATAAAATCAGGAGTGCGGCAAGGGGACTTAATGGAGCTATTGGGCTATTAACCTTCCGTTAGAGTATGTCAATCGTCAGCTCAAGATAGCACAGAGCAGCTGTTTAGGTGCTTCGATGGCGCAAATAAAAGTACATTCTGACAGCTGATATAAAAAAAATGGGTTACCCACGAAATCCATTATATCAAAATCCATTTCTCTAAAATCTACTTTGACAAAATCCAATTTAGTTATAAACCACTTTTGACGAAATCCACCTTTCCCCTGTTTCCATTATCATAAAATCTATTATTGACAAAATCCATTCATGTCAAAATCTGATGATGTCTGATGTCTGACGTATAATGTATGACGTCTGATGTCTGATATCTGAGTGTCGATTTTGTACCAAAAACAACAGCGCGAGCTGGCGAGGTGAACAATAATTTTGTGTAGATATACAGTGTATAATATAAAATTTTGTATTTGTATTGTATTTTTTCTCTCATGTGTCTGTGCATTCTGTTCGTCAATTTTACAATGGCATTTAGACCAAAATAAAAAGTTCCGGTTGAACGTTTACCTCACCTCTTCTATTCGCTTGCTGTTGAGCAGTGGAGCCCATTGTTTGCTTGTTGATTTTGATTTTTCATTTTCAAATACTTGAACAACACGAAAGCGCATTTGACACATCAAATAAAACAATATATACGCGAAATGACGCGCATGCGCTCAAGCAAATCAATATTAATAAAATAACCACTACTATGTTTTTCCGGTTTGCTCACCTTGATACTTTGATGTCTAATGTCTGATGTCTGTGTCTGTGTCTGTGTTTGATGTCTGATGCTTGATGTCTGATGTATGTGTCTGCACATGTGTCTGCATCTGTGTTTGTGTCTGTGTCTGATGTCTAATGTCTGATGTCTGTGTCTGTGTCTGTGTCTGCGGCTGTGTCTGTATCTGTATATCTGTATCTGTATCTGTATCTGTATCTGTGTCTGATATCTGTGTCGTATCTGATGTCTAATGTCTGATGTCTGATGTCTGATGTATGATGTCTGATGCTTGGTGTCTGTGTCTGCGCCTGTGTACAGGCTGATGTCTAATGTCTTATGTCTTATGTCTTATGTCTTATGTCTTATGTCTTATGTCTTATGTCTTATGTCTTATGTCTTATGTCTTATGTCTTATGTCTTATGTCTTATGTCTTATGTCTTATGTCTTATGTCTTATGTCTTATGTCTTATGTCTTATGTCTTATGTCTTATGTCTTATGTCTTATGTCTTATGTCTTATGTCTTATGTCTTATGTCTTATGTCTTATGTCTTATGTCTTATGTCTTATGTCTTATGTCTTATGTCTTATGTCTTATGTCTTATGTCTTATGTCTTATGTCTTATGTCTTATGTCTTATGTCTTATGTCTTATGTCTTATGTCTTATGTCTTATGTCTTATGTCTTATGTCTTATGTCTTATGTCTTATGTCTTATGTCTTATGTCTTATGTCTTATGTCTTATGTCTTATGTCTTATGTCTTATGTCTTATGTCTTATGTCTTATGTCTTATGTCTTATGTCTTATGTCTTATGTCTTATGTCTTATGTCTTATGTCTTATGTCTTATGTCTTATGTCTTATGTCTTATGTCTTATGTCTTATGTCTTATGTCTTATGTCTTATGTCTTATGTCTTATGTCTTATGTCTTATGTCTTATGTCTTATGTCTTATGTCTTATGTCTTATGTCTTATGTCTTATGTCTTATGTCTTATGTCTTATGTCTTATGTCTTATGTCTTATGTCTTATGTCTTATGTCTTATGTCTTATGTCTTATGTCTTATGTCTTATGTCTTATGTCTTATGTCTTATGTCTTATGTCTTATGTCTTATGTCTTATGTCTTATGTCTTATGTCTTATGTCTTATGTCTTATGTCTTATGTCTTATGTCTTATGTCTTATGTCTTATGTCTTATGTCTTATGTCTTATGTCTTATGTCTTATGTCTTATGTCTTATGTCTTATGTCTTATGTCTTATGTCTTATGTCTTATGTCTTATGTCTTATGTCTTATGTCTTATGTCTTATGTCTTATGTCTTATGTCTTATGTCTTATGTCTTATGTCTTATGTCTTATGTCTTATGTCTTATGTCTTATGTCTTATGTCTTATGTCTTATGTCTTATGTCTTATGTCTTATGTCTTATGTCTTATGTCTTATGTCTTATGTCTTATGTCTTATGTCTTATGTCTTATGTCTTATGTCTTATGTCTTATGTCTTATGTCTTATGTCTTATGTCTTATGTCTTATGTCTTATGTCTTATGTCTTATGTCTTATGTCTTATGTCTTATGTCTTATGTCTTATGTCTTATGTCTTATGTCTTATGTCTTATGTCTTATGTCTTATGTCTTATGTCTTATGTCTTATGTCTTATGTCTTATGTCTTATGTCTTATGTCTTATGTCTTATGTCTTATGTCTTATGTCTTATGTCTTATGTCTTATGTCTTATGTCTTATGTCTTATGTCTTATGTCTTATGTCTTATGTCTTATGTCTTATGTCTTATGTCTTATGTCTTATGTCTTATGTCTTATGTCTTATGTCTTATGTCTTATGTCTTATGTCTTATGTCTTATGTCTTATGTCTTATGTCTTATGTCTTATGTCTTATGTCTTATGTCTTATGTCTTATGTCTTATGTCTTATGTCTTATGTCTTATGTCTTATGTCTTATGTCTTATGTCTTATGTCTTATGTCTTATGTCTTATGTCTTATGTCTTATGTCTTATGTCTTATGTCTTATGTCTCATGTCTCATGTCTCATGTCTGATGTCTGATGCTTGATGTCAGATGTTGATGTTTGTGTCTGTTTCTGTGTCTAATGTCTGATGTCTGTTGTCTGACGTATGACGTCTGATTTCTGATGATTGGAGTCTGAAGTCTAATGTTTGTGTCTGACGTCTGAGTCTGTGCCCTTGTCCTTGTCTCTGTCTGGGTCTGTGTCTGGTGTCTGATGTCTGGTGTCTGATTCTGACGTCTGATTCTGATGTCTGGTGTCTGATGTTCTGATTCTGATGTCTGGTGTCTGATGTCTGATGCTTGATGTCAGATGTGTGATGTTTGTGTCTGTTTCTGTGTCTAATGCCTGATGTCTGTTGTCTGACGTATGACGTCTGATTTCTGATGTTTGAAGTCTGAAGTCTAATGTTTGTGTCTGATGTCTGAGTCTCTGTCCTTGTCCTTGTCTGTATCTGAGTCTGTGTCTGAGTCTCTGTCTGGGTCTGTGTCTAGTGTCTGATGTCTGGTGTCTGATTCTGACGTCTGATTCTGATGTCTGATGTCTGATGTCAAATATCTGTGTCTGTATCTGCGTCTGTGCCTGTGCCCGTGTCCCTGTCTGTTTCCGTGCCCGAGTCGGGAATGACGGATTTCGTAAATAATTGATTTTATCAATAGTGGATTTTGACAAAATTGGATACGAATTGAAAGATGGATTTTGACAATGATGGATTTGCTGGAAAATTTTTTTCTTCTAAAAAGATGGATTTTAGCAATAGGAGATTTTGAAATGAAGGATAAAGTAGGGCTCCCACAAAAACTTAAACGGGAAGTCTGGCTTAATAAGAATGAAAGAAATTGTCAACGCATACTATGGAGAAGCCACCCTACGAACCCAATTGAAATATATAAATTGAACACGCCACTTATGGTACCACAGCGCTAGTTTTCCAGCTGTGAGAACCCTCCTACAACTAACCGAGGATGAACGTCAATTATACCAAAAAGGCTGCTGAAATCATATCAACGGATTTTTATGTTGATGCCCTACTGACCGGGGGGTGAGAACCAGTTTAGGGTTCTGACAATTAAGAATAAGTCAATTGCCTGGTTGGAGCTGGACGGATCTCGTTTAGTTGGATCATAGCTGAGCCAATTGCTTCAAAACCTTATAGAAAATAGGATTTCAGCAATAAAGCAAGTTCTCTCATCACGTGGCATAAGCCTGAATCGATACCGTGACCTCCTCAAATAGAAGCTTGGCTAAATTCGCGACCGCTAACCTTTAACAAATGACCCATTCGACTTAAAAGGGTTTTTTACACAAGGTTTTTTTTTTAAATATTATATGCTCTCAAGGCACAACCATCCCATGAGTTCGAGATCTCTAAGAACCAGATGGCACTTATTAAAGAAAATGGTACAAGATTATAGGAAAAGGTGGTCTGTGGAATATGTTTACCTGTTGGAGTAGCAAAATAAATGGAAAAGCATCCAGCCAAATTTAGCGGTAAAACGATTTAGTACTAATAAAAGACGAGCAACAGCTGAACACACAATGAAAACTGGGAAGGATCATTAACGTGTATACGGAAATGATGGATTGATTCCCGTGGCAAAGGTGTGCGGGGCCAATTCGATGTGCGCGGCCAATTGTAAAATTGTGCAAACTCCTGATGGTGAAGATGGAGTCCATACTCCACTCTGTTGGCAATAGCGACAACTCCAAAAATAAACTGGGAGATTGTGTTGAATTTGAATGTGACGATACAAAGGAAGAGAGAAAGAAATATATCAGTAAAAGAAGATATAGAGAACAAAGTCAGGTTGTTTAAGTTACTGCTGTCAAACACAAGTGATTAGTAAATCAATAAAAAGGATTTGTTATCCAGACTAATCGTATTTTATTTAACCTATCGGTCAACCCAAGTGGTAACAAACTGGCGACGAGGACAAAAAAAATGTCGGAAGAGCTGCTCAAAACATTTTCGACACAGTTCAATCTAAAAAAAGTAGAGCCGCAACATTCCAAGAACAAATAAAGCAGCAGCAGAAGCAGATGCTGGAATTTTATAAAAAATCGAGAAATTCCTGGAAATGCAAATGTCGAGCAACGCATGAAAAGCCTGTCAAACAGCATGCAAACCTTTTGTTACGATCCGGAAGATATGCAAAGGAGTTTGATGACGCAGCCAAAATTCGACTGTGTCTACGTAAATTAGACGCAACAGCACATTTAAGGACATGCTCCTACCGAAGGAGCCGAAAGACATCACATTCGAAGAAATTATACAAAAGCTTAAAGATACGCTAAATGTCTACAAACAACCATGAACGACAACACCAATATTCCGTCTTACAAAGCCCAAATCACTGCAGTTGAGTGTGAGGATTTTCGACTAAAAAAACTCACCATAAACCAATTAAAGAGTTTGATTTTCGTATGCGGGCTAAAGTCGTCTCGCGTTGCTGAAATTCGCGCACGTCATACTATCAAAGCTGGACGGCGACGCAGCAGAAGATTTCACCCTCGACCAACTCGAAACATCTAAATTGGCAGAAAAATTGGCAGCTCCGATAAAACCAAACACACAGTACGAAGGAAAGCAAATTCACACTTCGTTTGTGCCAGTTGGGAAAGATCAGCAGTCACACACACGGACTCCATCGACGCCATGTTGGCTCTGTGGTATCATGCACTATTCCTACCATTATTAATTCCTCACGCACAAGTGTACACAATGTCAAGCAATGGGACACAAAGAAGGTTTCCGTAATTTTTCTATAGTTGAAACGAAAACATCGAGGACAATTCAGGACAAACGTGATTAGGGATGTCAATGACGCAGGTGAGGAAAAGGACACAAACAGCGATCAAAAATTCATCACTGTAAAAATAAATGGGCATGAAGCCATATTGCAAATCGACACGGCCGGAGATTTCACAGTCATATCCGAACATCTGTTCGGCAAGCCATCGGGTCTCCTCAAACTAGACCGAGTAGCAAGAAAGTCAACTCAGCGTCGCTGGATCCTGTCCCCATTGTCGCAGAATTTGACTGCGAAATGGGGGAGAAAATTTTGCAATTTTGCCAGGAAAATTTTGAAATTTTTTTTAAATTTTTTTTACTTAGTTAAAATTATAAATGAACACTTGAATTGTATAAATTCTGGAAAAGCGGGGGTTTGGGGCGGCAGCTAATTCCCTCTAAGGTATACAACGAATTAAAATTATACATTAAAAAAATTATATTTACAAAAGTTGACATTTTTAACATTTGTGGCACTATCAGAAGGAACGATAAGAGCGATAAAAAATCTTTGATCTGAGTCTGCAAGGTTGACGAACCAAAAATAACAAAAAATATTGAAAAAATCAAAAAAGTCAAAATTTTTCCAGAAAATCAAAAAAAAATTCGGAAAAATTTAGCTTCCCCCTCCTAAAAAATTATAATAAGCAACCCTGCATTTAAAAATTTCCAAAAATTTTACTGCTGAAATGATTTTCTCGATGTATACGTAAAGTAAAATTACGCCGACAATTCACGCTAGTCACCCATAAGCCCCTTCTAAGTATCTTCGGTAATAAGAGCGGTATTTCCGTGTACACCGCTGAGCTCTAACACTACTGTCTTACGACTTTAAAGCACAATACAAGTCAACAACCGAGTTTGGCAATGCAGACATTCTGTCACGCCTCATAGCCGCAACAGATGTCGAAGATGAAGACGTGGTCATCGCGTGTATCCACCCAGAAGAAAAGATCGATGACGGATTTGAAGAAATCATAAATGCCTTGCCGATCAACCGCCACATGATCTCGAGCGCAAAACAAAGCGACAAAATTCTTCGAATGGTCGTTTCATACATTCAGCAAGGATGGCCAGTGAAGAAAACATTGCCTGACAGTGAGGAACTACTACAATTTTACAACCGTCGACAGTCATTGTCATACAACCACGGGTGCATGTTGCGCACATAGGAGCCGACAGCCGTCTGAATGAAAATGCTAGCGAGATCACATGTATATTGGCCGAAAATCGTCGAAGCAACCACAACTCTGGGGCGATCATGTGAACTTTGCTCAGAAAATGCAAAATCTCCAACTAAAACATTACTAGACCATCGTGGCCACGAGCGTTGCGTCCTATGGAGCGCATACACACTGACATTGGTGTGGTAAATGATTCCTCGTTAGTGTCGATTCGTATTCAATGTACCCCGAAGTATACATGAGTGTGATAATATCACATCGTCAAACTGCAGGGAGAAGCTCAGTGAATTTTTCGCACTATTCGGAAATCCAGAAATTTTAGGTACAGATAATGGTACGTAATTTGTGAGTGAAAAGTTGAAGGATTTCTGTGAATCATGCAATGTCGAACGGCCGAGCAATAAATCAAAAGTAGAAGGAACAAATAAGGAAAATTTAATCAAATTCCTCCATACCTACCGTTCATCTCTTAATCGACAAGCTCAACAGTCTATGTCACCGGCACATCTGTTTTTAGGGCGATAAATCCGAAACGAGCTGGATTTGCTAAAACCAGTTCCAGAATGTAGCACAGATAGAGACACACACAGCAGGAAAAACAATTTAACAAACACCATAGGGCACAATTAAGGCATTTTCAGGTTGGAAAAAAGTATTTGCCAAAGTGTTTCATCGTAACGATGGCTCGTGGGCTGACCAGAATAAATCGTGCGATTCGATCATCTGCCAATCAGTTGATTCGTCGATACATTGATGATAACGGCGTGAACAACGGCAATCAACTTCCGTTCGACGTATTAATAACGCCCACCAGAAACATTCCAGCATTCGGTCAAGGACCAGTATCATCCGTTGATCAACCAGGGCTATCAACAGTTCCAGATGCTAACCAAGAAGCAGCGACAGCGATACGCAGAATTCACTGAGACCGGTTAGCCGTCCACAACGTCATAGACGACAGCCTGTCCGTCTACGAGGCTTCCGAGGTGTCTATCTTAAAACGGGGGGATGTTAGTGACAACTCCAAAAATAAACTAGGAAATTGTGTTGAATGCGACAACACAACGAAAGTGTGATTAAAAAATACCCTCGTGAAACTTTAGCCGTGCTGATGACCTTGCCCTTATGGTTTGGTACAAACTATAGAGAGTACAAGTGCAACATTATCTTATGCTAGTAAACGACTGGTGCAAGGAAGTTGATCTCATTGTCAACCAAAAAAAATTGTTAGCACCCTGCATATGAACCGCATTAAAACTGAATTCCATGTGTAACAATTTCAAGGTATAATCCTGCAAATACTGCCGCAAGAGTTAATAAGGACTTCATCTGTCAACGAATGTTTGACAAGACTTGGGGGTATCTTCCACAAATGGCGCGATATCAATGCATTAAAAGGCCTCTGTGAGGCATCTATGTGGTACACTAATGGATCAAATATCGGTTAATCTGGCCAAGGCCCACACAGTTTGTCTGGGAAGCATATCATGCCAGAGAGCTAAGGCTTCGTGAATAATATTTTTTCGGAACTTCATCTAGATTTATTAGGACCACTGCCATTTTCTGAAGAACAGCGATATTGTGTGACACTAATCGATCATTAATCAAGATGACTAGAAGCAGCCAATCCTATAAATCAGAGCAGGCTCCGTTGTTGTAGCAAATTATTCTGCTCTAATTCACTGACAAGGGAGTGATGTGGCTATTCAACTCAATAAAATTCAAATAAATAGTTTTTTTTCGAAATTTTAGGTGGTGACATATTTTAACATTTTATCAAATAAATCCTTTCACGAAAACTAGAGAGATCTATTCGTTATTTCATAAAGTAAGTGAAGTTTTATTTAAATCTTCATTAATAATGCGGTGCTGATGCCCAAATCAACAAGCAACAAATATTTGGAAAAAATGATCATTTATTTTGCGAAATAATGAATAGATGGCTCTAGCTATCATGAAAGGATTTATTTAATAAAATGTTAAAATATGTCACCACCTCAAATTTCGAAAAAAAACTATTTACTTGAATTTTATTGAGTTGAATAGCCACATCACTCCCTTGCCAGTGAATTTTAGCAAAATAATTTGGATATAACGATCGGTAGTGTCAAAATTTTGGCGGTTTTGGTGTTCTTTGCCGGGTTGATGTTAGACGATTGGTTGACTGGATGGTGGTATCGATTCTAATTTTTATAGGAAGGACCTGGGAAACTGTGTTTTTAAAATTGGTTCAAACGGCGTTCAATTTCCACTCTCTTGAAACCATTTGGTAGCCCACTCAATATAGAGAAAGTTAATAATATAAAGGGTGGTTCTAAGACCATCCTTCCCTATAGTTTTACGGTAAATGATAGTGTCCACGCTTAAAATCCCACTCATAATTCGTAGCAATCGGAATCAAATTATAAACCAACTTAATTTAGTTCTTCACTGTCATTATCTTTTACATTCGAGTATTATATTCATTCGTATAAAGTTTTTCTTTTCATATTCCTTAAAGGCAAAGCACAAAAAAATATTTGCATAATGAAATTAAATATTTTATTCATTTCACTATACTCTAACTCTATTCAAACTACCTAAGCGAAAAAAGTATTTTCCTTTATTCACAATCCCTGAATTTTATTTTCTCGTTTTCAATTCACAGTCAGTCAGTCCGCACAAATGATATTATACCTGTCGTTCGAGTACATAGTAGATACTTCCCATTCAATCTGTTGTTAGAGATTTTTCTTTTGTCATCTTGCCTGCCCTTTTTAATGTACATAGATTTTAGTCTGGTACTGTATTGTCGTCCTATACACGTTATGATTTTACCAAGCATGGGGGAGGTCTACACAATATACTTACATACATACTTTAATGAATTCTTAGGAATACACGTATGAGGTATTCTCATGTTTTTGACATTGATGCGATGTGTGCGGATGATGATGATGATGAGAATATTATGTGGTGATGTAATCTTATAACATATACGTTATTTAAAAAAATTGTCGACGATTTTTATATAATTTAATGTTGTATAGACAAAAAGTATTTGGTTATGCACTCTCGTCTAGTCACACAACACATTCAGTTAGCTGTTTACGATGTCCAGGCCATAACAATTTTTTTGAATGGCACAAATATACCTTGTTGTGTTTCACTGTGGATGTAACAAAAAAAAAAAAACTAGTGGGGAAAACGTATTTTAGACTGGCGGTAAAATTACGTACCAATCAAAATATTTTCTTCCTTCTATTGAACCGTCACAATCACCAATCTTATTTGGCAACTGGAGACCAATATGGATTTCATCCTCCTGACCTAAATTATTATTTTGTGTAACAATTGGTCCTATATATCTCACCCGGCCTATAACGACACGGCCATTTTTTGATATTACTTTTGCTAGATGGCCTTGTTTTAGGCATTTTGGTGATTTTGGTAGAAATGGCAGCGATTGCTTCGACGGGATGTAATCTGCGGAATCACAAAAATAATGTCAAAAATTATTTAAAGCAAAATTTTATTTTTTTGGTATATAGACTCACCCCGTTGAATATCATTTTCGGAACATCGTCGATTTGCCGTTCGTTTTTGCATTGCCGATACCGACTGGCTGAGCGACGAATTCATTTCGAATATTACCCCATCCACCGATCGTTTCATAAAATCATCAGCCTCGTCTAGTAAACTGTCGGTCGAACCTTCTGAATCACCATGAATTTTATATAACGATGGTCCACCGTACCGCCTTGGACATGTACAATCATGTCGCAAATCTGGTAACGAACCACGTATTGTGCTCTTAGTTGGCTCTTGGAATGTGACGCGAGGCGTATAATGCATACTCTCCGACGTACGCATACCACTGTGAAAATGTGTTTGCTTGCATATGGCGCATCGCACTGATGGTACGCTACGCGACCGATGATGTTTACTTAAACTACTCGAATATTTTGATCCCATTGAATAACTTTTGCACGAGTCAAACGAATCGCCGCGATTATTACCCCAGTATTCGGTTTGTGTTGTTTGCGTGCCATAACTATTATCGTTTACCGTCCATTGCGATACACCAGGTGAATTCATGCTAGCGCTTGGCGTTACACCAGCAAACGATTCGGGAGTTTTCAATAATTTCCCTTTATAGTATCCGCCCGATGCTTTATTCTCGTTATTATTCTGTTCCTCTTCGTCGTGGCACAAATGATCGGCCGACCGGGATAATTCAGGTACCATACTAGTAAAATTTATATCACTTAACATTACACGTCTAGCTTCTTGGGTCTTGTCTGATGGCCTGCGGCATAAAATAAAAAAGAATTTTTTTTTTTAGTGAAAATCTATATCCATATGTTGTGTGTTGCATGAATCGGAAAAATGGTTTTCGTGTTAGAATAAAGTTATTGCTCTAATTATAGTTTGTGGTGTGTAAGAAATACGTGATGGTGTAACACATATTATAACAAACTTCATAGTTAGCTTTGCGGAAAAGTGCAATTTCCATGTTCGTCTGGTATTTAGAAACAATTACGTTTTATAGAGGTGTACAGTGGGATTTATATATAATTATAGTTTAACACGAGATGAGCGTATTATAAGGAAAAGGCAAATAGCGTGAGTTAAAAGTCTATAAAATATTTTGGTTTATTTACCAAGGATTGAATTCTTTAACCTGAAAAACAAGGATGCATAAAACTGGAACCGGGCCTTTTAGTGGAGCTCAAGAAACAATTAGTTGTAGATGGCAACCCGAAAATTATACGCGAATCATTATTTCCGCCTACCAAAAATATCGATTGGAATAAGATGGAGTGCCTCGCTAGTATGTATACACGCCGTTCCTACAATACACCATTTTCATTTATCTGACTTTGTTAAGAGCTGGCTGCTGAACATTCGGTTCGTACATCATTTTTACAGATTTTACTTTGGCAGTGTCGAGCAAGTGTATGTGTCGTTTTTAAGCCCCTTCATACGTACACAGCTGCAAATTAGGTTACCGCTCAATATAGTACCCAGGAATCTCGGATTTGCGATTTGGAATTTGAAAAGTGGATTCTTCCTCTACAAATTCCATACAAACTTTGCTCTGTTAGTTTATATAAACTTTGACTTTATTTGATTGTATTAAAAATATAGCTTTAGCATTTTATAACCGTTTGACCATTTTTACTAATATTTTAATTTTTACAATAATTGTTACACTTGTTATTAAAAGAAAGAATGCTTGATTTTTCATTGTTGGATTTCGTGATATAAATTTATGTCCTTCACGTTTTTTTTGATTTTGGGATGGTACGAACTACTGTCGCGACTTATTTTAGCCAAATTTTGATGTTTTGAATTTTATTTTTCGAGATAACACAAACAATTTGTCGCGATAGTTTTTTTTCGCATTGACATAAAAAATGTCACGATAGTAACACTTTTTCGGGATGACATTCAAAACTAGCGTAGTATAGTAATTTTTTCGGGATTACAGTAAAAATGTCGCGATAATTGTATTGTAGGGTTGCCAATGCATTTCTTCAGCATATTTTTCAGGCTAACTTCACAGACATCCACTAATAGAAGACGGGTGACTAGAAATAATTTGCAAACGGATTAATCAGCAGATTCCTGGTGAAACTGGTAGGGAAAATGAAAGCATTTGCATATGCAAGCGTTATAGTGATTGCTGTGATATAGATACAAATAAGGACGTTGTGGAAGATGCCGTTTCGGTGGATGTATGTGAAGTTGGCCAGAAAAGTAGCCCGAAAAAAATGTGTTTTTGCTTAATCAGTAATATTTTTTTGGGGCCCGAAAAATTTAGAAAAAACTGCATTACCTTTAATTCCTATCCCAAAATTTATTTCAGGCTGGCCCGAAAATTTTTAAAAAAATGCATTACCTTTAATTCTTACCCGATTTTTTTTACATCAACATACTACAACAAGATTTGATTTTACAAGCCAACACGAACAAATAGAAAAAAATTTGATGAATAAATATATAATGGGGTCGATTCCGGGATCTAAACTTTTATGTTATATGTTATGTTATTTTTGTTTTTTCAATACAAATTCCAATAGGAAGCGGGGAAATAAAATAACATAACATAAAATTTTAGATCCCGGAATACACCCCAATAAGTAAGTATGTATGTATATGAAAAGCAAATTTAGTGAAAATTTCAAAAAAATAGTCTCTATTAAAAATACGAGTATAATGATATTACGTAACATTTTTAAAAAAAAATAGCAAGGCATTTGGCAGTGAGGCGTTTTTCACAAGGATTGCCTGAGACTTCGGCCACTGTCATAAATTAGTGTACATTATTTGAAACCCAAATAATGTAATCTTATTTCTATACGAGGTGGAAATAAGAATTTTCTTTAGTGTCAGTCCCAGTATGTAACGATTTTCAACAAATAAAATTACTAAGAAATTTTCTTCGATGGCGATTGTCACAGGGACTACCTGAAACTTCGGTTACTGTCGAGAATTAGTGTAGGCCATCTGGAATTCAAATAATGTGGCCCCATTACTGTACCAGGCGGAAAGAAGGTTCTTGTCAATCTAGGTTAGGTTTCAGTGGTTTGACACTTAGGCCGTTTTTGGCCCATTGTGATACCATGCATTCACGCCACATCATTAACCCATTCATTTATTCACCTACTCACACAACTCACGGAGGAAGGTGTTTTGAACCTAAGAAAATGGACTTCCAATTCCGAGAAAATCTTGGAACGCATACCAGGCGAATTACATCATAAAGACAACGTACAAATCAAACTATCCGATAGCGTAAAAACCTTAGGAATCGTGTATCATTCCTTTACAGATGCGATTGAATTCGATGTATCAAGATTGCAACTATCACATGGTCAACCAACCAAGCGATCATTGTTGTCGGATTCATCAAAATTATTCGACCCCATAGGAGTGTTGTCACCAATAATCATTACGGCCAAACTAATGATGCAAGAAGCATGGACCATTGGAATAGGATGGGATGATTGGCTACCAGCAACACTAAACCATAGATGGATGAACTACAAGGAAGAAATGTCCACAATGAAGCAGATAATGATTCCTCGGTGGATTGATACAACAACAGAATCATCAATTGAGCTGCATGGATTTTCTGACGCATCCGAGTCTGCGTATGCTGCAGTGGTATACTGTCGAGCAATTGACTATATGGGCCACATTACAACACACTTACTCACAGCAAAAACACGAGTCGCTCCAATCAAGACCAAATTATCAATCCCACATCTTGAGCTTAACGCAGCCTTGCTACTAGCAAAACTCATAAGTCACACTCATCGTGCCCTGAAACTCAATGGCGTTAAGACTTATGCCTATGGGCCGACTCAACTATTACATTGTGCTGGGTCAGAGGGGAGCCAAACCGATTCAAAACGTTTGTGGCGAATAGAGAAGTATGCTGCCAACAACTACATGGCATCATGTAAGGTCAATTGAAAATCCGGCAGACATAGCGTCACGTGGGACAACTAATGACGTACATCTGACGTTCTTACAACTATTTGAGCGGCATTCAAGCCTCAACAAACTAAAACGCATCGTCGCGTATTGCAGACGTTTTATCCACCACAAAACGTCCACAGTCAACAAGCCAAGTATGCCATCGAATAAGGAGCTTCAAGATGCAGAAATGACAATTCTTAAAATTATGCAGGAACAAGACTTCCATAACGAAATTCAGTGCCTTAAATCCCTTAGGCAGTTAGACAAAAGAAATAGGCACTTATCTTTAAATCCGTTATTAGATAATAATGGAGTACTAAGAGTGAATGGTCGGCTACAAAATTCCAACCTTATGCCTGCCAGCCGAAGCCCAATAATATTGGACAAGCACAACATATTAACGTTGCGAATAATCGAAAATGCCCACCACAGCACTTTGCACGGTGGCATTCAACTAACCTTGTCACATTTAAGGAACAAATACTGGATTATTGATGGCAAGCGAGCGGTGTGAAGTGTGATTCAAAAATGTCTAAAATGTTTCCGCCACAAGCAACATATGTCAGAACAACTAATGGGAGCTTTGCCAGCTGCCAGAGTGCAACCAGGAAGAGCATTTGCCAAAACAGGAATCGATTATGCCGGTCCTATTCAATTGAGAACAACAAAAGGAAGGGGGCACAAGGCCTACAATGGATATATAGCACTTTTCGTATGTATTGTAACTAAGGCGAACCATATTGAAATAGTAAGCAGTCTTACAACGGAATCCTTCATTGCTGCCTATAAGCGTTTCGTTTCCAGAAGAGGCTTGTATTCCGATATTTTTTCCGACAATGGAACTTACTTTGTCGGAGCAAATTCTTTATTAAAAAATAACTATCGCATGGCCATGACAGCATTACCGAGCGACATTGCAGCTATGTTAGCCATTGATGGAACCAATTGGCACTTCATTCCGCCTCACACTCCTCATTTTGGAGGTATCTGGGAGGCAGGTATAAAATCAGTAAAATTTCATCTCAAGAGGGTTATTGGTGATTCAACATTATCATTCGAGGAACTGTGCACGGTAACAACTCAAATTGAAGCGTGTCTTAACTCTCGGCCTTTAACACCACTCACAAATGATGTCTCTGACCTAGCAGTAATAACTCCAGGGCATTTCTTAGTTGGTAATTGATTGAAGGCTCCACCATATGCAAATATCGAAACTATGAAGTTGAAAGCAAGATGGCAACTGACCGAACAATTAATACAACATTTCTGGAAACGATATGGTCTTCTGACTATATTCACCAACTTCAGCAGCGAACCAAGTGGACAAAGATCCAGCCTAACTTGTTGGTAAACGACTTAGTATTAATAAATGATGATCAACTACCTGCTACTCGGTGGAAGCTGGGACGGGTTCTTAAAACTCACGCTGGGAAGGATGACATGGTTCGAGTCGCCACAGTAAAATGTCAGGACGCAACATATAAAAGACCAATTACAAAACTATGCAAGCTACCGATCGAAGATGGATTGAAGGAAGCATTGCCACCACTACAATCCAATACTAGCGAAACAATTTCAACTGATAACAAAAACTCACCCCCTAGGCAACAACCACATAGACGAGCAAAACAATTAGGAAAAACAAATCAAATATAGCAATAGCAATATTCTCTATGTGTTGCATTTTTGGACTTGCACAAGCCACCATCCAAATAAATCCGTTCAACCAGTCTACCGGGATACACTTTGAGGAATTAGGCAAGCTTGAAATAGTGGCAACGAAATGGACATTAGTCGTTCATTACAAATTACCTTATATTGGGAGGAAATTGATAATTTTAAATTAGCCCATACCGAATTGCAGACGGCTTGTATTAAGCTGTCCGGTCTAAAATGCGACGTCATCCTTATGGCAATACAATTACTTGATAGCAGACAACGAGCTATTGTTCGAAAGCAATAAGGACCGTAAACGAGTGAAACGTGGTTTCGGTGACTCAGTGGGCCTTGTGTTAGGGGACATGTTTGTCGTTCTCACCCAACGAGAAGCTGAAAAGTATGAGTCCCACTTTGAAAAAATTAACGATGATGAGAATTATCTTTTGGCGCTTATCAATAATCAAACAACTGTAATCGATAGCACCATCAATCTAGTAAAACATAACACAAACCTCATTGCAGTATCGATAAATAACTTGTTACAGGACCAACATCGCTTGGAACAGGAAATGCTGCAATTACAAGAATATAGAACATACGAAGACAGAGTGCGATCAACGTTAACGAGCATTTTCGAAATGATGCTAGTACTAAAGAGTCTTCAGGATACGCAACAAGGCTTACTTAATGTGATCTATCATGCTCATCAAGACGTGCTACATCCATCCATACTTACACCAAGTCAATTGGAAGACGAGCTACAATTTATTCGTCAACATGTGCCTGTAACCATTGCTCTACCAGCACACAATATCCACGATCTCCATCACGTGTATGAGAGCATGCAAATACGCAGCCGAGTGACCCAGAAAAACGTAATAATTGAAATTACCTTGCCACTTTCATTCGTATGGGACTATACACTAATTTCCATAGTTCCAGTTCCCAATATCAACCATGGAAACACTCAATCACAAATAATTAGTTCTACCGATTATATTGCAATGGACAACCGGCGTGAACACTTCGCATTATTAACCAGAGAAGAGTTGCAACAATGTCAAGTCTGCAAGCCTGTTCACTTCCTATGCGAGGTATCACAAATAATGAACAGTCCCGTCGAGCAAACGAATTGCGAGGTAGAGATTCTACAACGAAAGGAAGGACTACATACCGTATGCAGCACAAGGGCAATAAACTCTACTAATCACTGGATCAAACTTCACGCCACCAACCAATGGATTTATGTGATACCAAACGAACTCGTAGTCGATGTCATATGTGGGTCTACTAGCCAATCGCGTACGATTGTAGGCTCCGGAATAGTGGACCTCGAGGCCGGTTGCGTGCTGAGAGATTCTGATGTTCAAATAATTCCTGTAGGTACAACTAAACACAACATCAACACAATTTCTCACCATACCAATCAGCTAATGCATGGTGCCAACAACTTACGAACCTTTAGTGCGTTTGTCAAAAATAACAAAGGGAGATAACGAATTGAAGTTATTAACTACGCCAGCCACAACAGAGTTGGACAAACAATTAGAGGCATTAAAAGATGCCGAGGACGTTATCTTTCAAATCGAAAACGTTCATCACATTCACCATTACACGATGATCCACATTTTATTTTGGAGCGCCATAACAATAGGAGTCATTTGGCTTGTAAACAGTTTAAGGGGAAAACATATCGCCACTCGCAGGCCCCCGTCTCCATTACCGCAACCAGAAGAAACCAACGTTTAGCGGATGTGCGGCACCATTAAAGCCCGGGAATATGTTGAAAAGAAAATCCACAAATTATTCATGAAAAACCATTACATTCACCTAAGTTGACAGTTTGGTGTGGTTTTTGGTCTGGTGGAATCATCGGTCCGTATTTTTTTCGAAATGAAGCTGGTAACACCGTTACTGTCACTGGAAATCGGTATAGATCGACGATAACCAACTTTTTATGGCCGAAATTGGAAGAAGTTGGTCTTGACAACATTTAGTTCCAACAAAACGGGGCTACGTGTCACACAGCAAGTGCAATTGAATTATTGCGAGAAAAGTTTGGAGATTCGATTATTTCAAGAAATTGTGATATTGAATGGCCTCTAAGAAGTTGTGATTTAACACCATTATACTATTTCTTGTGGGGTTATTTGAAGTCATTAGTCTTTAGCAATAAACCAAACTCTCTTCAAGCTTTACAAGTCGATATTGAACCTGCTATTAATGACGTACGACTTGATTTAGTGGAAAAAAGCTCGAAAATTGGGTTCATCGAATTCGTTCCTGCAGAAGAAGTCGTGGGGGCTATTTGAATGACGTTTTATTCAGAACTTAATTGTATCGATTATACTTCACATTAAATAAAAAACATTTCAATTTCCTTAACAATTAGTGTGTTTTTTTCAAAGTAACCATATCACTCTTATAGGTAAACCCTTCAGTTTGGGTATGTGTATTTGGGATATAAAAAGAGAAGCATCAGAAATTACTTTGAACCATTAAATAAAATAAGCGAAAAGCGTAAACAAAAAAAAACACAGAAAACCCAACCTAAAAGTGATTGTGATTTGTCAAGCCGATATCAGGGACGGAATTTTCCTGTGTTTTGTGAGGGGCCTGGTTATACAAAGGCGTCACATTTTTACGGGCGGCCGACGCGAGGTTACCTAATAAAATAACGGGTGTCTATTTTTTCCAACGGCGCCAATGATTTTTTTTTCTAGTATCGAGGCAAATTTATTAACGGCAAGGGTGTGCCGCAACGGTACAATACAGGGTGGCCAGTTGAGGCCATCCAAATTTATTAACACGGTGGGAAGTAGCCCAACGATTTTCAGTAAGGCAAACCAACGCGCAACGTTTACTATCGTTTGTTTAAGGCGGGAAAACGACCAATGGTTTTTGCCTACGAAAGGCGGGATCAACGAAAGGAAATCAACAAAGGGAAATCTACCGCTGAAGGCGGGAAGACGCCGTAATCCTACCGGGTGACCTTTCAGAGGTCAAAGGTACGATTTTTTTAGTTTTGTTTTTAATTTGTTTTTTTCCATTTAAATCCGTATTTTTCTAACCCTTTCTACTGCCATTTTTAAATAATAAAGCAACAAATATTTTGGGTTTTTTTTGGAATACTTTACTAATTTTGAATCATTGATCATAAAGAATAATAAAACAATAGAGACTACATAAAGAAAAATGATTTTACACACATTTCTGAAGCAAAAAAATATATTAAGCCTGCTATGTGCGTCCCAAGTCGATGTACAATATATATTACAAGGCGTTCGAACGGGGGCTAATTATCAATTTTTTTTAATTCAATTTAAATATTTTGTGTAATCGGGCGCCATTACGGTTGTTCGACACTAGCAGGGGACATACGTTGACTTCGCCCTCAAAATAGTTTATGTTCTGCGACAATAATTTTTTTTGATTCCATTTCTGTTTATTTTCTTGCTCGGTAGTTTTCGTCTCGGAAAGCTGTAGTTATTTTTTTCTCTTCTCTCTCTTTCTTCCTTTCGTTCCTTTAGGTTTATTATTTTTCTCTTCGCTTTTTTTTATTATAACAAATAAAGTACTCTTTAAATGAATTACTAAATTATCGAATTTTTGTCACTTCCCATAATCCCCACGCAGCAGTCTCATGCTGTCGAAGTATGAATTGTGGGGGATTAGCTGGCTCTCCGGGTGAAGAGATGTCCCTACCTCTAATGCTGCTTCGTTGTGGCTGGGCATCGGCCTTTTGGGGTCGATGGGTCATTCGGGGGTAGACTGGGTACTTCAGGGAGATCCAGTCGTCACCGGGTGAAAACACCCGGTTATTATTTTTACGGTTATTATTTTATTTATAACGCGTTCCTCAAGTTTCGCTCGACGAATTCTGGCACCCTTATTTTAATTTCAGTTTGATTCAGTTTTATTTAGTTTGCTTTATTTTTGTTTATTCTGCTCCACGGTGTAGGCCAGGAACACACAAGCCTTAACTTCCCCACGACCCAAAATCCTGAGATCTAGTCGGCAAAATCACCGTGGGAGAAGCCTCTGCGTGTTAGTTAAATCTGCGGTGGTTGTTGAACCATTCCGTAACAACCTTTCGTCTTTCTGGCTGTAACCTGCGCTTCCCATTATGATCCAACCAAGTTCAGTGTCTTAGGAATTTGGTTCTTGTGGGCTTTCTCTTATGATGTTACTGTTTAGTGCTGATAGTAGTCAATGCGGATTTTGATGTTGGATGGACTTATATTCTGGGTCTGCCAGAGTAAATGCTGCAAATGTGCCCATTTGTTTGTAGTAAATTCGTCATTTGGTACATTGTTAACTTCTTAATGCGATTATTGTTTCTTTGCCTTGTAACCGATGATGCATGGGTTCTGCTGCTTGCATGCATGTGTTTCATGTTCTGCTGATAAAGTTTCTACATAATTGCAGCATCGCCACATGTGATCTCTCGGAAACGAATTTAATTTGCTAAGTCCACCGCATTCATTAGATTTATTAATTACAGTGAATATCTTCATTTGCTATAACCTTGAGGGTTCAAGCTCAATAAGCTAGCAAAAATAAATAACTTGGATATCGAAAGAACTCATACAGAAAGCACAACTTCGGCACAACAAAAAGTAGTATCAAGTTGAAAATTCTAACGATTCAAGTTAACAACGATGATCCCAATTAAAGGCAGCTCAGAAAGCAGTTAATAAAAATAAATCACTTGGAGAATATCATCTAGCAAGCATACGGGCTTATAAACGAAAGAAAAGAAGCTGAATACCTAAAACAAAAACGTAAACAACTAAATATGACGATGGAAAAAATAGATGAGCTGCACGAAGAAATCCTCCTAAAAACAATTAAAGAACACATAGAAAATCAATAATATTTTAAAAACCACATTTACTTCGAGGTTAGCAACCGTGCAGAAGAGCTTGCTAAGCTACAACAGGCGGTACATAAGATGATTGAAACAAGTCGATTGAAACAACCAAAAAATCAGAGGTTAAAAGAAATTGAGCTAGCAAAGTTCAATGGGAACTATCAAGATTCGGTTTTTCCATGAACTGTTCTCAAAATTGGTAGATCAAACGTTAGTGTAGGAGGTATACACCAAATCATGTATCACAAAACACATTTGGAGGTAGCAGCGAGCTAAATTATCCAGCATTTGCTGGCTTTGCCGGCTCCCAAACATCATTCATAACAACAGAAGCCAAACAACGTTTAAATCTAGTTGGTCGCAAAATCAGTGCAGAGGTTCATGGTGTATGCGGACAAGTTGCTGGCAGAGTCAATAGTATTGTAAATCTCAACATACAACCAAGATATCCGTCAACATTTTCAATAGAAATTGCAGCTCTAGTACTAGCAAAAATTAGCAAAAATCTGCCAGAAACACCATTTATGTTTCAAAAATGGAAACATTTGAACGAGCTGCTATTGACCGATCCAAACTACAACATTCCCGCACCGATTGATATACTACGGGGTGCAGATTATTACACGCATATCATGAAGCCATAGTGCATCAAAGGAAATTAAAACGAACCAGCAGCACAGCTCACGGAATTCGGATGGGTAAATTTTTTACAAAATTTTGGGAGTTAAAAGAAATGCATCCCGCACGCATTCTCATAGAAGGAGTGTGAGGAATTCCTTCGTGACACCCCCAGGCGACTGAAAGGTGGACGCTTCGAATTACGTATCCCATTCCAAAAAAATCCAACTATGCATTAGGGAGATTCTAAACGCCTGGCAATAGCAAGGTTTCTTCAAGTCGAAAGAAGGTTGTCAAGAGAATTAAATCTCAGAAAAAATTATACAGATTTTATGCGTGAATATGAACAACTTGGTCAAATGGAGATGCTAAAAGATGAGGAAGCCTCAACTGTAGCATATTATCTTCCACATCCCGCAGTGATGAAATCAGACAGCACGACTACAAAACTTAGAGTCGTGTTTGATGGGTCGGCATAAACAACATCCATCAGTGAATGCTAAATGGACCAACGTTACAACATGATCTAATATCAATTCTAATGCGATGGAAAAAACATAACCTCGTTTTCAAAGCTGACATAGAGAAGATGTTCCGCAAGATCATAATCAATCAAGAAACCAAAACGTTTAAACTTAAAACAGTAACATATGAGACCACGTCAGCAACATATTTAGCCACTTAAGTCTTATGTCAATTTTATGATGAAATAAGAAACTACCCAATCGCGTCAACTCCAATCACAACTCATACAACTGCTAAAGGCAAGAGGTTTTAATCTAAGAAAATGGGCAAGTAACAAAAAAGAATTGACAACACATCTACCTACAAACGCTCGCTAAGATGGGCTATGCACCATAAACATCGATGAAAGAATTAAGACGCTAGAAATAACCTGGAACCCAGTTTTCAACAATTGTGAGTTTAAGATTTCATTGTCCAAAAATATAAAAGAACCAACAAAAAGAAGCATATTGACAGAAGTAGCCAAACTATTCGATCCACTAGGAACTAGCAAAACTATAACTCCAAGCAAAACTATTAATGCAGAAACTATGGATAGATGGTGTTGGATGGGATGAAACTCGTTAGTGTTGAACTACAACAACAATGGAGTCAATTCAAAGAAGGTTTAAATGAAATTGAAAATATTACCATAAGCAGATGGGTAGAATACGAGCAACACGGAATAAGTGAACTACATGTATTCAGCGATGCATCAGAGAAGGCATTTGCAGCAGTGGTATACTACAAGACAATAAATTCTCTAGGCACACCGGTCGTTTATCTATAGCAGCAAAAACCAAGGTCGCTCATATAAAAAACAGAATATCGTTACCAAGGTTGGAATTATGCGGTGCCGTACTATTGGCAAAGTTATTAATAACAGTTCAAGATGCCATGGGTTTGGAACACGGTACTATCTATGCGTGGACGGATTCGATGATAACGCTTGGATGGATAAAAGGCGATCCCAGTAAATACAAAACTTTTGTGGGTAACAGAATAGCTGAAATTCAGTCGCTTATGCAACCAAGTCAGTGGTATTATGTAAAATCCAATTATAACCCCGCAGATGTAGCTTCACGTGGCATGAACGCACAAAACTTGCGCATAACTATAAACTTTGGTGGGAAGGACCAAGCTGGTTAAAAAACTCAAATTATCCATTAGCGCTGGAACCAACTGAAGAAGCAGCCAAGGAGGAACTAAAAACAAATTGCTTATTTATCAACGCACCTCCTCAACCAGAGTTCATAGACTTTTCACGATTTTCATCGGCTCTTAAAATCAAAAGAACTATAGCGTACTGCTACAGATTTATTACTATCATTAAAAATCGAATACGTCAAGTTCCTGGAGAGATACCCAGTTTTCTAACAGTAGATGAACTAACCAGATCACACAATGTAATCATAAAAACAATACAAGATTCGGAATTGGCCACAGATATTAAACTCCGCAAATCAACGAGTAAAGCCAGAAAAAACAGCAAACTATCATCACTAAATCCATTCATGGACGAAAATGGTTTGTTGAGGGTCGGCGGTAGATTACAAAAACCTCAACTTAAGTATGATCAAAAGCATCAACTAATTCTAAAAAAAATCATATTTACTCAAACCTAATCACAATTGAAGCACACCATCTTGTATTACACGGAGGCGTACAAGTAACTCTAGCACAAATAAGTTCAAAATATTGGATTTTGGATGGTAAACGTCTAGTACGCACAACAATCCACAATTGTGTAAAATGTTTTCGATTCAGAAGAGCAGCATCAGAACAGTTAATGGGTATGCTACTGGAAGCTAGAGTCACTCCATCTGCCCCATTTTCTAATACGGGCATTGACTACGCAGGTCTATTTGCAATTCGTGTATCCAAAGGAAGAGGAAACAAGTCCTACAAGGGATATGTCGCATTGTTCATTTGTTTCTCTACGAAAGCAATTCACTTGGAACTGGTGAGTGAGCTAACAACAGCAGCATTCCTGGCAGCATTTAGAAGATTTACTTCAAGAAGGAGAACGCCTTTAAACATATACAGTGACAACGGTACCAACTTCGTTGGAGCTCGAAACGCACTAAGTAAGGAGCTACAGGTGGCTATACAACAAGCAAACAACAACGCAGCTCAGGAAGCAGCTAACTATGGAACAAACTGGCATTTCATCCCGCCCGGTAGTCCCCACTTCGAAGGCATTTGGGAATCTGGAGTCAAATCAACGAAAGGCCACTTAAAAAAAATGATCGGTGAAACAACACTGACCTACGAGGAGTTCAGCACCGTATTATCACAAATTGAAGCATGTTTAAATTTCAGACCGATTCTTTCACTCTCAAGCGATTTAGATGATTTTGATGCTTTGACACCTGGACATTTTTTAATCGGGAGACCACTGATTTCACCCCCTGAGTGAGACAAAACCAACATAACCCCAAAACAGAGGTGGACTCTACTTTCAAAGATGACTCAAGGATTTTGGAAAATATGGTCTAAGGATTACTTGAACAGTCTAAAACAAAGGTACAAATGGAAAGAACCAAAAGCAAACTACAGGATTGGTCAGCTAGTTCTAATAAAGGATGAACAACTTCCACCTACAAAATGGGCATGGGAAGGATAACAGATACTCATCCAGGGTCAGATGGTCTAACCAGAGTGGTATCAATAAAGGGTCCAAAAACACCACCTTTAAGAGACCGATTACAAAGATAAGTCTCCTTCCAACTGAGGATAATCAAGATCCAACAAGCAAATCAGATGAAGATGTAACAGTAGACGACAACAAGGTAGGACAACACAAGGTTGGCAGGTCTCTAGTTGCCAGGGTTACCAAGAAGATCTATGCACCACTGCTCATATTACTAATTACGTTTAGTTTTTGCAATTCGAGCGCACTACCATACAATATCACAACGTTCGAAAATCAACCAGGTATCTATTTTGAATCCAATGGAGAGCTCAAACTTACAAACAACGATTGAAATATAATAGTGTATTATAATCTAACCAGCTATTATGCAGAACTGGCTGCCTATACGCGTTCTAATAGAACCATCGTTCGAGCAATCTTTACAAGAAATGGAGCACAAGGATGAATTGCTTCATCACCATAAGGTGAGTTTTGGAAGAAACAAACGTGGACTTTTTAACTTAGGAGGAAATATAGCCAACGAGTTATTTGGGGTGCTAGATGACAGGGCCGCGGTACGTTATGAGGAAGAAATAGAAAAACTCAAGATGAACAACAACCATTTCATGGTGTTACTAAAGAATCAAACGTCAATCATAGATGCGACTATAAACGTCTTCAAAAATAGACAAGGAGATGTCAACAAGCATGGCTAGTGTTCAAGAATCAGTTAGAAGAAGCGTTGGAGGGCAACGATGAAAAAAGCAACTTTCTAGCTCTATCAATACATACAATGTTACGCATGATTGCATTCAAGGAGATTCAAGATACACTGATAGAAGCAGTATTGGATACGCACAATAGAGTCATTACCACGAGGCTTTTAACAACCCATCAACTGAAAAAAGAAATAGATTTTATGACGAGAAATCTACCACCTGAACTAATGCTTTCCAATATCGATGACACAGATGACATATGGCACTATACCAGCTAATGACAGCCAAGACAAGGCTGCAATTCAAATATTTGATATATGAGGTGAAGCTGCCATTAGTATATAAGGAAATATACCAAATATATAAGCCCATACCGCTGCCTACCCCCAACAGTCCATCTATATTTATACGGCCACAAATGGAACTTCTTGTGACAGATTTGCATCGGCACACATATTCTTCAATGACAACTTCTGAATGGCAAAACTGTATCAGCACCAACGACTTTAGCATATGCCAGCTAACCCAGGCTATGCATCAGAATCAAGAAGATGATGTTTTATGTGAGCGGCTCCAAGAAAAAATGAATAACAAATGCGAGGTGGTCGAAAGGAAGACAAACAACATGCCCGATCCATGGATCCAACTAAGAGATTACAGATGGCTTTATGCAGTACCAGCTGAACGTACGATCAGTATCGTTTGTCAACAAGAGCCATTTTCTACAAAGATATCAAGAAGCGGAATACTAAGCTTAGGCTCTGGTTGTACACTGAAGGGAAGAACCATAAGCATACCAGCGAAGCAATCGTACTGTCACAAAGTATACTCCCAACATTTAACCTCTCAATAGAAATGACCAACCACAAGGTTACTCCCATCACTTTCAAGACTTGTCAAAGGTACAAGGAATCGAAGAACTACAGCAGGCATAGTCTTCGTGGCAATCAAAAGGAGAATTGATGCAACCAAAAATAAACCAGCCAGAGTCACTCCTCTAGAGGCTCTGGTATAAAGCACGATAATCTTCACATCTTGGCCGGGGAGAATGTTATAACAACAACACTTATATCAAATTATGACATTGAGTATATCAATTTTTCCATATACATATACATCCGTTAAATACTGATGACACGGAATATGTATTTATATCGGTTTTTATATTGACTAGGGCATTTACATTTAATTTTACATTTATTTTGCATAATCAATAGTTTTAATGATCTTTTTTGTATATAAATCAAATAAATTATGGAATAAATATTAGTTCTTACACAACAGTCAACGTGTTTCTGTCCAGCCCAGACCAACAGCAAGCGAGAAACACTTTAAGTAATTATCATTTATTGTCAACTATCAAATTTGTGATTTGACCAAAATACGGTCAAACAACGACATCAATAGAAACTGGAGCGTTGACTAAGATAATATCTAAAAATAATCAAAAAATGGGCAACATTTTTTACCTTAACTAACCTAAATGAAAATATCTGGCCTAAGCAAAATTCTCGAAATGTTAACCATTTCAAAAGATGGAATTTTAAAAAATAGAACCCCTGGAATTTCTATAAATAAATAATTTCCTTAATATTAACTTCTTCTGTCTCTTCTAAAACTTCGTAAATATTAAATTTTTGATTTTCTACTTTAACTTACTATACTTTATTTGGTCACAGCAGCAACCGCACAATTTTTATTGACAAAACGATAAAAAAAATATTTGTCGTTTTTCTCCCGGGCGGCGGAGACCACCCATCCCATACCCCTCGTCGCAAAAAAAAAATAAAATTAACGTCTATAAAAATTGTTTAGTATTTTGGCGTTATCTGCGCTTTGATATTTTTTCGATGTCACGTAAAAAATTGCGGTTCGTTTGGTCTAAATTTCGTTCGTTTGAAAATGTGTATCATTTTTTCTTGTCACCGTAATTTAGCAATCCCATATACACGTACACATTTTATCAAAAAAATTTTTGGTGACACATTTTTTTGAACCCGAAGAAATTCTGCCGGTGAAATCGTTTAATTGATAATTTCATTTACAGTGTACATGTCTGTATAATAAAGGTATCGTAAATCATGAATTTGTGAGATTTAGGGAAAAACTCATTTTGGGTTTTATAGGCACCCTAGGAACTATGTAAATATATGTGCATATCAAAAATGGGATCCATTAATCATTCTAACAAAATCATAAATAAGAGGTAAAGTATATTTGAACATATTTTTGTAATTACCTGACCCAAATATGTTACTAAATCAAAATTATAATGTGTACAAGTATTTATTTAGGCTTTTGGGATATGGGGTGTCTGGAAAAATATCGTCCCACCCAAACCACTCAAAAATGAAAATTTCAATTTTCCGTTTTTTAATCATTCGTTATACCGGTATTGGCAAACAGAACAATTTGTATAGTAGGTAGGATCATAACATTCCGACGACCTCACCTCTGTACAAACTATGCTACACACATCATATGAGTAAACATATTAGTTAGCTACATATGGTCGTATATAAAAATACCAAAATCAACATCACATCCTTCATCGGTATGTACTCATATTAAAATGGATCTTTGTGTTGTTGATTAAATGTAATCGATAGCGTTGCCTTTCGAATTTTAGATTTTTTTTTTTGTATAGCAAAATGCCGCTTTCCCGATACATTTTTTATTGATAGACGAGAAATGAATTGCGATAGCGTGGGGTTTATCGCTGCGTGGGCCATTGTTCTGCAAAATATACGATGTAGCTTTAAATTGGCATTAAATTTAGAATGGGTCGGAAGATTAAAATTTATAGGGAACATAGAAATCAATATACGAGAGTAAAGTAATAAAATTTTGTAAAACTCTGAAAAATATTTCTAATCGAATTATCTTCTCGAAAGTAAATCGATCTGAGCGACATTGTAACTGTTTACGCATTTAGCATAACAATTAATGTAAACAAGCAAAAAACTTCTCAAACGTCAAAACAAAATGTCGGAAAATGGTAGATGGATTCCCGTATATTATTTTAAATTCAGTGCATAATAATATCGAAAGTTGTACACGACGCGACATCTATGTTTGAGTTTTTGTACTAGATTTCACAAAACATCGAACATTTTGATTAGGTTAGGTTAGTGAAAGTGGTTTTGGTTAATTCAATTTTGTAGTTTGACAAAGACGCTTAAAAATAAAAAATTGTAGCAAAAATTTAAATAAATTGCTTTTTGTAAATATAAAACCAAGAATAAAGTTCTTCGATATATTAAGTGATTATAAATATAATAAAATAAATAAATCTTCGAATATACGAAATACTTTTATTTCGTAAGTGAAAGTTAGTGCGTCATCAAAACTAAAAAGGACGGCTGACATTTATTTGGTCCTTCGAGCCGGATATTTAATCCGGATTATTGGATTGTAACACCACAATCACTTCAAGAGTTAATAACGGGATCGACATTAACGTTCAACTATCCAGTTTGATAGGCCCATTTCACGTGATACCAAAGTGCGGTTACTCATCAATTTCGAGAATCTTCGAGACTGTTACGTATCACGCGTCACAAACAATTGTGTAAATTACACCGTTACATACCAACGGAGATATTTTCCCGCATTTCTTCGTACAAATATTCTTCGAATACCTGTGAGTTGACTGATCAACCGTATAAACCTGAAGACGGTTATCAAATTCACATTCAGTTTAAATTAGTATTAATTAAGTATAGTTATTATTAGTAATCTTAATTAATTTCAAGTCGTAACATTCTCTTAAATTTTAAAATCTATCTAAATTTAATTAATTTTGACAAATTGGTTACGAATTATCAGCTTTGCAAATTATATTGAGGTGATAATTTAGTTAGCTTTGCTTGGGTTTTTATAAATATTCCCTCGTTTATTATACGCGATTGTAACACTTAACGGGTTAAATCTTAATCGTACACTATGCCTCTCACACAAGACGACTTCGACCAATTAGAATTATTCAAAAAGCAGAAAAGTTCTTTTAAGGGTCAATTAACAAATTTCAAAAACAAATACGGTAATGTAGACACAATGACCATTGGTTCATGTGAACCCGTATTAAATCGGCTACGTGGAATTTATAATACATACGATGAAATTCAATCCAAAATCAAATTGCTCGAAGTGACAGCGGGAAAGGATAGAGAAATATTTGAAGATGACTATAGCAACTTTGAAAGTAGTATTCTGAATCAATTGCATGAAATTAAAAAACCCGAACTAAACAATATCTCATTACAAAATAATTCCGTAGTAGATTTGACAAACTCATCTACTTCATTGGAAATGCGAATGTCCGAAATTAAGTTACCATCATTTAGCGGTAAAGAATCTGATTGGTTAAGGTTTCGTGATGCTTTTGAAGAATTAGTTCACAAAAGAAATATTGATGATTCAATTAAATTCCATTATCTCGTGTCGCATGTAAGTGGTGGTAAGGTATACTCATTAATTGAAGGAATTCCAGTGGCAGCTGCTAACTATAAACAGGCCTGGACTGCTATCTACGACAAATATAATAATGAAGTAGCAATTCAAAAAATGTATCTTAAACAATTATATGACATAAAATCACCTGTTCCACATTCTTCGTAGTCATTGGAAATATTCGTAGACAAGCTGTAAAAAATTATAATTCGTTAAAGGCTCTGAAAGTGAACATCGAAAGTTGGAATCTAATTTTGATTCACCATCTATCGGAAAAATTAGATAATGCTACTTAGTCGTAGAGAAGTAATCAAGGGTTCCAATGACAAAACTCTGCTTACTTTTGAAAATTTCTTTCTTTTCTTTTCCTTCAAAGTCGTATACGAGTGGTTAGAGCTCTCACACCTTTATCTTCGACAACTATAAAGGCGAAACCGGACTTAAATACTTTTAAAACCAAGAAAAACTTCTCAACATTATTGTCTAGCATTCAGCCCTGTTCCTATTGTCGTGGTACTCACTCCATCGATACTTGTCCAGACTTTTGTGATCCAAAACTCACTCCAAAAATGAGATTTCACTTCATTAAACAACAGGGACTGTGCACAAACTGTTTGTCCTCATCGCACAGCGTTCGCAATTGCAACGACTCAGGCTGTAATCAGTGCTCATTAAAGCATAATCGCTTGTTGCATTTTAATTACGATCGTCAACCACACACCTCAGTAACAGCAAAGTCGGTGAGTGCACCCTGTTTTGTTAACGTCGTCAAAGATATACCAATATCCAAAACCCAGTTGGAGCAACCAAATATATCAGATGTCAATAGTCCTGCTACAACTAATGGACTAGTCATGTTCTAGTCAAATATTTCCATTAATGAAGATAATTTAAGAAAACTGTCAAATGGACAAATAATGCTGGGGACAGCAGTAGTAAAAGCATTTACAAGCAGTGGTAATTACATTTGTGCAAGGGTTTTACTCGATAGTGGTTCTCTTCTAAACTTTATCACAAATGCAACCTGCCGTCTACTAAATTTAAAAATGCACCCAACATCGAAACAAGTGGCTGGGATCGGAAGTAAAATTACGTCCCTCAATCACAAGGTGTATGTGTCAGTAGGAACTCGAATTTCAGAACACAATATAAATTTAAAATGTTACGTACTACCAAAAATCACTGGTGATTTGCCATTGCTACCCATAAAATTCGAAACTAAATCAGTACCGTCGTATATAAAACTAGCAGATCCCCACTTCAATATTCCGGGTCGCATCGACATTCTGATCGAAGCAGAAGTCTATCATGAACTGTTCTCAGGAAAATCAATCACGCTAACTGAGGATTTACCGTTGTTCTATGACACTGTATTCGGCTACGTCCTTACCGGAAAAACCAAAACAGAGAAATCTTCGGATTCTTCAATTCAATATCAAAGGTCATTGTGCTCTTTTGAATTACTCGAATCACATATCAAAAAGTTTTGGGAATTGGAAAATATTACGTCCAAGAATAACTATTCACTCGACGAAAAATTGTGTGAAGAACATTTTCTAAGGAATTATAAAAGGTTAAGCTCTGGAAGATATTCTGTTGCCATTCCAGTCAATAATAAAATATCAGAACTTGGTTCGTCCAGTAGAAATGCGCGCCGTCAATTTTTTAACGTTGAGAAGCAACTTGGTAAAAATCCCGCGATATACCAACAATATAAGGACTTCATGAACGAATACATTCAACTAAATCATATGGAACTTATTAAAACTCCGAGCACCATCGATAGTCAGTTTAATAAATAAATAAACAGATTTATTTTCGTTAGTTCTTCAATTCAGAAAATACCAGTTTGCATTTTCGGCTGACATAGCGAAAATGTATCGTCAGATTTTCATTCATGAAAACCAGCAAGATCTTCAACGAATTTGGTGGCACCATTCTCAATCTGAACCATTGAAGTGTTATAGACTTCGTACGGTAACTTATGGAAGCGCCAGTTCTCCATATTTGGCAACCAGAACCTTGAATCAGTTGGCTATTGACGAAACATCGTTCCCTGAAGGATCCAAGGTCTTGAAAGATGATTTCTAAAACAAGAATTGATAACCTTTTTGAAATTAGGTGGCTTCGATCTCAGAAAATTCTCTTCAAACGTTCCAGAGCTAGCAGATGACGATTCAGCTAACCAGTTGTCTTTAATATTAGGACTCTTGTGGAATACTGCAACAGATAATCTAGAAATGTCATTTGAAAAATTCAATTCTCATAAAACTAGCAACACAAAAAGGAAAATCCTATCGGAAATATGTCAGTTATTCGATCCTCTAGGCTTATGCGCTCCACTAATTTTAACAGCAAAATTATTCATGCAGGAATTATGGACCTCACCAGAGCTGAAATGGGACGACCTGCTTTCTGAATCGTTTGTCGAAAGGTGGGATAATTTTAAAGGACAATTAGTACGTCTGAATCGAATTTCTGTCCCTCGAGGCATCATATACCATCCATATACCAGCATTGAGTTGCACGGGTTTGGCGATGAGGTTGGATATGGGTGTGTAATCTATATCCGCACAATTGAACAATATAGAAATCATCGGGTTAATTTGGTTTGTTCCAAGTCTCGCGTCGCTCCATTGAAGAAACAGACAATTCCGAGACTGGAACTCTGTGCTGCGTTACTGCTGTCTCAAATTAGCCATAAATTGTTGTCACTCCTTAAAATAAATTTTGATATCATCTATTTGTGGTCGGATTCTGAGATCACGCTTCCTCGAATAAAATCTGAACCTCATCGTTACGCCACATTTGTAGCAAACAGGATCATTCAAATACAAGAATTGTCTTCAACTGATAACTGGCACTATGTTCCCACATCTTTAAATTCTGCAGACTACGTTTCACGAGGATTATTTGCAAATGAAATAGTAAATTTAACTATGTGGTGGAAGGGGCCTGAATATTTACATAAAAATAAAACTGAGTGGCCGCAACGTGAAAACAAAACATTACTTTCGGATCAAGATCCAGAGATTCGAAAACTCAATCACACGTGTATTGTAACATCACAAAGTAAGTTTGATTTAATTCAAAAATACTCGTCACTTCGAAAATTAATCAATGTTACTGCTTACTTGCTTCGATTTTACAATAATAGCAAAACTAAATTGTGTGAGTTCCAAAAATTAGGGGAACTAACCGCAAATGAAACCGCATTAGCTCTTCAGGTTATTCTTAAAAGGATTCAATCAGAAGAATTTTCTGAAGATATTAAGTCAATTCAAATTAACTATTGTGTCAACAATAAAAGTTCATTAAAATCACTTTCTCCGTTTTTAGATCTTAATGGAATTATTCGTGTTGGATGCCGAATCAAAAACGCGGATGTGATGCAAGATCAAGAATATCCCATATTACTTCCACAAAACCATTACTTTACGGTGTTACTAGCTCGAGATACACATATTCGATTGTTACATATTGGACCTCAAGCACTGCTATATAACTTAAAACTAAACTATTGGATTATTTCTGGGAGAAACATAAGTACATAGAAAGATTTGTCGCAATTGTGTTCGATGCGTCCACGTTCGACCGGACTTGATTAATCAAATCATGGGCGACTTGCCCAAGGATAGAGTGCAATCCACGAGACCATTCTCAATAGTTGGGATAGATTTTTGTGGTCCATTTAATATAAAGTATTCAGGCAGATCAAAACAGAAAATTAAAACATATATTTGTTTATTCGTTTGCTTCGCCGTCAAAGCGGTTCATCTGGAAATTGTTCCAGATTTGACCACTCAAGCATTCTTAGCGTGTTTGCGTCGTTCTGTATCACATCGCGGTATGTGCTTAAAAATATATTCCGACAATGCCACCAATTTCGTAGGAGCACGCAAAGAGTTAAAGGAACTTCGAGACTTTTTCCTGTCCCAGTTATGTCAAAGCGAAATCATGAAGTTCTGTTCTAACAGTAACATTGAGTTGATAACTATCCCACCACGCTCCCCTCATTTTGGAGGTTTATGGGGCCGCAATTAAAAGCACAAAATATAACTTGCGGAGTTCAATGGGAACCTATTGTCTTACGATGGACGAATTCCATACGTTAGTTGTCCAGATAGAGGCATGTCTAAATTCGCGTCCTCTCACACCAATGTCAAATAACCCACTAGATATGTCGGCGCTTTCCCCTGGTCATTTTTTAATTGGCTCTACAATGACCGCTATTCCTGAGCATTATCTTTTGCATATCACCACAAGTAGATTAGCACGATATCAATTGCTGCAACAAGCATTACAACACTTCTGGAGAAGGTGGCATATTGAATATTTGTTTGAACTACAAAATCGTTACAAGTGGAACAAACCGACAGAAAATTTAAAAGTTAGTGCATTAGTCGTTTTGCATGATGACAATCTTCCTCCTTCGTGCTGGCCTTTGGGAAGAATAACTGAACTGCTTTTTGGCACCGATGGTCGAGTTCGCGTTGTTACGATTAAAACGGCGCACTCAATATTTAAGCAAGCCGTAACTAAGATCAGTTTATTGCCGGTTGAAAGTGTTTATGAAAATGATCAACAAGCTAAACCATAAATCAAATAGAAAATACTTCAATAATTTGCAATTTTGATAATGATACAACCGAATTAAATACTAGAAAATAGATATGTATGTACACTGTAATTGTCTATGATTAAATAACTAGATTGAAACTTTGCTTTATATAAATTTCATTAAAATTAACTATGTGTTGAAATAGTAAAATTTTCAAGGTCGCGGAAATGTTTACGCATTTAGCATAACAATTACACCCCTATTCCCCTAGTCGCATCACTTCAAGTGACGTGACTACTCATTTTCCTGGTTACTAGCTCATTAAATAGAAATTTACAAAATAATTGTCCAGAAAAGTCGTTCTGGCTGTTTTTTAAATCTTAGTATGCTGCTTTATAAAAATTTCCTATCGACTGCTATCACTCCAAATAACAATTTCTATCACTTGAAATTTTGACGTGACAAATAAATAAAAAAAAATTCAAATTAATGAAGCCAACTAAGATTTAAAAAATTTTCATTGATAGCATTATACAAAATTATTTATTAAATTTTGATTTTAAAATCTAGTAACCAGGAAGATCCATAGTCACGTCGCATGAAGTGATACGTCTAAGGGAATTGAGCTGTTAATGTAAACAAGCAAAAAACTTCTCTAACGTCAAAACAAAATGTCGGAAAATGGTAGATGGATTCCCGTATATTATTTTAAATTCAGTGCATAATAATATCGAAAGTTGTACACGACGCGACATCTATGTTTGAGTTTTTGTACTAGATTTCACAAAACATCGAACATTTTGATTAGGTTAGAGAAAGTTTTTGGTTTTGGTTAATTCAATTTTGTAGTTTGACAAAGACTCTTGCTTAAAAATAAAAAATTGTAACAAAAATTTAAATAAATTGCTTTTTGTAAATATAAGACCAAGAATAAAGTTCTTCGATATATTAAGTGATTATAAATATAATAAAATAATTAAATCTTCGAATATACGAAATACTTTTATTTCGTAAGTGAAAGTTAGTGCGTCATCAAAACTAAAAAGGACGGCTGACAGTAACTTTTTGCGAATCTTCTTTGAACTAACAGAAATTAAGTGTTTTTGTAATTAATGAGCGATTGTGAATTCTAGACATTGTAACGGAATGTAGATGGCACTGTAACGAAACGTAGACAGAAAGGCGATTTAAAAAAAAACGAAAGCCTGATAATTTTACTTTAAAAAGACACTATTTTCATTCAAAATTGGTTCAGTATACTTATTTTTTATAATGAATTTTGAATGAAAACGCAACCAGAATTGATGATTATGAAAAAAATATTGGGGATATTTAAATTCAAATTACAACAAAAAATTCAAGCAAAATAAAATAATTTTATTAGTTAATACAGTAATCCTCCCTATAACACCGTAGATTCGTTCCGCGTTATAGGAACACGGGTTGTACGAGAATCGCACCCCACTCCTCATACAACGCAATCTTGAGGTCACTGATGTTAGAGGTGTCGGCTTTGTGGCTCGGACCCTCCGGTTTAGTTCGTCCCATAAATGCTCAATTGGATTCATGTTTGGACTGAGGGCTGGCCACTTCATCGTCTCGAGTCCAACCTCATCCATGAACTGGTGCGAGTGGTTTGAGCTTTGTGACACCGAGCATTGTCATGCAATAATATGAAATCTTTCCCTATTTATTCTGGTTAGGGCGCTACCTCATCTACGGCCTCCATCAGGTACGAAAACAAGATGTGTTTTTTCATCAAGTGATATGCTAGCCTATACAATGCACGAAAGGCCACCGTACGAGACTGTTTCAGTAAACCAGCACGTCGAAAATCGCATACATCGCACGCTCTTTGCGGTTGCGCGCTGCCAATTTTGCGCCTCTAGCGGACCGTCTTGGAGTAGGGATGGCGAATGAACTTGTCTTAGCTCCTCCTGACATCGGCGCCCGTGCAATGGAGATTTCACAGTGAAGTTAGGACGATAAACTGAGCGTCCGTCTCCAAGGTTCCAGTTTCCTGAAACCTTCTGGATATTGTTGAGACAGCAGATTGGCTCATGTTTAGCTGACGAGTGGCATCTCGTTGATTGCGTTCTTCTTGCAATAAAACAGCAACTTGGGCGGATTTTTCTGGAGTAGTATTCATTATTTTGAGGGAACAACGAATGAAAATGGTACAGTTTTGTTCAGGTCAACGCCTGATAAGTGACTGGTGGCAAATATCGGTTAACGTGGTATTATACAGGAGATTGCAGCATTCAAATTGATTTCACTGAAACATCGCATTTTGCTACGATTGCTTTAATTTGAAAAGTATTGCGATTTTAACGATAAACATGTCCTAGTAAAGATAAAATACTAAGCTGTCAAAAAACGGTGTATTTCGAAAATAAGGTAAGCTATTTGAAAAAATACGACTTTCTGTACGTTCGGAGGTTTGATTCGATTTAGTTGCTCGCGAGTGTAGTAAAAAAAACCCTTCTGAAAAATGCCGTTCGTCACTGAATTAATTCGGTGAATTAAAAAGAGCTTTGAACAGCGATTACCAGCTAAGAAACAGGGAGAGTGAAGGATTTTCCAAAGTTGCATAATTTCTGAAAATGACTACTATAAGGAAATGAACCAAATTAAGGGAAAGGACAGACCTATCTTGAAACGACCAAGGCATAGAACAACTTTCCATTGTGATCACACTTACCATGTCCTCCATATTAAAAAAAAAATATTTAATTTCCCATCCTAAAACTATAAATACTGAAATGAAATGACGAAAACTAGACAACAAAGAAAACAAAAACGACAAGCTACCAAGTTCACAAGCTTCTTCGAAAAGTAGCAACGAGATGCGTGTTATCGCTGGATGAGCTCTAAAACAGGACACCATACTCAAATGAATTTTCAGTTTCAGTAGTCCACGAGAATTTTTTGTTTAAGAAGATTAATTCAGTCGAGGAAGGGACGTAAGGTCTCTAACGACGTTGTGAAGGAGGGTCGTGTTTAATATGCAGGGATGCGGCTTGGTATCAGCGATGGCTGAAGAAGACCGTGTGCACGGTAAAAAATGGGACGTCTTTCCAATTTTGGTAGTCAAAATGTGGTTAGTCAAATATCATTCAAAAAAAATATAGTACGTCAATTTTATTACCCGTTTAGTTTTCAAATATTTTTTTAAATTTTTTCGCAAAAATTCACATACAAATCATTATCAATCTGAAATTTTCACTTCCTTAAAATAAGAATCAGTGTAAATTAACATAAATTACTTAATTTTGTATAATAAGGAAAAACATTTTTACCTATAAATGCAATAAAATTATAACTAAAATATTGGGTTAGATTGACGACCCAATAATAATAAGGGACGTTAAATTTGACTACTTTCATTATTACTATTTATTCGTAGGTGATCACTAGACGTGAAATATAATAACTTTTTCACATTTTCTCCCAATACTCTCTTGTTTCTTGCTTAGTAAATTTGTGCACCTGCATCTCCCAACAGTGCAGTTTTGATTTATATTTTAAAGAAAAAGGGTGTATAGTGTTTGTTGTGAGATTAATGGTGGAAAAATTTTATTATTAAAAGAAAAACTATTTGGCGTCATACTTGTTGGTGATTTTTTTTGTGAATTGAATTTAATTTGTGAAAACTGTATATTGTGAGAAATCATACATATATCAAGTGAGTGCAACTGTAAGCAAGATATATAGGTAATAATAATTTTAGTTTTTCTCGTAAATTTTTAAAATGGACGATTTGTCAATTTAATTAATAAATACAACTTGCGATGATCCTCCGTTGCGTTCAACAAAATAGCAAATTGTTTCCCAACTTACGTTGACGTAATAAATTCAGGTAATTGTATTATTTTATAAATTTAGTTTCTTTTGTAATCCCGCCATTTTTACTCGCAAACACATTTGTAGAAATTTAATTTTCACTCCTATTGATTTATTGAAATTTCGGTGATGAGTAAAAATTTTCAAATATTGTTAGCGTGTATTGCGTATAGATTATTATTTATTTTCTTATTGTTTCTTCTTTGTCAATCAAAAATTGTACGTATGTTTCAGCTCGTTTAAATTTTGAAATACCAAATTTCATTTTATTGAAACTTGTGGATGCTGGTTGTATAGAAACCCCGAAGCTTTGCATCAAAAATATGTTTACAGATACAATTACAATTTAGTTGAAGTCACACTAACAGAACTTACATCCATAAAGGAACCACTTTATCACACAATAACAGTTAACGAAACGAAAGGTAGTGGTAACATTAAAACGGCGGATGAGTGGAAAAATCCAGACTTTTTAGAAGTCCAAGTTAAACAGGTAAATTCGATGAAACATCGATGAAACTTTAGTAAATTTTCACTTTTTAAAAAATCTTAGCTGTTCTGGAGAATTTAGAGAAGGGCTATTTATTGTAGAAAGCGTAGCGAACAATTTGCCTGTTTTTAAGAAAAAGTAAAGTTGTTTTGTTGTAGTTCCGAATTTTTTGTATTATGTTTGAAATATGAAACAAAGTATTTTAAGGAAAACATGCAAGCATATGAGATTAATTCAAATGAAAGTGACACATATGAAACTGTTAATGTTAAATTGTTGAAATATCAGAATATTTTTAACATAATAGAATTAATAATAAGCTGTATATTGTACCTAAAATTAGAATATACCATAAGTAATCTAATTTTAAATTTTCATTTGAAACTAAGTAAAAGATTGTTAATTTTAATAAAAAAAACCTTATTTAGTTGTAATAAATATGTATGTAAGTAACATAAACTGAATTAAAATTAAAATATTTTTTAAAAATCCAATGTTTTTTAAGTTTAACGGGAGGATGGAGAGGAGAATGGTTTAACAAAATAATATATTATTAAAGGTAGTTTTGGGTTGATAATGACGTCTCTTATAGTAAGAATAATTGACCTAAGAGAATGTTCTTATTTTCACTATCACAATGTATTGTTTTGACTCTAAATAGTTGTTTAATGTTACTTTCAGCGATAAACATAAATGACGTCTCATTTTATACATATTAAATGCTTCCAAGATTTAAATCTATTTTTCTTTGGGGGGTTAATATTATTTCTATAATTTCTTTTAATTACCAGACGTTGTGTTTTCTATTTGGTTTACCATGGGGAGTTAAATTTCATTCTCTTTACTTCTCATAGGTGACCATTTTTGGACACTACTTTTAATAAAATATGTATGTTAATTTATTTTTCACGTCTGTAAAATTGTTATAAACTACCTATCGTAAAAAGAATCCTGCGGGTAGTTGTTTTTCACGTTTCGAAGTTAAGTTCTCGCTGGTGTAAGCCAAAAGACGTCAAAAAAAACGTCTAATTTCTAACCGTGTGCACTGATCAACGATCGGCCTTCTTGTACAGGAAGGCGATCGAGGAGGTAGGCGAGATATGGCCGGGAGCTAAGTTCAAGACAATTCCCAAAGAGAAAATTCCTAGCAGGCCGAGGGCAATAGTCTAGCTCCCCACGGAGTCGGCTAACTTGGATAAATCCCTGAAAATTATCCAGGAGAGAGAGAGAGAGTGCGCAAGTGACGCGCACGAAAAAATGGAATCAAATAATTCTCTAGATTTTTTTGTTTTGGTGCGAGGGTTTTTTGTATGAGTAATACCTCAACCAGTCACGACTTAAGAACTTAAGTTACACGCAGTCTGCACCACTTTGGTTAGTGGCACAATCACCAAAATTGTATAGGCTTCTCTCGTCACAAATAAACAACTGAGCCAACGATTCATTTTCAATGAAAGGCGGGAGAACGGCTTAAGTTCCGGCGGCCTATCAAGACCAACTATTTTATTAAAACGAGCCAACGCCCAACGGTCTTAATGGCGGTTTACGGTAGAACGACCCTCAAAGGCGAGACGCCCAACTCGTTTCGGTGGGTGACCTATTCGAGGTCCAAGGTAAATTTTTTATTTTTATTTTTTATTTTATTTTCCTAAAATTAAATTAAATTTAATAATTAATTTTTCAATTTGCCAACTTTTAAATTCAAATTTTTATTTTTATTTTCAATTTCAATTTTTTTTATTTTTTTTTAGCAAATTTAAATCAAATTTTGTATCGTAATCGGGCACCGTATTACAGTGGCCGTGCGCGTGACCGGGGTTGCACATATTGGTTTCGCTCAAAATTATTCACTTTTGGCGACCATATATTTTTGGTGTTGTCCAAATAAATCCCTGAAAATTATCCAGGTTTGCAATCCGGATCTTCCGACAGAGAACTGGAAGATTGTTAAGCAGGAGGAGCTTAAAAGCAATTTCAGATCATCAATTATGGTGATTAATAAGGAATCCCTGGCTCCCCGGTCAAGAACCAAAGGTGTTTTCAATTCCGTCTTCGGCTCTATTACACATAAGGTGTTCAGGAAGGACGAGGTTGGAGTGAAATCCAGTACTATGCAGCCTGAGAAGGGGGAGGAAGAAGTCCAGCCTGCTGAGGGAAAGCGAGGAGTGGTATCTCTCCTGGAGAGACACTGCGGCGTGTGGCGAACCCGAGTGAGGGGTTCACTAGCGACCTTAGAGACCATCAATCCGTTGACAGGAAGATGCGCGATACAACGAAGTCCGAGGAGGGAGACGTGGACCTCCTTAATTTTTGGGACTGCAGAGGGAGTGGGACGGAAGATACCGTCGATTTGATCGGGTCCAACTAACCGACGTAGCACTGCTGTCGCAATTAAGGTAAGTGAAGAATATCAATGATTATGTTTGTGGAGAAGATTCTGGCTAGCAACCTGGGAGGACAGTGTGGCTTGTATATAGGGAGGTATTGAAGGTCATCATTCTATTTAGAGTTCCAGGACTCCCCGACACGAGTAGTGAACTGGATTCAATTGTGGACACTCTAACTAGGGCTTGCAATACCTCTATGAGGGTAGCCTACCCCTTAACAAAGCTGAGGGGAAAACCTGTTTAGTGGAACCCGGCACTTGTAGAGTGCCGGAAAGTCTGTGGGTCTGCCTTTAATAGAGCGAAGACATCTATAAATAATTAAGATTGGGACTTCTATAAGGAATGCCTCAGAGTATACAAAAGGGAATTAAGGAAGGCGCAAAGAAATTCGTGGAGGCTCTTCTGTGATAGAATGTAAGGGGTCTCGGAAACCTCACGCTTAAGGAAAATTCTCTCTATCAATTCAGCTGTTTCAGGCTATCTGTTAAAACCGAATTGCGAATGGACGGTTTCTAGTGAAGAGACCCCTACATTGAAACTCACTTCCCGGGAAGTGAGGATGTGTCGACCGTGGAGCCTTTGGGTGGTTGTGGGTCTAGGGATGACTGCGGGGTCCAACTGGTGTGTACAGAGGATATTCTGAGCACACGGAAAATAAAATGGGCTATTAAAGGGTTCAAGCCTTTTAAGTCAGCTGGTCCGTATGGGATTGTACCAGCAGAAATTCAGAAGAACTCGGTGGACTTGCTTCTCCGGCTGAAACTTATCTTCAAAGGGCGTCTGAAGCTGGGGTACATACATCACCAAGAAATGGAGGGAGGCTAGGGTGATCTTCATCCCGAAGGCGTGAAAAGCTCGCACAGCAATCCAGAAGTTATGCTGGATGTCTATATTCGTTCAAAAATTGTACCCAGAAACTGAACTCAGTCTCAACATGCGTACCATAAGGGTAAGTTCGAGGATACGGCATGACATACTGTGATTCGGGGGATTGAGAAGTCACTGGATTTTCAGGAATTCTCGTTGGTGCCGTTTCTCGATATCGAGGACGCGTTCAATAACGTGAAGGTGGAATCAATTATAGAATGGTTGCTGCCACTTGAGATCGAAGACCCAGTAACCAGGCTAATTATTCATTTGCTAGTATGTAGTAATCAATTGACTACTATTGGAACTGGAGGGGGAAGAAATAGGTGTGGTTGCTTATGCCGAGACGTGGCGATAGCTGTCTTGGGAAAGAACCTGGATACAATTAGGGATGTGATGCAAAATGCGTTGTCAATAATGCGGGGTGGACCAGCAGATTTGAATTGGGGATTAACCCATCTAAAACAGAACTGGTCCTTTTCAGTAGGAGGTATAAAATTCCGGCAATGGTTTTACCAAGCCTGAATGGTACCATGCTAGTTCTTACTGATAAGGTGAGATTTTTAGGGATTCTTCTGGATAGTAAGCTCAGTTGGAAACCAAACACGATAGAAAGAGTAAAGAAGGCCACAAAAAAAATTTCAAGACCACATTACACTTTCAGAAAAGAACATCTCCTTTTAATCGACTGTGAAATTAAAATTCGAAAATCCCATAAAAATGGCATGTAAATTGAAATAAGAAAATTCCCACCCACCTTAATAGGTAATAGCTTAATCGGCGGCATGCATATCCGTAACCATATCATAACCGTTATATTATAATTTTATCTACTTTGCGTCCATAACGATTATAAATTGAAAACTTTTAAGCTTTCTGGTTGTTTTTTGGTGGAATTTGCTTTCCCACTTCTCCACCCAACACTGATAAGGAACAAGAAGTATTTTCTATATAAATTTCATTTCAACAAGAAAACAAACACAAATAAAAATAAAACAAAATCTACACCGACTGGGTTTTCCCGACGTACATCCGTATAAATGTTTGACGGAAATATTACGTAAAGCTAAATTCTCTAGTATGTTACGTATAGCTGCTATGTTTTCGCGGTTTGTAACAATGTTTGGGCAACAAAATAATTTAGGTCAAATTGATGTATGTTGTTTGCTTTGGAAATTAAATTAAACAAAAAAAAAAAAATATTTTCGTGTTTGCACATCATTAATAATAAAAACTAAAAACATAAAGAACTTAATGAAAATGTAATTAATTTTTCCGGTTCAAACCTACCATATACAATATACATCAATGTAATATACGGTACCTACCTTAGTGGAAACCTCCGAAATGATGGTAAAAGTGGTGGTACAAATTTCGATGGTAGCGTATAGATTCCGTCATAACAACCACCTGCTAAATGACTTTCTGATCGCCAGTAGTCGGGCAGTGCCGAAATTTCGGTTTGTGCTGAACTGCTACGCTTCGGGCCGTATTGCTGGTTCTTATCGACCAAAACAGGTCGTGCATTCTGTTTGGGGAATTGTGAACGTGGACTGCGCGAAAATTTTACCGCTAACGGGCAACGTGTTGCCTGTTGCTGTTTTAATTGGGATGCGGTCGGATGAATAATAGGACGATATGCAGGCGGATTTGGGCATGTATTACGACGGCTCATATCAATCATACTTTCTTCTAGGATGCCACATTTTGATATGTCCGTCTCGATTAGCACGTTTAAATTTTTCCATTTTTGACCCATTTTCGATGGAGTAATCTGCAATAAAAAATTAAAGACATTAAAACTCAATATATTAAAAAAAATATATGTAATGCAATGTTACCTGCTCGAATTTATCGAAACGTTCATCACGTGGTCCAAAATTTTCATTATTTTCCTCATCCTCATCGTCATCGTCCTCGTGGGTACTGTACCCTTTTTCGAGACTAGACGATTTTGTGGCATTATCTATACTTTGATTTATTTTATCTAAACTAGTTTCCTCCGAACTTTCCGATCGATCAGATTTTTGTTTCCTATCTTTAAGCATTTTCCTAGCTTTTCTATCGCTGGCGGTACTCTCGACGTCTTCCAATTTTTGTTGCAATTTTTCGTGTAATGTATGATCTGGCGGCAGGGGTGAATACTTTATTAGCACCGGTGTTCCAGAGTCCCCCTCCGCTTGCCACGGTTCGTAATCTGATATTGATACTAAATCTTCTTGGAGCACATCTTTATTGTTGTCGTCCGAGCTAAATATTAGCTCAATATCATCGACCTCCTCTTGCTGTTCGGAAGTCGTCGACTCGTGTTGTTGTGACCGTGATTTTGGATGTTTAGGTGGTTCAATCGGCGTTATAACACCTTCTGCGAATACCGAATTATCACCTTCCGACATAGAATTAATACTTATATTATCAACATCCAAGTGTAGATTTGATGATAGGGATTCAGTTTTCGGATGCACTTGATCGATTACTTCTGTACTCTCGTTAGCGAACGTTTTATCATCCTCATCCATTTTACACGAGTCGGGCTCCTCGGGTATTATATTGATTTGTAAATTATTTACTTCAGTCTCTGATTTTGGTCTATCTTGGGTTTCTTTACTATCATTTGAGCTACGTGCACTATCTAGGTCTGAACTGCTACTCGTCTCGTTATTATCATCGACGTTTATATTCGACGAGACACGAATTTTAACACCAATCTTATTTGCTGATGTCATTGCGGTGGCCGTGGCACCGCCACACGTTTTTCTCGGATATGTTGTTACACTAATCTCTGGCTTATCATATTTTTTTGTTGGTTCAGGTTTTTCTACGTTATCGGTGATTTTCGTATTAATTTTAATATTTTCGTCGACCTTGTCGCTAAAGCTAACTTTTTTCGAACTTTGTTTTTCCAAATTTTCTAAAAATGCACTTTTGCCCTCCCCTATCTCATGTTGTACCGTAATTTGTTTTTTTAATTTTTCGATTTCTTGCTGTGAATTTTCTAGTGCTTTACGTAGCGCAACAACGGTTTGGTGTAGTGCACGTACTGTATCTAATGATTCGAGTGTTTGTAACAGATGTGGTTCATCTAATTGGGTGAATACCCGACGTAATTGACCACTTTGGTCCATTGGTCAAGTAACAGAAAGGGAATTATAAGTTGAATAAATATTCCATCACCATACATGCTGGATTCTGGAGGGATTTTCAAAACTTTGAAAATATTTTCAATCTTAAACTTTTGTAATCTGAAACGAGAGATCAAACCAAAAAAATGTATTAGTATATAAATTTATGAGACATGAAAAGTTTGCGTGCATTTTTCACTTTTCCAATCTTGTTATGTAAAGTATATAGGAAAAATTTTATTTTTATGCCGAACTTTTCCGTAACGTCTTCTTCTTTTGATTTTACTACTTTTCGTTTTTAGCAACGTTTGCTACTTTGCCATAAAACTCAATTATCATAATTGAAATTCTATTTTTGGAAATTTATTTTCTTTTTAGGAAAAATGATTAAATATTATTATGTCATTTTTCACTTTCCAAATTTCATAACGGTTATTGATGGATATAATGGAAGGTTTATGAAAATCTATGTCAATTTTCAATATTATGCCTCGTCCAATAAAACACTCTAGACTAAGTACCTTTATATATTTAAATTAAGATTTCAATTCGAGGGAAAAATTAGAATAAAGGTTAAAAATTTTATTATTACCGACCTGTAATTAAATTAAAAATTTTCAAAATTATTCTTGCCGAAAATTCTAAACAATAAGCGAATAAAAAAATGTAGTAGGAGGAGTGAAAATTAAGGAATGTTTCCAAGCAGAAAATCTATAAAAGGAAAACCGGTTCACATCTAGAAACAGTTTAACCTTGGCCTGACATATTGCGTACAAAATAAGGTTCAAAAGTTCTTGGACTTAAATATTTACGTGATATAAAAGCTGTGTGTTACACGCAATAGGCAATACTATAAAGACACAAATATCGATTTTGTACACTAATTTTTTTGTTACTGTCTAATTTTCCTTTATATTCTACCTTTAGATTTTACCGGGAAATACGTTAAATGTTGTTGTTATAATTTTCTATTTAATTTCGTGTATGATGTAGGTTCTTCTTTTTTACAGGTTTAATTGATAAATGCAATGGACAGGTTGAATGAAAGAAAATAAACCTAAAGTTTTACTTTTTTATTAATAGCAATGTGAACTTTTCAATATGATCTGTCAGTTTTGAATAGTAGCACAAAGTCAAACACATAAAGGTTAAGGTAAGCATTTTTATTTTATTTTACTTTACTGGCCACTACAAGATAGGCGAAAATTAAGGAATTCAAAAATTATAATTTTGTCTGTGAGAACAAAAATAATTCACGATTTCTCGAAATAGCAACCGAAATTTAATTAAAAAGTGCTAATTAAAAAAGGGGTGCGCTGGGTATACAAGCTCCTCGCGTTGCACCCTGGCTAACGCTAAAAGTATAACCCCGTGAGTACGGGTGCCATAAAACCCGAACTATTTGCCTTAAGGAGGAAATACCCATGGCAAATCCTGAAGTGTCTGTTCTCCATGCTAGAGGCGACTGTATAAAACAGCTCCCTGAATTAAAAAAAAGCTGAAATTAAAAAGGTGGACTTAAAATGGTGTTTTTATATGAAAAAATGGGACCTTTTTTAAGTCATACTTTTAACAAATTTTCTGACTTAACAAAGGTGTTTTACAAAAACAAATTTAATTTCAAAATGACACAAGAAATGCATATTTTATTGTCAGTTTACAAATATGTTCTTTAATTCATTTTCAAAATGACTTAAAAAGGCATATTTTATTTCACATTATAAACATAAAATTTACATTTGTTTTTAATACGCATAGAAATGCATGCGTAATTTCATGTTTTTAAGAAAATGTTTTTTTGTTTTTCTTCTTACATTATTTTTGTTGGATTGTAGAGAAAGATAAAAAACATGCAGTTCATAAATTTCATTTGTGAATTATTATTTGTGTATTAATTATGAATTAAAATATGCATTTTTTAATTCATTTTGAAATTTGCAATTGTTTTAATGTCCATATTACAGTAAAAGCCCGATTATCCGGCATCCAATTAACCGGAACTCTCAGCTAACCGGAATTTTAATTTTTAGGATTTTTTTTTTCATTTTTCTCTTTCTTTTCTCTTTCATATGCCTTTTTTTTAATTCATATTGAAATTTACAATTGTTTTTTGAATTTTTCAGATTTTTGACATTTTCATTAATGAAAGCATTAGTTGAAAATTTTCAATGGCTTTCATTTCCATAAAACAGTAAAAGCCCAATTATCCGGTATCCAATTAAGCGGGACACTCAGTTAACCGGAATTTCATTTTTTACGATTTTTTTTTTGCTTTTCTCTCTTGCAGAAGGGAAATTATTTTTTTATTATTCAGGGATTCATAGAATATATACTTTCCTTTACTTTTTTCTGTTTTATACATTATTCTATTTGAATTGAATGTGTAAAGTCGTACCCCAACTAGGGTTAGGGAAATATTGAATATATGTATTATTAAATATTGGGTACTCGTATGGGTGTACTCGTATACATAATATGTATGTTTTTCTTATTTGCAATAAATTAAATTAACTGATGTATAAAAAAATTGTTTTTTGGTACATAATTTGAAAATAATAAATAAACGAGAATTCTAATAAATAATGAAATCAAGCGAAATTCTCGTAAAATTTTTAGTTTTAATGAAACATTCAATTATCCGGAATTTTCGATTATACGGAATGCTCTCATCTCCAAGAATCCCGGATAACAGGGCTTTTACTGTAATATACACTACACTAAAAGCCCTGTTATCCAGAATCCTTGGGGATAAGAGCATTCCGTATAATCGAAAATTCCGGATAATTGAATGTTTCATTAAAACTAGAAATTTTACGAGAATTTTGCTTGATTTCATTATTTTTAGGATTCTGGTTTATTGATTGTCAAATTATGTACCAAATTCCATCAGTTCATTGAATTTATTGCAAATAAGAAAAACATACATATTATGTATACGAGTACACCCATACGAGTACCCAAAATTTAATAATACATACATATATTCAATATTTCACTAACTTAACTATGTAATACGACTTTACAAAGTATATTTTCTATGAATCCCCGAATAATAAAAAAATAACATCCCTTGTGAAAAATAAAGAAGTAAAAAAGGTCCTAAAAGTTAAAATTCCGGTTAACTGAGTGGTCTGATAATTGGATGCAGGATAATCAGGCTTTTGCTGTAATATGAAAATTAAAGCCATTCAAATTTTTCAACTAATGCTTTCATTAATGAAAATGTGCAAGGAACAATTGCAAATCTCAAAATGAATTAAAAACTGCATACGAAAGCGAAAAAAGCAAAAAAAAATCGTAAAAATTAAAATTCCGGTTAACTGAGTGTTCTGGTTAATTGGATGCCGGATAATCGGGCTTTTACTGTAATATGAAAATTAAAGCAATGCAGAATTTCCAACTAATGCTTTCATTAATGAAAATGTGCAAGGAACAATTGCAAATTTCAAAATGAATAAAAATGCATATGAATGGGAAAAGAAAGGGAAAAAAGCAAAAAATCCATAAAAATTAAAGTTCCGGTTAATTGAATGCCGGATAATGGGATTTTTACTGTAAAATGAAAATTAAAAATTTTCAACTAATTCTTTCACTAATGAAAATGTGCAAAAAAAAATTGCAATTTCAAAATGATTGATTGATTGATTGATTGGACTGTAGAACCAAGTGCTAGCCAAGAGTCCCGGATAACGCCGGGCCTATTCCTACAGCCTGTTTACACATAACAATAGGAAGGATAGGAAAGGTTTTTTTTTTTTTTTTTTTTTTTTTTTTTTTTTTTTTTTGGGACGGAACGATCCGGTTGCAGACACCTAGCGATCGTACGGCACAACACAATTCTAATCTACTTCTAATCTACTAGAGGAAGGATAAAGGTTTAATAGGTTTAATGGATAACGATGGTATTGCTTTGATCTTCAACAATTGCCTCACTAAATCAGCAACCTGAGAAAAAATAATATTATTTCACGTGCATCTGGAAATTTCTGTAATATAATTCTATATTAATACATTAAAACAGCCCGGTTACAAATACCTAGGTAAAGCCACTAGTTAGTAACATAGTGACAGCACAATTCTAATCTACACAACCAGCAATTAATATTTAAAAGAAATATTAATTCATACCATCTAAAGATTCCTGAAATTAATTCTTAATTAATCTACCGGTTTCCTAAATAATATAAATATTTATTAATTTAATACTCTACAACTCCACAAGTTACAATATAATTTCCTGAAACCATAGTTATTTGAATTATAATAATAATAATTTGAATTATATTAATAATTAACATTAAATTATTAATAATTTCTCTAAAACCCTTAGCATTTAATAAATCCACTGCAAACTAGCCAAATAACTCAGTAAACATATATTAATTATTAAACCTGAAAACAAACTGTATGATTATTATTGACTACTTAATTGTATTCAATATATTCAACCTTATTACTTACTCTTCATGGTTCAAGTTATTAAGATACATAAAAACAAGATACTAAAACATGATTTTCACGCGCAAAATGACAGAAAATAAAAATTTATCTAAAATCATTAAAAATTTGAATTTTTATCGATCTAGAAAGAAATACGGAAAAGAGTTTGTTTTACGCCGCAATGACAATTAAATTCGGCAATTTTCACTGACCCTAGCAAATACTTTATAATTAATGTGTATCAAATAAGTGATCATTAATTCATTATAGTAATGAAAATTAAAAGAGTTGCTAATTAACTTACACATAATATAAGTAAGGTCCAGATAAACAGCACAAAACTAGTCTACTAGGGGAAGGATAGAGGTTTAATAGGTTCAATGGATAATGATGGTATTGATCATCAACAATTGCTTCTTTAAAACAGCAACCTAAGAAAAAATGTTATTATTTCACATGTATCTGGAAATCACCTGAAATTGAATACTATATTGATACTTTTCGACTTCCTAAACAAAATTGATTGTTTCAGTCGGCCCGATTACATACACCTAGGTAAAGACGATGGTTAGTAACACAAAGACAATACAAGTCTAAACTAGACAATCAGCAATTAATATTACAAAGAAATATTATTTCACAAGCCTATGTATATGTCCTGAAAATTAATAATAAATTAATATATTGCTGTTTACCTAAACCTAAATAATATGAACATTTATTAATTAAATAAAGAAGAAAAAAAAAAAAAAAAAAAAAAAAAAAGTCATAATCATATATAATATAATAAAATAATATAATAAACTAAAATAATTATAAATAAAAACATTCAATTGTGCATCTAATAAATACATGTATACATACATATCGCACTATCCATACAAAAAGACTCCAAGTACTAGTTGGTGTCTTTTTGAATTATTGCATTTTAAAGATCCCTGGATCAATCTCTATCGATGTCTTAAATTAGATTACTTCCACGTGACCTCCCTGTATAAGATAATTGGGTTTCAAAATTAAATTTACTATGAGCTTCCACTAGATTTTGCAGAGAAAAAGTGATTTCCTGAAAAATCAAGTTTTTGACTTAGAGTCTTTTTGTATGGATAGCGCGATATGTAAACACATGCATACATATATTGTATATATATATATATACATATATACACACATACAGCCAGAAACATTTATTCGTACACGGCACGTCTCTTCTATCAAAGTGTTGAAATTTAATAAGAAAACGAAAACCTCCCCGGATCCTCCCTACAATCCTAGTCCATCAACCATCCTAGACAGCTGACAAAAAAAAATAATTCAACAAAACAAAAACAAACAAAAAGGATACCAATCTGAAGATCACAAAACTTACAGACATTGAGCCATGCCACACATGGTACATGTGGTTACATAAGTCCGGCTTCACCTTCCTTTCTTTCCCCGTTTACCTGCAATATCCGTTTTAACTGTGACATTAAATTTTTCGCTGAATCCAAAATGAAAAAATAGAAATAGAACAGAACAAAACAATACAAAAAAAAATTTGGTGTTTCAATATAAAATAAGGGTCTAAATTAACAATAAAAATCTATGACGACTTAATTTGAAATCAGAAGCTGAAATCGTGTGTAGCCTGGCTGATTCAGTCGTATACGACTTCACGGAAAAACACTTGAGCATACGGAAGAGCTATAATTTTTTAGTGCGTATTTTCTCTACTTTGCTTTTTGTTTATTATTCAATCAGTGCAGTTCAATATTTATTTTATTTCACACTCGTAATTTAATTGATTGTATTCTTTCAAAATGGTTAAAAGTACGTCGGTTAATATGATCGTTAGTGATTTTCTACTTAACATTTGTAAATCAACAGGACAAAAATTTATGATCGATATTTTAAAGAAGGCCGAAAACAAAATACACCTAGCACAAAAGGTCCGAGAAAAATATCACCATCAAATGAAAAGTTCATTAATCTCGAAATAAGACAAAATCCTAAGTTAACTGAAGTAGAATTAACTAAAATGCTCTTCAGGTTTAATGGTAAAGATATAAATCCCATTACAGTTAAAAGAATTGTAAGAAAAATGGTTATTTTTCACGTATAGCAAGGAAGAAGCCTTTTATTAGTAAAGAAAATACAGAAGAGTAGATTTTGCCTTAAAATATAAAAATGAAGGTATTGAATTTTGCAAAAATGTGATTTTTGTCGATCACAGTCAATTTACCATATTTCAAAGAGGTAAAAGGCAACAAAAAGTTTTGAGAAAACGCGGTGAAGATTGTAATGTTAGAAATGTATGTCCAGCGTTTAAACACGGTGGAAATAGTGTAATGTTCTGGGGTGTTATGGGTCATAAAGGGGTTGGTCATTTGGGATTTATTGATGGGATTATCGACAAGGTAAATTATTTTAACATTTTAAAGGAAAATTTATAAGAACTGGCTCGAAAACTGGATATAGAAAATATTTTTCATTTTTATCAGAACAATTATCCTAAACATAAAGCATGGATTGTTAGAATATGGTGTCTTTTCAAGGGTCCAAAAGTGATTGGACTAAGACTCCCCCCCTCCCTCAAGGCCCAGATGTAAATCCAATTAACGATCTCGAAAGAAAAATGAAAGAAAATCATTCAATTCAACAAAAAAACCAATTAAAATCAGCTATTATTGAGGAATGACATAAAATTCCTACAAAAACAACGAAAACATTAGTAGAATCGATGCCAGATCGATTGAAGGCTATTATAAAAATAATGGAGTTTTTTTTTTCTTAGCAATAAAATAAAATTGAGTTTTATTATAACCCATCGTATACAACTGAATGTCCGTAAGTTCCACGATCCTCAACTGAACATTCAAGAGTAAATCCCTCTCTGTCCGCTCCCGCTCTGCTACTTCTTCCCACCCCTACCGTTCAAAATAATAAATAAACCAAAATTATAAAAAAACGCGAAAATAAATTTGACCTTCTTAGCAAACTGCAACAACTCTTTTACAAAAAAAAAAAAAAAAAAAAAAAAAAAAAAAAAAAAAAAAAAAAAAAAAAAAACGCCTCCGACCGCATATACACACATACAGATATGCAACCGCACCAAACACAACACAACACTCCCCTCACGCACACACCCACATTTAATACAAATACATACGCAAGAGAACGAGACACCCCCAAACGATCGACAACAATAAACGGGCAGCATACGTCCACTTTCCTCGCCCGTGTCACACTTAAACACACATCCAACACACAAAACAGTTGTTATGAAACCCCACATTAAAATGAACGAGAGCTATACATTAAATAGTTTAGGCATCTCATCTCCTCCGCTCCAAACTCCATCGTACCCCACTACAACCGGGTATGCAAATCAAACATCCCCGATTCACACACGTCGCGGCTGCAGGAAAGATCATCATCTAAGATAGTAATCCTTATCTGTGGTTTAACTAAACAATTGTTTTTTTTTGTTGCGTACACCCCACGTTTCATTCCATGGTCGAAACATTTGAGAAAACAATCCGTCGAGATATATTTTTCAAAACGACGGCAAAATAGGGATAGAACAATTATGAGTATATAACATAAAACCATAATCACACAATAACCACAGCACATAACACATTGCTAGCAAAAACATGTAAAATTGTTTATACATATGTTTACCAACAAAACATTATGTACCTGTCTGAAGCCACTATGAAATAATTGTTACGTCTAAATATCTGTATATCTCTTTAAGTACCCACTAACACAATTGTGTGGGTACGGCAAAAGTACCATGTCAAAAATTTACCCTTGTATGTGTTTTCAACCAACTTACAGATTTGTGCATTCCTTTAACACTTATTTTCGTCCGAAAAAAAGAAAAACACTATCCCTATACACACAATTGTATTGGTTGTACTTCAAGTCAAGCGAAATTTTTATCAAAAACTCATGTAATGGATGATGATGATTTTTTACTCACACATTTGTGTGGTTTGGACTTGAATGGCCCTTTTTTTTGGTTGAGAAAGGGATATATACAAAGAAATTCAGCTCACAAATCACTATCAACGATATCACAGCAATGCCTCCTCGATCCACAACTTTCAAAAACATTTGTGGTCTCAAGAATTCATCAATTTAAACAGACGATGTACCCTAAATTACAAATCAAAATTAAATCTCGACCTTATTTCTCGTTATTTCACGATTTCCGCTAGTTAAAAAACGAAATGTTAAATATTTCTGTTCTTATCAGAAATATGTAGTTGATGGGTTTGGTTACAAATTGAAGAAGGCCACAATTTCTTAGTTGATGTGGATTTCAAGATTATTGAATGATTTATTTAAGTAAAACATTGTTTGATTTTAACTGAAAATAAGAAAATAATTAAAAAATTTCTTCAACTATACTTATGAAACTTAAATAAGCTTTTTTTTTTTAGAAAAAAAATATACATTTATTATCTGTTTATTTAAAAAAAATAATAAAAAAAAACCGTAATCACATGTATGTTGTCGTCACTGACGTTACATTTACATGAGCAATATTATACCCTCCAACTTTTCCATATCAATTTTCCTGCCTGCTCACACAATTGTGTGGGTAAGACAAAAGATTTTGTAGAAAATTTATTTTTATATGTGTTTTGAACCAACCTACATAATCAAGCGACATTTTTTTTATCTAAAACGACATTACATACTATGTTTTATACTCGCACATTTGTGTGGTTGATACTTTAATGTGCCAAATTTATGTATTTTTTTTGGTAGAAAAAGGGATATCGTGGATCATACATCTATACATCCATACACACATTTGCTTTCCATACGTTTAAGACAATTATCGTTGTGTGTAAATACAAAACGAATAGTGAGAGCGAAGAGAGCTTCAAGAATAAAGAAATTTATTATTTACATATAAACAACATCCATTCGCACACCAACACCTTGAATTCTTCCTAGTACACTTATACAGTAAAACTTCTACAAGTCGATCCATTTAGTTTGCAAAATAATATGCTTAAGATAGAGAAAATTCGAATAAAAGAAATCAAAAACCAATTTCATTCGAACTACCCGAGCATATGTACACATATTAGATATTAAACATATATATGTATATATATTTTTTAAACAGGAAACTGATGAAAAATGTTCCTACCATAAATCGAAATTCGATTTAAGGAGTAATTCGACTTACCGAAGCGTCACTGTATTTACACACACACACCCACAATATATAACCATTCAATCACCATATAACATTTATGTATATAATAAAATATATTAAAAGGATACTTCTCTCCATTTTCTTCTCTGAATATGCAAATATATACATATACAGATATCGAAAAATTAAAACGACATAAACTTCGCGTAGAAATATATGCCGTTACAAATATTTCAACACGGTTTAATGTATATAAAAACATTTCATCCACTGGACACCACTTTTTAATTATTATTATATGATTATTTTTTAAAAATAGTTAACTGTTTAATCAAAAAACTACATTAAACTTAAAACTAAAAACAACGCGTACACACATTTCAAAGTGTAAATGATCGATCATTTTCACTTTACTTATTAATTATTACGAACACACAATTATTATTATTAATATTAAAATTATTATTTATTTGAACACATATATATTATATAATATTAGTTAATTAATTAATTTATTAAAACACATTTAAATTATTTATTTATTTAGAGGAGAGACAAAAACACATCTTTCCTCTACGACGTTCGATCCTTCTCCCACTAATGAAAATGTGCAAAAAAAAAATTGCAATTTCAAAATGAATTAAAAAATTCATATGAAAGAGAAAAAAAAGAAAATTGCAAAAAAAATCCTAAAAATTGAAATTCCAGTTAACTGAGTGTTCGGTTAATTAGATGCCGGATAATCGGGCTTTTACTGTAATATGAAAATTAAAGTCATTCAAAATTTTCAACTAATGCTTTCCGTAATGAAAATGTGCAAAAAAAATTGCAAATTTCAAAATGAATTATAAAATGCATATGAGAGAAAAATGCAAAAAAAATCGTAAAAATTGCAATTCCGGTTAACTGAGTGTCCCGCTTAATTGGATGCCGCATAAATGGGTTTTCACTGTAATATGAAAATTAAAGCAATTCAAAATTTCCAACTAATGCTTTCATTAATGAAAATGTGCAAGGAACAATTGCAAATCTCAAAATGAATTAAAAACTGAATACGAAAGAGAAAAAAGCAAAACAAAAATCGTAAAAATTAAAATTCCGGTTAACTGAGTGTTCCGGTTAATTCAATGCCGGATAATCGGGCTTTTACTGTAATATGAAAATATATAATGTAATATGAAGTCATTCAAAATTTTCAACAATTGCTTTCATTAATGAAAATGTGCAAAAAAAATTGCGAATTTCAAAATGAATTGTAAAATGCATATGAGAGAGAAAAATGCAAAAAAAAATCGTAAAAATTAAGATTCCGGTTAACTGAGTGTTCCGGTTAATTGGATGCCGGATAAATGGGTTTTCACTGTAATATGAAAATTAAAGCCATTGAAAATTTTCAACTAATGTTTTCATTAGTGAAAATGTGCAAGGAACAATTGCAAATTTCAAAATCAACTAAAAAATGCATATGAATGGCAGAAGAAAGAGGAAAAAGCAAAAAAATCCCTAAAAATTAATTTTCCGGTTAACTGAGTGTTCCGGTTAATTGGATGCCGGATAATTGGGCTTTTACTGTAAAATGAAATTTTAAAATTTTCAACTAATGCTTTCACTAATGAAAACGTGCAAAAAAAATGCAATTTCAAAATGAATTAAAAAATTCATATGAAAGAGAAAAAAGAGAAAATTTCATAAAAAAATCCTAAAAATTAAAATTCCGGTTAACTGAGTGTTCCGGTTAATTGGATGCCGGATAATTGGGCTTTTACTGTAAAATGAAAACTAAAAATTTCCAACTAATTCTTTCACTAAGGAAAATGTGCAAAAAAAATTGCAATTTCAAAATGAATTAAAAAATTCATATGAAAAAGAAAAAAGAGAAAATTGCAAAAACAAAACTAAAAATTAAAATTCCAGTTAACTGAGTGCTCCGGTTAATTGGATGCCGGGTAATCAGGCTTTTACTGAAATATGAAAATTAAAGTCATTCAAAATTTTCAACTAATGCTTTCATTAATGAAAATGTGCAAAAAACAATTGCAAATTTCAAAATGAATAAAAATGCATATGAATGGGAAAAGAAAGGGAAAAAAGCAAAAAATCCCTAAAAATTAAAGTTCCGGTTAACTGAGTTTTCCGGTTAATTGAATGCCGGATAATTGGATTTTTACTGTAAAATGAAAATTAAAAATTTCCAACTAATTCTTTCACTAATGAAAATGTGCAAAAAAAAATTGCAATTTCAAAATGAATTAAAAAATTCATATGAAAGAGAAAAAAGAGGTAATTGCAAAAAAAAATCATAAAAATTTAAATTCCAGTTAACTGAGTGTTCCGGTTAATTAGATGCCGGATAATCGGGCTTTTACTGTAATATGAAAATTAAAGTCATTCAAAAATTTCAACTAATGCTTTCATTAATGAAAATGTGCAAAAAACAATTGCTAATTTCAAAATTAATTAAAATATTCATATGAAAGTAAAAACAAAGAGAAAAATGCAAAATAAATTCTAAAAATTACAACCCTGTTAACTGAGTGTTCCGGTTATTTGGATGCCGGATAATCGGGCTTTTACTTTTATACATTTTTACGTTATATTTCGATCTTAAATACACATGTTTTTTCATTTTCAAAATGACTTAAAAATACACATTTTATGTCATTTATAAACACACTTCTTAAATCATTTTCAAAATGACTTATGATATGCATTAATAAAGTCAGCTTTTTTATTTCATTTTCATTACAGATTTTCAATTAATGCTTTGAATTTTAAAATGAAATAAAAACGCTGGTTTAAGTCCGAAAAAAACATCATTTTTAAGTTAGCCTTTTTTAATTAAGGGATCCGTAAAAAACTTGGCAGTAGGTATAAAATGCTAAGGGCAGGAACCCGGAATCTAAATGCTCAATAGAGTCAACCATGGAAAACAACAATACGGTGTAGGGAATTGGATGCCCAGTACCGGCGGCTCTAGGGAGTGCGCAAGCGGTCTCCCAGTCGGCGAGATTTAGCGACCGCAGTGATGTGATTTAACGCTTCGTTACTACACCATATAAAGATACAAGCAATACCACTGAAGTTGTCAGTATGGTGGGTAATTCATCCAGTACGGCTGACGAAAGTACACATACTTAAAAAGAAGTATGCTGACAAGATCGCCTATAAAATCTAGCGACACGAGCCTTAAAGGGTTACCCGAAAATTCTGTAAAAACTAATAATTATAAAAACAACGTATACACATGCGAATATTACAACAAAAACCACTATACAAAAACAACCCATACACAAAGTACCCTATGATAGCCTGAGTTCAGCGGTACTACCACATATACAATAAACCTGTCTCTATACATATATCTAAATACAACAGACGCCTGAATCAGTGTGAAATCCATGCTGAATATTTAATGCATGAGTCCATATTTATTTTATATTTGTCTCTTTTCATTTTCAATAACTACTGTTCATTACTGATGCAGTGGTAATTCAGCATATTAAAATTGTTATCTAAGCGTGCTATTTTAACTGATGAGGAAAAAAAATCAATTCGGCGATGAAATTGAAACTAGTTTTCCCATCAAAACCGTCGAAGAATTAAATGATGTGGAAGTTCGTTTGTTAAATAAAGATTTCGCACAAGCTTTGGTAAGCTTATAATATTTAATTTAAATTTTATTTAAAAAAAAATAGCCCCAAAATGTTAAAAATTATTTTCAAAAATTTTATTTGGTATATCACTAACATTATTTAGATTAATATCGTATACATTTTACTGATTATATTTTGTCTTTTAAATGCTTGCGGTACGGATTTTGGGGTCCCTGAATTTTTTAATAAATTAAGAGTTTTAATTATAAAAACGTTCATACAGGGTGTTTTGCAGGTGGACCGACAACGTTTTATGGCAGATTGGCGGGGTCATTTGGTAGCTTTCATCCCATGGAACCGATGTCCCAATTCTCACGGCAACTGATGTATGATAGTTTTAAGTTTTTTTTTTAATTACCCAAAATCTCACCTTTAAATGGTCATAACATTTTTGTTTGTAGACGTAAAGACACGGAATAACTTATATTTTATTCTGCAATGTGATTTTATTCTAAATAAATCATTATTTAATACGATCGGTTTAAGAAAAATGAGTTATGGGCTTCCAAATCCTAAAAAATGTATACAAGTATAAAAAATGTCTACCTTCTATATGCATTTAAAAAAAACTAGCGATTGTTTTGAAATAACTTTTATTTTAAAAACTTCTCTAGTTTATGCCCAGTTTAATCATTCACTTTGTGGTTAAAATAAGAGATACTATTTCGCCAGGGCCATTTTTAAGAATACACCTTTTAAGTTATTGATAAATTTTTAATCTACTTCAGTTATTAGATTTTGTTTAAAATAACCTCCTCTACATAAGGTACATTTTTATTATCTCCAAGGTTGTTGTGGGAGGTTGAATTTAATTTTTCATTTTTTTAAATGCGCCGCTTTTCATTTCAATTAAATTTTTTATTGTGGGTACTTTTGTTGCGTACAGTAATTGTTTAGCAAGTCTTCAGACGTAGAAATCCAAGGATGTGAGGTCTGAGGACCGTGCGGGCTAAGAAATAGGGCCACCGGTATTTAATTAGTAAATAAATAAATAAAGACCCCTACCAATATGAGTTTGGGAATGAATCATCAAAGTATTCTCTTACCGTTCGTTGGTTATGTGCCGGACTTAAGTGAAGTTGTTAAGAATTTTTTCTTGCGTTTGTCTTCATTGTTGTTACGGTACCTAACTTTTGTAACGAAGAATATGCTGACATGTTGTTGACGTATGGCAGTGCTTATTGCAATGCGCGTGAAGCTAGAAAAATTAAGAGTGATATCCTGATTGACGTTTAGCACACCATGAAACTTGCTCAACAACCTATCGACGTCTGAGGAAAACCGGCAGCTTTCATTTTCACGAGCCTCGGGTGAATGTAAGGCAACATAATGTTGCAGTCGATAGAAGAATAATACAAGCTTCTGACGAGAATTACAGGCACATAACCAACGAACGATGCGAGAATACTTAGATGATTCATTCTCAAACTCATGTATTGGTAGAGGTGGCCCTATTTCTTAGCCCGCACGGTCCTCAGACCTCACATCCTCGGATTTCTACGTCTGAAGACTTGCTAAACAATTACTGTACGCAACAAAAGTACCCACAATAAAAATTTTAATTGAAATGAAAAGCCGCGCATTTAAAAAAATGAAAAATTAAATTCAACCTCCCACAACAACCTTGGAGATAATAAAAATGTACCTTATGTAGAGGAGGTTATTTTAAACAAAATCTAATAACTGAAGTAGATTAAAAATTTATCAATAACTTAAAAGGTGTATTCTTAAAAATGGCCCTGGCGAAATAGTATCTCTTATTTTAACCACAAAGTGAATGATTAAACTGGGCATAAACTAGAGAAGTTTTTAAAATAAAAGTTATTTCAAAACAATCGCTAGTTTTTTTTAAATGCATATGGAAGGTAGACATTTTTTTATACTTGTATACATTTTTTAGGATTTGGAAGCCCATAACTCATTTTTCTTAAACCGATTATATTAAATAATGATTTATTTAGAATAAAATCACATTGCAGAATACAATATACGTTATTTCGTGTCTTTACGTCTATAAACAAAAAGTTATGACCATTTAAAGGTGAGATTTTGTGTAATTTAAAAAAAAAAAATTAAAACTATCATATCTCAGTTGCCGTGAGAATTCGGACATCGGTTCCATGGGATGAAAGCTTCCAAATGACCACGTCAATCTGCCATAAAACGTTGTCGGTCCACCTGCAAAACACCCTGTATAAATATTATATGAAATAAATGATGTGCATTATATGAAATAAAAGATTTAAAACGATATTTTAATGTTTTATTATAGTAAGGAGTTCTTAAAAAGGATGAAATGTACTGAACTTGATGTACAGAAGAAGTAATTAAACGATGGCCTGAAAACATACGAACTTCTATGTGTAATTTCAATAGTAAAATGCACAATTCGTCTTACTTTAACCTATTTGTTTAGTGCGCATTTAAAAATGAGATAGTTGCTTTGTATGTATTAGATGCTGCTGAATTTTTTCCCGACGTCCTATATCATTTCATTGGAGCAATCAGGATTCCGCTCAGGCCTGAATCAACTGCATTTTCTGGCGTGCTGGGTTATCCGGGATACTGTACCGCATAAGTTGTATTAGTAAAACAAAAATGTTTTTGTATGAAGAATTTAGAACTGGCACAAAGTGCGGTTATTGCAAAATAAAAAAGTTGCTCTGGTACGACCAATCTAGCAAAGCACAATCGTTATTTGTATTAATTTACTGGTCACAAAGCATTTTTATATGAAGAATTTAGAATTGGTACAAAATGTGACTATTACAAAATAAGGCGTAAGTGTTGATGGCGTATATATCGCGGAAATCGGGTAAGATGAACTTTTTGTAAACAATTTTCTTTATAGGATTGTGTATCTATCATTTTTAGGAGGTGCAAGGCAAACATTTCGGAAAATTATCACATTTTACCGAAAAACTTTCAGTTATTCCAAAAATATTTTTTGTTTTTTTTTTTCATTCAAAAATTAAAAATCTGCGGTTTTACATGCGCAAATTACACTTGCGTTATTTTAGTTTGTTTTATACATTAGAGGATGGGGGCTGCCGACCCAAATCCTCGCTTTTCTAGGAAAAATAAAAACTCAACTGCTTTCATACGTATATTTTCATTTGTATGCAAATAATTTGTGAGAGTTTTGCGGTACCAGGCTGATTCCGATGAGTGGTAAGTCATTTTGGGAAAATCTGTTCAGAGAGAGGGTCATCCGGTGGAGGTTTTGGCTTGAACGATTTCGGTAAAAATTGAATGGGGATTTCAAATTCTAAAAATCGATTTTGATGGGTGCTAACTTTCGGAAAATTCGTTTAGTGGGTCAACCGTTTAAAGACCCCAATAGGACGGGTTTCCCAATGAAAGGAATTGTTTGTGACTAGTTCTAATTTCGAAAAAATCCGTTTACTAGATCGTCCAGATCTCACTTTATTGAAAAAAAAACAAAATGTTTCACTCGTGCGATTTTACATAAAATTTGATAGAAATCAATTACCTTTGTTCATGGCAATCTTGGTTGGGCTTTCTTGTAATATTTTCAGAAAATTTATTTAGAAGTTATATGAAGAAATCGTCATATTGCACCAAGTTGCGTAAATTTGCTGCATATTGCGTGATTTTACACTATTTGGTTTGATGCTCATGCTACATCTTGCTGTGGGATCTTGTAGGTTTTCTAGTACCAAAACTTGTTCTCCCGATTTAGGAAAAAAAACCGTTTAAGTCGTTTTATATTTTTTCGGTTTGAACAACTTTTATGGACATTTCTGGAAAGGGGTTGCCAAGTACTAGGAATCTATTGCATTGAGACTGTATTTCTTGAAAATTCGTTTATAGAGTCCTTCGATGAAGGTGAATTAATAGTTAGGTCAATTGTTGAATTGTGCATCAGCATGTTGCAACACGTTTTCTGTTAATAGATATCTGTTGTTATTTTGCAGCATACTTTGCAATGTTGCTTTTTTGGTTGCGTTATATATAGTAAATGTTGTATATATCGATACGTCCAACGTATATGTTGATAACTCAAAAATCACAAGTTTTCAGGAGAGCATTTTGAATGTTCAAATAGTTGTAGAAAAATGCCAAGATAAATATTTGATTAAAAATAAATGGCATATTGTAGCATTATAAAGAAAATCAGAAAAGGTATACAAAACCTTTTCTGATTTTCTCGATACTAATCCTAATTACTTGATTTTCATAAAATTACACTTTTAATCTGGAGAAAATTCTGGATTTCAACGTTGCAAATGGAGTTACAAAGTTTTTGTTCGTTTTTTCTTTATTTTCAAAGTTTTATGTTCAGTTACACATTTTTTGCGCGGATTAGTTTTAGTTAATAAGTTTCAAAAATTTATATGCAAACATACTACATGAAAATTAAAAACATTTATGGGTAGTAATTAATTAATTAATACAGCAAAAATAAATTTGTTTCTGTTATATGTTGATAACTGTTCTTACAACCACAATATTATTTACGAAAATTGTTAAAAACTTTGCAAACAGTTTTACAAATCAAACGGAATAAAAAAAGCTCCGTGCAAATAGTTTATAAATCAAAATAGAAATAGCTTTTTAAAATTTACTCCATACAATAACTTTGCAAAATGAGTTTCCTAGTTTTTTCATGTTCCTAAATCAAAAATGACAAAAAGTTGTAACTCTTTAAAATGTTGCCATTTGGTTAGGAGGAACAATACAGAAATAAAAAATTGATGGTGCAGTTTGTTATGCTGAATCCAAAAAACGAATCATGCAATAAGTTTGTAACTCGATATTTCAACATATTCGTTGGACGTATCGATATGATTGTGTCCGATCTACCATTATCATATTTAAACGCCATAAAAAATATGTGTGCAAAAGATTTCGGAAATTGTTATTTTTTCGAGTGCCAGGAATCAATTGCGATGAATCTTATTAGGTGTGTGAATATGACTGCTCCTTTTTTTACTAAATTAAAACACATTTGCCTATTAAGAAAATCAAAGAATTATTTATTGAAAGTATATGCTCCATCTGCATAGCTACAACTTTTCCCCATCTTTCAGGCAATTTTTAGATTTCCTCTCCGAAGAAATCTTAGACTTTGGAGAAATTAGTCTGTTGCGTCTATTCACCATTCTGGTCATTTTTCCTCTATAACTCGCTTCATACGTATTAGTTATCGTCGGTATAGATCGCCATTGATAGCATCACCTGATTCCAATAATAATCCTGTCATAATTTACCAAATTTACCACACCTTTCTTATTCCATCAGATAGAGAGCAGAATCTTATTGCAATCAATATCTCGCTTTGGTTGCGATGAACCAGATTCACCAGGCTTCACCCAAGATGTTTTGCGTTTGAGATTCTCACAATAAATCCATTTATATCTCTGGTAACTATTCGATGCAATTAACCTTTTTTTTTGTTGTTTTTGAAGCAGTATTTCGCAAATGGTTTTCGGCGTTCGAGGTTTCTTTCTTTTAATTCATGTGAAACCCAGTTGCCCATTTATGGTACACGTACGCGGGTCGAACTATTTGTAGAAAAATGAGTAAGAAGGGGATTTCGAGTGCTAGGAATCGTTTGCAATGAGTTCTGAATTCTGGCAAATTTGTTTAGCAATTCTCAGACGAAGTCTGCGTCTATATTAAAAAAATCGCGAAGCTCTGTGTTCTGCAGGGGCTTACTTTTAAAGCTCTTTTTATTTAAATTATGCGTCTATTAAATATTTTTAACAACACCAACGTCTCACAAAACAATTAAAATATTAAATTTTAATATTTCTATACATTTTTGTACTTTTCTACGGTTATTGTTTTTTTTATGTATATATAAAGCTTCGTTGAAAGCTTTCAAGTAATAAAATAATTGTTTTTTGTTGCAACACAATATTTGTATTTATTTATCGTTTTGATACATAATTGTGTTGTTCATTCTATATAGTAACACAAAATCAAGAAAAAGCATATTAAACTTGACAGTGAGAAGGAAGCCAACTTAACAACAAATTCTATGGAGTTTATATCAACCCACACATGTATAGTTAAACACGTTAAAGTCTGCATGCAGAAAAAAACCAACCAATTATGTGAAAATGAAAATGGAATGGATATAAATTAATTTTTCATGTTTTTCATTGTAAACATTTTATAGAAGTATAAAACATTAAGCGACAAGACTTTTTTTGTTGTGAGGTGGCTTACTAAGTATATTTACGTCTGCATTGCGTACTGTGTGTATATTTATGTTTGATCAAATAAATTAAATAAATATTTAACTATTATATGTACATACATAAACACAAACACTAAAATGCGGGATATATGAAATGCGGCGAAAATCTTTAAAAGAAACATTAAATAAATAAATTAAATTTTCATCGATCAATTATTTCAAAAAAAATCCACTGTCAATACAAAAAATTTAAATATCGAACCGGCTCTCTGCCATTCCACAACTTTATTTCCTCATTCCTGTCTAGTGTCTATACATTTTTCGTATATTTCATCTAAACGCCCCCGTCTAAGACGTAAAATGTTGTTTTATAAATAATAAATTATCTAAAAATAATTTTTCCACCCGCCAATAAAAAAACTCAATACATCATCAGACGGGAAAAATTATGTAAATAATTTATGTTTCCCAATATTATGTATACAGTATTTTGTTATGCTTTGATCGGGAGATAAAATAAAATGAAGCTTTGCGCTGCTTTCCGATAAGGCGAAAATTTTTTATACATAATATACCCAAAATAAAAATGTTTTTACTGCGAGGCGAAAATTAATCGAATGATTGAGATCTCAAAATTATATGTATCCCCGTCGTTCGTCGGTGTAACGAAATTGGAAAGTTTTAAATTGCGATTTATTTTTATATATCGATGCGCCATAAACATCAAATTGGTTTCTATCAAAATTTTAAATTAGTTTATACAAAATTGAACTTGAATTCCATTACAACTTTGCATAAGAAATTGTCCTCGAAAAAAAAAAAATAAAAATTCTTAGAACATTGTAGCAGCTATTTAAGTTTCTCATGGTACAGGCACTTTTAATAATCTTTTTCTAGAACACTGTACCAACAACAATATTTCCTCTTCATCAAATTTAATTAAAAATGTTCAATTCATCAAAATTTAATTTTATGTTTTTATGAAGAAATTTTGAATCAAAGGGAGGAAGCAGTGCTTTTTTATATCGCTAAAAATAAAAATATCCTGTCATGAAAGTTGAATAACATCGTAGAAAGTAAGTGTACGGGGGGTGTCCCAATTAAAACGAAACACTCTAAATAGCATTGAAAATATTTATTTTATGAAAAATTTACAGACCCAGGTTTATCATTTAGATTTATGTCTCAAGTACTTCGACGTCTTTCAGCAAAGTTTAGAAAAGTGAGTCGAGCCCAAATATATTTAATTGGGCTGAAGTGTATGCTGATTTTGAGATTTGACACTCGCTGGCGCAAAAGTTTTTTTAAATTTTTAGGTACGGCTTTAGGTGGGTTCTTCTATGGCTTTCACAAGGAAAACCCCAAAGTGCTATTAAAAGTTACTGAACCTTACGCCATACAAAGTTTTTAACGCTCTATGATTAGCCACTAAATTTAAATTTGTTTTTGGAAGGTTCTGAACGCGCTCTTCTAATTTTAAAGACGTATTCTTTACAAAATTTCTGAACTATTCCAACCTTTCTTTCATCAAGTGTTTGCACATCGTTATAAAAAGTGGACTGCCTGTACGACTGGTATAACATGAGGAAGAAATTTAAACTCACTGAAGTTGTCCCGAAATTACAGCCCGAAATGTTTGGTTTGTTTCTTCGGTAAAGTGTAACCAATCCGAAAAAAATGAACGTACAGAAAAAGTGCAGTCTCACCCCGAAAAATAAAATACATATGCATAATGTTGGCATTAGGTCCATACCAGGAACAGAAACATATTTTATTAGAATTAGGTTGAATTTAATTTCGCTGGTGACAATCACTAGGAATTCGGAAAATTGGAATTTAAAGTATCTGTAAAGTATTCATAAATTCGGCCTCTCTAATCGTATTTAATACTATTTTGACTTGAAGTTTACCTGGAAACACAAAATCGCTCACAAAATTAATTCAAAAAAAATTTTCTGTTCATGATATGGACCTGGACTACTCAGGGTAGATCGAAATAACCAAGGGCTATCTGCCGATATACGCCACCACTTAGATTTATCTCTAGGATTGGCACCAGAGAAATTAAAGTCTACCTGGTAAAATCACAAAATAGCTCACAAAATTAATTCGAAAAAAGTTTTTTCTGTTCAGGGTAGATCAGAATAACCGCGGCCTACCTGCCAGTATACGCCACCACTTAGATTTATCTCTAGGATTGGCACCAGCGAAATTAAAGTCTACCTGGTAAAATCACAAAATCGCCCACAAAATTAATTCAAAACAAGTGTTTTCTGTTTATGGACAGTGCCTGGAGTTCGTAAAATTGGCGAAAGATTTGAAAAAACTGGAACAATTGCAGGTCGTACAGCATATGAACACCATCGTCGAATTTGTACTGGTGTGGTGAAACAGTAACAGCTGAATAGTAAGCTCTATCGTGATACGTTACTTGGATTTTTGTGGATTTTGATTTAGATGAAATTTAATTTCAACAAGACGGTGATACGTACCACACAAATCGTGAAGCACTCGACTTATCGGCCACCATGTTTGGTGATTGCATATATTCAAGAAACTCTAATCTCTATTTTCCACCAAGTTCATGCGATTTGAAATTTTTAGATTATTTTCCTTGATGTTGTTTGTACCAAGAACATTTCAAGATATTAAGAACAAGGAAAAGTAATCAAAAGCTTTGATTTTCGGATGCAGGCCTGTAACAGGAGCCGTGGTGGTCACATGAACGATGTGGTATTCCGTACATAAATGGAATAAAACCAACGTTCATTTTCAATAAACAATTTTGAATTTCCAACATACGAGTACATTAAAAGTATGTGTTTTTTATTATAAAAAAACTAACAGATGGAACACTCTTTACGTAGTGTAACACAACTTGATTTTGTTGATCATCAAAAACAAGTAGAATATGATGAACCTATAAAAGCTAGCCCGGAGCAAAATCCTGGACTAGATTAACATTTAAAGCGACTCGAGGCATCGTAAATAAAACTGGGGCCAATGGCGCTCGCCATTCACAAGGAAGACGGATCGTTAAGGGACTCCAAGACTCTTCTTAGAATCAATGTATGTGTGTTTTCTTACCTGTGTAGACTTAAACATAAATTTTGCTTGTAGAAATGGTCAATTTTTTTTGTTTCACATTCGTGGTTTCAGAAATAGTTTCAATCGTCAGGAATATGCGTGAAAATTATATGAAAGGATTTCGTAATAGCTTACTTTTAGTAAATACTTTTTCATTCAAATGACTGCCTCGGTTGGATCTGACTTTAGGCTCACCTTTTAAAGCCTTAATCGTCTCTGGATGATTAGCATAACATTTGCCCTTAACGACTTCCCACATCTAATAGTCCAACGGACTGAAATCACAGGTCCTAGGCTACCAGTTGGCAACACTATTTTGGCTAATAATACGATTTTCGGAGATAGGGAAAAAATTGATTATATCGTTGGCTGTGTGGTATAGTGGTGCCATCTCGTTGAAACCAAATATCGAGCAAATCTTCCTTTTCAATCGTAGAGAATAAAAAGTCAGGGAACTGGTGGAGTAAAGGACTTCGTGTCTAGAGGTGGCCTCTCCATAATGAACAAGCAAGGAGTCATCACGCTCTCGGTTCTAGTTATCAAACTCGCCCCAGAATGTTCCACTCGCAAGTAGCAATAATCCGAGATTTGCTATTACGATAGCTGACTGGGTCTATTTGTTAGACACGTGGTTGTTATACACTTCGATCGATGAAATTGATGCTCGTGTGGACATGATTTCAACACAATTAACCAGTGTCTGCAATAACTCAAACCCAAGGAACAGAGGGGCTAAGGAACGATATAGATGGTAAAACTCTAATTTAAGGAAAGTTAGTTGTTCTATTTACAAGTTAAGAAGGGCACCAAACGGATAGAAACCAAGAAGCAAAATGGTTAAAATTGTCACACTTTAGACAGGCGAGAAACAAGTACTTTCATGAAATCAAGACCTCCTGAACTTTTAAACACCATTAGAAAGACAAATGGTCCACCGTTAGAAAGACAATCATCCCAGATACGTGGCATGACACACGTTTTGAGTTACTAAACTTACTACTACCGGGCGAAATATCTCTACTCTAAGAACGGCTACTCGGAATGGTATACGGCGCGAAAATGGTAAAGTAAGGGTATCCTCGCTATCCCCAAGAAATCCAACCATTCCATTCATGTCAGTCAGTTGCAGGGACAGCCTGGTATACTTTTTTCGTTGTACAAACCGAGTGTCATAATAATCGAGAGAACGTTTTGGTCCAATCGGTAAAGAAATGGCCTAACTCTAGTCAAATTGGCCTGAATAAGGATTAATTTCCCAAAATCATATTTGAATCTTATATTTCGTCCTAATTTAATAATTCTATTATTAATTTCTATTATGAAGCAGTTACAACTATCCTAATTCCCATATAATCACGTAGTACATTGGTTGAAAGCTCTTGGAAAAAGCCAAACATTTTGTAATAAGCCTATAGTTCACCAAAACAGACCGACATTAGTTTGTGTAAAAAATGAAGGAATGTTTTGTTCAAAGTACGCTCTTTCGGAAGCTATAACCTTCGCCCATCATTCAGGCAATAAACGGATTCCCCCAAAGGAAGAAGTCTGGTTGTTTCGAGGCGATCCAGCTATCGACCCATTTTTTGACGTTTTCAAATGAAGGATAGTGCTGCTGTGCCAGGTTTGATTGCGTCGACCGAACAAGTTGTAATCAGAGGGAGCAATATTTGGTGAGTACGGCGGGTGGGGTAGAATTTCGCAGTTCTGCCTGTTCAAGTAGTTTTTGACATCAATTGTCTTCGATAAACTTGTCTCGTAATGGTTTCACGCTCTTTCAGCAGCTCCTAATAGCAGCTCCTTTATATACCACCCAATGCAAAGCATCACCTTCGAACCACGGATATTTGCTTTTGGTGTCAACGGCCTTGGTTTACTTGGTTTGAACCACGTTGGTTGCGCTTTGGATTGTCATAATGGATCCATTTTTCATCGCCAGTGATGATCCGATGCAAAACTCCCTCCTTCACTGAAAAAAAAATTTACAAAATTTTTGTAAATATACAGCACACAAAATAATTTGATAATTTAACAACGTCCCTTTGAATTTTATTGTAAATATTTTGTATATTTGACGAAATTTTTATTAAATTTATAAATTTTTACTGTATTTTTTCAATATTTTCAATTTTATGAAAGTTTTATTGAATTTATTAAAAAAAATTTGTTATTTTTACACTTTATTTTTATAATTTACAAATTATTTTGTTTGCTGTATATTTGCAGAATTTTTTTTTGAGTGTTTGTTGTCGTTGAAACAACAATCCGCACATGGTTTTCCGATGTTCCATGTCCCGTTTTTCAATTTGTGTGGCACCTAATTTCCCATTTTCTGAACCAATCCAATTGCATGTATACGTTGCGAAACACGCTGTTGGGTAATATTCAACTTTTCTGCCAATTGTGTTTTGGTCTGACAAGGGTTCACATCAAGCAGTTCTTCTAATTCTGTATCTTCAAATTTTCTTGGTCCGCCTTCACCGTAAACTTCCACAAGCAAACGATATGTTTCCGCTGCAATTTTCAAAAATAACGAAGTAAAATTTCCCCACAAATGCTGTTTTTGGCACAAAATTCGACATTTTCAATTACATTAAAAATAATTGTTGTTTACGCTTTGAAAAAATGTCACTAGTAATTATTCAAGCATGACATCTGACCAGTGATACTAACGACACCTATCTAAAAAGGTCGAAAATACATTTGTACACCCAATACCAATCACCGAAGATGACAATTTACCGAAAACTATAATTTAATGAAAACGAATAATCCGTTATACAACCTTCCGGTCGTTCATTTAAAAGGCGGAATTTACTGGTTTCAACTAATAAATTAAAACAGAAAAAATAATTTTTATTAAATTATCAAAATTTAAAATAATTAAATTCTTTACAACAGCTCATTGTTTTTTAATATAATTTTAATTTAATTATCTGAATTCTTCACATTAGTGAATATGTTGTCCTTTTTATAATTTGTAGCCAATTTTAAATTCCAGTCATATTTATAGATCCCCACTCCTACGTCCCCTGAAATTGAAATAAAAAGCCCCTCGGAATAATTTCCGGTGAATTGTTTTTAGAAAAATTATCGTTTTCTGCAAATTGCTTTTCCGTGAATTGTGTTTTCGGTGAATTGTGGTTTTCGGTGTTTTTTTTTTCAGTAAATTGTCGTGGAAACGTTTTTCGACAAATAGAAGTTTTTAGTGAAAACCCCTTTTCCGTTACTTATTGTGTACGAGTAAAATGTTTTTTCGGTAACTTGTTTTCTATATTAAGTCGTAAAAAATTAGCTTATACGATTTGATTTTGTTAGTCCCCAAGATGGGAAAGATTCAAGAATAAAACCAACGGCAGTTAAAAAAACATCCACAAACTATTAACTGTTCATTCATCTGGATTGGATTTCGTTTCGATGTAATTTTGTAACGACTTATTTTAACTAAGATAAAACTGAGGATGAAGAGAAAGCACATGCCAATCTTTAGCCGGTTAATGATGCGAATAAATTACCTTTAATTATGTATTAAAATCTTTATATTTTTTTTTAGTTTTAGGTTTGGAATGACACACTCCTTAAAACCCCAGATCCTATAAATAAATTGTGTAGCATACCTAAACCTAATACCTATACACACTCGAAAGACTTTTGCCATTTCATCGTTAATGTCAAACAATTAATAGATTATTTTTCTTTTGGTTGTCTAGACAAATTAAATTAACTTTTGATAGGTACGAAATAATTTTTAGGATTTTCTATTTTGTTTGAAGTTGCCACATAAATTTTATACAAATTTGCATGCTTAAAAAAGGAAACAGAATATTTATAGTTATGGGACTAAATATACACAAAAAATAAAACTTTAACAAAAAAAGTCTAAATATTATCATAAAATTATAATCGTAAACTATATTTAAGGTTGGTGTTGCTTCGGGTCCCAGAGATTAGGGTTATGTTTTATGTGTCTTGTGGATACAATAAAATACAATATGTAATATGGAGGGGGTAGAGGAGGTGGTTGGGACATAATGGGTGCGCTTAACCACATTTTCCGAACATTTTATATTTTATACAATAGTAAATCTACATTTTATGCTTAATTTATGTGAATGTGTGCGGTAGCAAGTATATCATAATTTTATGCCTGCAAAATATTACAATACTTACATACAAAGTACTTCTAAAAATAAATTTTATATTATTTCGTTATAATACTTAACCTAGATTTTATAAAATAATATATGTAATATTGCTACTTGTGGATCTAATTAAAACTTGTTATTGTTACATAACTATGTGTGTATGTATTAGCATATATGGTATGCAAAAAATACTCGTAATATAACATACTATAAACTAAGCAATGTACATAGCTATAGCTATGTACGACTAGCTAGATTAGAAAAATTATAAATAATTTTTTTTTATTTATTTATTTTTTATATTACAACTAATTTAGAAATCAGACAGTAATTTATCTTTCTTATATATTAAATATTCCGTCAAATGTGAAGGGCAGTAACCCAATGGTTACTCCCGTTTGAATTTACATAATCTTAATATATAAAAACGTTGGTGCGTATGTATGACCGACAATCACGCCTGAAGCGCTGAAACTATCTAACTTATATTCACGGGGTGGGGGTGGTTTTTTTCGAAATTCTTATTTATGGACCGATTTAGCTCAAATTCACACCATACAATATTTAAATAAAATCAAAGTCTTTGGCAATTTGGCCCGATAGGTGGCGCTGAGGTAGAAATATTTACGGAAATGTAGTTTTCCCGGTATATAATTTTTATTTCAACAATATTAAATTTAAATGTAACCACAAAAATAACCACAAAAATCCGATAGGTGGCTTTGATGCATTTAATGCATTTTTATGAATTTTTTTGTTTTTCAAATTTAGTATATGATATATACATACATATTCAGTATTTTCAAGGTTACAATCATCTTACAATAACTAAATCTATGTTCTTTGTTTAAAAAAAACAAAAGTGTTTAATAAATGTGTTTATTAAGTGTAAGTATATTTCGCCAAGTGCCTGCTGCAAATAATGTTAAAAGTAAAACTATAGATCGTAGTAACATTAAATATATTACAAAATGGTGTTTATTGAAAAAAAACAAAATCAAAATGGTTTTTCATTTGTCATTTCAGTATTAGATATTTCATTGTGCTGTACAATTGTTTAGAAATAAGCTTGACGAAAATTTCAATCATTTGGAACTTCCAATTCAATTAACTTTCATCATAAACTTTCAATCCATTTTAATAGGCGAATTTATGATACGAAATTTCAAATCTACTAACTATATTGATTATCTACAATATATGTAAATACAAATATTTTTAAAGTGATCGTGAAGTAGTAAGTAAATTTTATAGTGATACTCTACATTACTCACCCCTGGTTTTATTACAGCACTACTGACCGTGGGTGTAATTCACCCACAACTTTAAATTCACATTTTGTAGCAATTTGTTTGACCTGGAGAATTTTTACGCGACCAGAAATTAAAGTAGGGAAACAGAAAAAGAATATAACAACACTAACGAATGAATTCTCCAGATCACACGAACGCTATAGAAATTGGGCCCGCACAGGGACTCTTCAGCTGTCGTTGCCGGCTAGGCGTCAGGGTTGGGCGTGGGGTTGGAAGAGTATATGCGCGCCATGTGTAACCGCGGGGAAGACAAGAATGATGCCAACTACCTACCTATCTGGATACTCACCCTAGTTCATCATCTATGCTCGTTCAATTAATGACTCATCTTGTTGGTTTTAATTCACTTCACTCACTCCACTGACAGACAAAAGAAAATCATTACAAATTTTTGTACCAAATTAAGTGAAATAACTAACGAATTCGAGAGGAAAATCCACGAGATAAAAGTAAAGTAGAATTAAAAGTTTTGAGTTTTAGGTTAAATTAATTTTTCTAAAAAAACAATTTATTTTTTTTTCAGAAATTGATGAGAAAAATATATCAAAATATTATTAGTAGGTTAGCATTAAATATTGATAAACTTAATAATTATTGTTAAGCAAGCAAACTATTTCCCAAAATATTCACCATATTACTATTTCAATATGATAATATTTTTTAAAGCACCCACAAAAAATCAAATTCAAAAATTAAGGTTTAAAATAATTTGCTTACTTAGAAGTAAAAAATACGGTTTTGCATAAAAAAATCAGAATATATAAGACTTAAAATCTAAAATTTGTTTGATATTAATTAATTTGAGAATTATGATTATTATGATATTTTCGTTTTATAGTTTTAGTGTTAATTTAATTAGGCTCATTTTTCAAATATAAATTAGTAAACAAATAACATAACTTCCCCGTTTCCGCCATGAGGTCTAAATCCAGTTTCTAAGTTTACAATATGGCTTAAAATCACCGATGCGTACACAGTTGAAAATATTTCTGATATGCGATGCTATTAGCATCGCATATGCGTCCGACATTTGCTTGGATCGAATTTCGATGTAACCTATACATCGAAAATAATTTGAATATAATTTGCTTCGAAATGAAAAATAAAATGCATCGATTTTTTTTCGAAGCTTCTTGCGTTGCAACATAATGTAAGATGCAAAATTAAATCTAATAACATTTCGATGTTACTAACACTGAAAGAAGCGATTCAATGAAAATTGTATCAGAACCAATTTCGATGTTAATAGCGTCAAATTTACATTATAAATGTTTCCTACCAACGAAATTATTCCAATGCAATTTGTATCATATAAAATAAAACCGATGCAAAAACCGGTTAGTTTTATTTTATATACTTCATGAGATTTCAAAATCTCTGTATACAATTTTAGTTGTCATAGTCACGACAGACCAGACTGCGCTCACCAAACTGCAAATATATGAAAAACATTTCAAGCTTATATTAAAAGTATACATACTGCCTTAGCGAATTATTATAAATTCGCTAAAAAACAAATCACCCCAGATTATATAGAAATTTTCTTTCGACACACTACTGCATTAGTTTTAGACGCAATTGCATCGTAAATATTTTCAATGCATGCTTTGCATCAGAATTTGATGCACGATTGCATCGTATATGCCCCGATGCAAGGATTGCGTCATAAATCGCAGCAAAATTTTTAAGTGTGTAGGCACATATATCATACAACTTAGGTCAATATTATACGGTGCGTAATTGTAAATATATAATATAAACACGGTCTATATGTGCACCGTTTCACGTCTTAACACTTTTCACAGTTATTTTACACATGCACTGTATGGAGTGTCACATAGATGTTTTTGTAATCACTGTAACAGTTATTTTTTTATTCATATATCACTAAATAAGTTTTTTTTTTGTTTTTGTTTTTGTTTTTATACGGTTATTACTTTATCACAAGAGTTTTAGTATAACGAAATTCAATAATCTCGTAAACAATAAAAATTATATATTTGTGGGCTCGATCTTAAGCGTATAATAATTCAATGGCCCATGCACAATCTCATTTATATTTTTATGAATTTATTACACTGTGCACAAGTTCGGTTGTGTTAAGTACGAATATCATGAAATGTTCTTAAACTAGTACTTACACACACACGCACACACACTTTAGTCTTTTCCTTACACTTTATTTAATTTATCTACCAAACGTACGTTTCACTTCACGACATTATGGTATTTTTTCCTTAGTTTATGATTTTTGTTTTTGTATTAATTATTATTATTAGGATTAATTTTTCAGCTTAATCAGGTTTTTTTGTTTTTTTTTTTAATTATAATTTTCGATTCTCATAAAAAAACTGAATTAAAATTTTTTTCTTTAATACTTAATATAATATAAACATTTTGAGATTTTTTCATATTTTTCTCGGCACTTTCGAAATTTGATTTTAATTTGGTTAGCACGAGCTCAAAATTTAACAACTGACTGCCCCCGTTTGACTGCTTCTCGCACTTTTATACCTTTTTCGTTCCCATACCCGCCTAATTGTTCGCGGGACTTGTGACACTTCACAGGGTTTCAAAGAAATTTCGCAAATCACCACCCACAAACATCATCCACCTGGATGACCCGAAGTGCCATCTGTTTGTCTTGAAAGAGCTATTGTCGGTGATACAGATTACTATGTGATCGTGTATGTCTTGCGAATATATCTTGCTGACATTAAGGGGTTCTAATTATTTGCATACCACAGAATTTATAACACATTAGCATAGTATTTTATCATTAGTACAGTATGCGGATAGTAAGTAATAGAAACGGATACAATCTTTGTCACGGACGCGAATGTACCGTTACAATTTTTTGATAAATCTTATCCTCAAAATTATAAAATTTATTATCTTTAAGATTACCGTAAAGAAAACCGTGGTAGTTCCAATATTTAAAAAAAATGATAGAGCATCTGTAAATAATTATCGCACAATCTCCCTTCTTTCGGTTTTTTCAAAAATATTCGAAAAGGCTATGAAAGCTAGGTTTGTAAGCTTTTTAGATAAATTCAATTTTCTATCTCCCTTACAATTTGGTTTTAGAAAGAACAGAAATACCGAACAAGCTCTATTGTCATTTTTAGAACAAATAAGTATAAACATTGACCATAGTCTAAAGGCGTCCGTGTTATTTATAGATTTGACTAAAGCCTTTGATAGAGTGGAACATTCTAATCTTGTAATGAAGCTTTACCGCATTGGCTTTCGCGATACGATCCACAAGTGGTTAGATTCATATTTAAATGGTCGCACTCAGGTAGTCAAAATAAATGGTCATTTTAGCCATGTTCTGCCGATTAGTGTAGGGGTTCCTCGAGGTTCAGTCTTTGGGCCTCTACTGTTCCTTATTTATGTAAACGGAATTTTTAGCCAACCATTCTGTGGCTCCCCCATTGCATTTGCTGATAATTTTTTGTTTGCTTACAGTAGTCTTAGCTTACAAGATAACATTAAGTATATTGATAGTGATTTGAATATGCTCTCGGTTTGGCTCAAGGCTCACAATCTTCATCTAAGCGATAAGACGAAAATATTACATTTTCGACACACACGGATTGTCATCACCATCAGCCATTAAATACCATGAGTATGGTTGCAATAAGATCTGTAATTCCAGTGGATGTTTCATGGTTGACTTGGCTCATGTTTATCGTTATCTTGGCATTTTAATAGACGAACAATTAAACTGGAAAGCGCATATTGAAGGGTTGAAATCTAAGCTTTTATTGGTATCAAGGAAACTGTACGTTTTGCGTTCATATTGTCCATTATATTTATTAAGAATGGTGTATTTCGCACTAGCTGATTCAATTCTGCAATACGGTCTCTCCTGTTAGGGTAGTGCATGCAAAACCACGTTAATACCATTATTTAATAGGCAGAAACACATTGCTCGAATCATGTGTTTTAAAGAATCGTGTTCACCCTCCTGGCCCATATTCCAAACTCTCGATATCTTGCCACTGCGTCACATGTTTGTCTTCAAGGTATTAAGAATTTTTTACAATATTAGCGGAAACTCATTTATTAACTATTCAGACTATAGTCTTCGTTCTAGTCTCCAATTCAAAAAAAATATCCCAAAATATAATTCACATCTCAGGAGAAGTTTTTTCAATGTAATTTCACCTATTATCTTTAACAAGTTACCTTGCAAGATTCGTAGGTGTTGCACCTTATCATTATTTTCAAAAGAACTAAAACATTGGCTTAGTACAACCAAGAATATTGAGGAGCTCTTCAGTTTCCATATTTAACACTAGTACGAGTAGAATTATACTTTCGTGATGTTTATATTATAATAATTGGATTCATCTGCCATAAATTTTTGTCTAGAGATTATATTATTATATTTTATATTATATTTCATTAGTATTTTATACCGTAAATTATTAATTAATTAAATTATAAGTTTATTTTATACTGTAAATTGTATTGTTATGTTAAATTTTTTTTTTTTTTGTACGTATCTTATAATTTCAAACATATTCTCGTTAAAAGGGAATCAGTGTACCTGGCCTGTGTTCTTTTGAACCAAAGGTACACTTTTTCTTACCAATGTACATATTTTTATTATTGTATAATTCTTTTTTTTTTTTAGTTCATTACCAAATAAAAATTGGTAATGAACTAAAAAAAAAAAAAAAAAAAAAAAAAAAATTAAGTATCACATTCCAAGTTCCTATATTTTTGGAAACCTGAAATAATAAACAAAAATTCGTTAGTACATCAATTAATCCACTGGAGCATATTTTTTTGAATTAGATTCGATTGAAATCAAGCGATTTACCATGTTTGTCGGCAGTAAAATCACATTTCGTCACAAAATGAAGGGCTTTCTGAAGCTGTTTTGCCCATTATTTGGCTGTGATGTGGCTAACATAAATGTATTTATTACATCGGTCGCAAGTGGTTTTGGTTTTCCAATCTGCTTTATAGCCACATAACTGGCATCGACTACACTTTTCCGTTTTCCGTTTCTTTAGTGACGTTTCACAGCACGTTTGCGAGGTTTCCGGTTCTTGGTCCATTTCATTTGAAGGAATTTTTGTAGCAAATTTCGTACAAATACGCCGTTTTTATTAGAACTCAATGAACTAGACGTGCTACGCTTATGATCGATTTGGGGTTGCACGAGAGTCCTTGCCAGATCTTTTATAAATAAAGATCTTTTCTTGTAATGTAGTGGTGGATCATCAGTCGATAATAATATTATACGAGCATTCATATACTGGCTAAATTAAGTAGGCTGAAAATACAACCAATGGCCAGCAGCGAGAATTTCTAGTAACATTGTATGTTGCGCACAATTGATCGGTTGTGTCAACCCCACCTTTTGTTTTATTATAAAACCCAATTATTTCCGGCAAGTTTTTTGGCCCACTGATAATATTACCATCCCTGAGGAATGTTGAAAGCAGTAACACACACTTATTTTTCTTTGGAACATATGACAGAATTGTCGCATTTCTCTTGTACCCAAATATTGTGGATTTGATTTCGCGCTTTTTACCAACAGTAAATACGAGTGGCAATATTCTTTTGTTTTTTCGGATGGTACCGACCAAGGTTGTTTTCTTTTTTAACAATTCCTCAGCTAATGGATAGGACGGAAACCAATTATCGGTCGTAATATTTCGACCAGCCCCTTGGAGGTGTTTGGTTATGCGTTCTACGATTTGTTGCGGTTTTTTGCAAAGATTAAATGGTCCAGGCGGTTGTTGACCGCAATAGACTTCTAATTTCGAAGTATAAAAGGTAGTGTTATCAACAGCCGAAAATATTTTGATGCCGTATTTAGCTTGCTTATTTGGGATATATTGTCGGAAGCCTAACCGCCCTCGAAAGCTCTCTAACTTTTCGTCAACTGTCACGTAACATCCAATATTATAGTTGTCTTCACAATTAGTGTTGAATATTTCAAAAATTTCTCTAATTAGTGCCAATTTATCAAACTTACGCCGTTCTTCACGAGTTTCTACGGTATCAAAACGAATGCATTGCATCAGAAATTGAAACCGAACTTTTCTCGTTGTTGCGGGAAATATTTCCAAACCGGTGCCATCTTGTGTCCATAGATCTAGAACATGAGTGTGTGACGATTTATGTAAATCACATAAATATAGCAATCTAAATAAAGTATTCATCTCGATAGTATTTCTAAGGCGTGCAGGTTTTACGTGTTTATACTTCGCTTATTGCTTAGTTATATAGATGTTTGTATTTTCCACAATTAGATCGACAAAAAAAAAATAAATTTTCCAGTGCTGTTCGTCTTTGAATAAAAGGTATTTTATCCCAAACAGTATCATCTTTTCCAATATATGAATCAGCATTTGAGTTTTCAGCCTGATTTTCGATATCAGAATTCAATTCCTGCTTCTTCATCACCACCAACCGACTCCACCTCACTACCCATTTCTAGTTCGAACAAAAAATTATATATTTAACAAAAATTTTCACCGTTACTAATCTGGGTGTAAAGCACCCACAAAAATAAATCACGATTACTGACCTGGGTGTATAGCACCCAATCAATTTTTAAATCAGCTATTCTTCACACTTCGAATGACACGAGACAACTGAAAATTATGTCAAAATATAAGGAAATATTCAAGGTTAAAATACATATAAGCATGAAGTTAGTGACAATTAATTATAATTCGATTTTACTAACGGAAAAAAAATAAGTCGATTACACCCAGAGGTCAGTAATGCAGGGTTAATGTAATAAATAACACAATCCGATTAAAGGCACAAATAACATAACCAACAAAAATTTTCCTTTTTGAACTCTTGAACGCTGCCCTCTATCATCAGCGGCTTTTGCCTTTTGAGCCTTCTCACTCCATTGGTGCTGCCCAGCATGCGATGGATATCTGTCTAGATCGGTGACGTATTCCATCTTCAAGTCTCTATAAAAGTTGTTGTTCCTAATGGACTATGGGGCATTCAGAATCCCTCATATCACTTTGTGTTGGTAGCACTGTATCATTTGGGATACGGCATAGGTTCATACTGGTTTTAGTATTTGCCTGTACATAAAGTGTCTGCATCTGCTATGTAGGATTTAAATTATGATAAAATTGCTCAGGCGCATGTCTCGATGCAGTTTAAATTCAAGCTCTTGGTGCCAAACTTTGTCGAAAGGTTGAGCTACATCTAGGAAAATACCGGAGCATATCTTTATATTCTCAAGTGCATCCTCAATGACATCCGTTAATTTGTGAACTTGTTCAAGTGTAGAGTGATTTGCCCTAAATTCAAATTGGTGTGGTGGAATTAAATATTTTTCTTCTATTGTAGGTTCCACCGTCTTGAGCACCAGTAATTAAATATTTGAATATTTTTGATATGACCGAAAGTAGTGATTTTTATCGTTTGCTGCGGTCTACTTCATTTAGGAATATAGGACCTCACCCACTATCCATTGACGTGGAACAAAGTTCAATGTGAACGCTGATTCAATTAATTGATCTTATTTACGCAAACCTTTTTCGGGAATGGGTTTCACAATTTGCTCAATAATTAAGTCAAAACCTGAAGCTTTTTTGATACTTAAAATATTATTGATTTCAGTTTTTAGTTCCAAAAAGTTCACATGTCTTTTAACATATCTTCATTCGTATAGTAACATAAGATCATCTACTTTGTTTACTATTTCTTTATTTTTTTAAATTGTATTAGTCTGTTACACAGAGAATTGAGGATAGGTTTGTGTTGCGGAGCACGAGTCTGCTGCCCTATAGTCCACTTAAACTCTGTTATGACACCTTGGGGGATCATAACATTATTTCATATGTGGTTTCCTTTTTGGATTTTAAATTTCGTTACTATCATGCATTAGTTCATTTTACTGATGGCATTGCCATCTACCCGGAGGCATTGATATTAAAGTTTTTAATTGTGCATGGGTCTTAATATGCTGTTTTGTTTTTACCCATTCCTATTGTATTACGTAAACGTCGAGGAAATTGTGGAGCAAGACAAATGTGCGTGTTTGCGATGAGTAAAAGTATAGGAAAATATTTTTGTAGTACATAATACGTTTTTCGTTTTGGCTTGTGGAGGAATGTGCAGTGTGAAAGGGTAGACGAGTGATAGTATTTTTGGAATTTTACGTTATATAGTCTCCCCGTGGCACTCCGGCAGTTTCTCCGGGTGAAAAGAGGGGCTGGGCATCAGCCTCTAGGGGTCGATGGGTCATTCGGGGCGTTTTTTAGCAAACATTGTACTTGTGATTCGGGGAGATTCGGTTACTCCTGGGTGGACACATCCGATTATTTTTAATTTTTTTAACGTACCTCAAATATCGGTCGACGGATTCCGGTGTAAATTTAACGTAATTTCAGTTTTCAGTTTGATTTTTAAATTTTGTTTATTCTGTTACACGGTGTGAGCCACTGTAACGAAATAATATTACCACAACAACACCAATCACCGGTAAAATAAAAAGAAAAAAAAACGAATTGTAATCGGGTTTTTGTTGGTGTGGATGTAAAAAAAATAACACACGAAGCAGAACCTTTTACCAAAGAAGAATATCATATAAAAATGTCTGAGTTAATCTTAGATTTTTTTTTCTTTAAGTTATAAAAATGTTTGAATTTTGTTTTAAAGTTAATTTGTGAAATAATATCAAATAGAAGTAATAATTGTCAAAAATACAATCAAATCTAGTAAAATATTTTTATTTTGGTCAAATTTTGAAACCACCTCATTACAAAATGGCAGCCCAACGCGTGGGGCCAAAATAAAAAAAAAAGTTTAAAAACTTGATTGTGATTTGTGGGATTGATGTGTTCATAAAAGTTGTGGAGAATTTGGTTTGTATATGGTGGAATTTCTCGTTTTTTTTTTAATATATTGAAGTGTGGAGCGAAAAGAGTAATCATCAAATTTTATTCGTGCGTAGTTTTATAATTTTTTTTGTCAAATTGCTTTGTGGTTTGCGAAATAAGAATGTTTTGCTATCGGCGCGTGGCGATTTAGTGTCTTGATTTACTTAATTCTCGGAAATTGAAGCATTTTGTTTCAATAGTTAGATATATATTTTGTTGTTTTTTTTGGTATGAGTTCACGTCCTAATACGAGATCTTCGTCCAAACAGCATAGCGATAATTCCGTATACATAAGTTCGGATAGCAGCACAAGGTCGACAATGGCTAATGTGGTGATGACTGAAGATCAATTCCAGGCGTTGCTCCAGACGATTAAAGGTAACACAAACCCACCTCATATTCCAAACGCTCCATCTAGCGGTAATTTTGCAAAGTGTTCCAGTAGATTTAATGGAGAAAAATCAAACAATGTCGAGGCATTTATTGATGCGATTTTAGTATACAAGGATTGTTGTAATGTTTTAGAGGAAAATAGTCTCAAGGGTCTCCCTATGCTTGTGGAAGGAACAGCCGCTACGTGGTGGCAAGTCATTAAAACTACTGTTCTTACTTTCAAAGAAGCTACAGATTTATTAATTTTTGTTTTTGGTCAAAAACGACCACCTTATAAAAATTTTCAAGATATCTTTGGGAAAAAACAGGTTAATCAAAAAACGGATTTATTTATTTGTGAAATTCGAGCGCTTTTTGCACAATTACCTGAAAGTTCGGCGGTTTCAGAAACAATTCAGCTCGATATGGTTTATGGAAATCTTAAAAAGGTTAGTAAAACGGGATGAAATAAAAACTTTCGACGATTTAATTAAACTCGCCCGACAGGTGGAGGATTTGTACGATGAGGGTTCCTCGAAGGATAATAAACCATTTGTTATTAATCCAAAAATCGAAGATAGTTGTCGATATTGTCGAAAAACCAGGCATCGATTTGAGGATTGTAAGAAACGTCTCAGTAAGCATGCAGATAGAAGTTCCGCAGTTGTGTCAAACCCCGTTAAACACGCCATTGAGCTAAAATGTTATACGTGTGGCCTGGCGGGATATATAAAAAGTAATTGTCCAAGGTGCAATCAAAAACCGTTTGTGTCCAAGCCATCGTCCGAGAAAGCCAGTGTTGCATGTGCGGACATCTCTAATCCATTATCCGCTGAATTTAGTTTGGTCGACGCACAGTTTCATGTTGAATCAATTTCTCTTATAGAACCATTAAATCCAAAACCAAGGCCAGTTTTGGGTATTCGCGTTCTCGGCTCATTTGGTACTGCTATTTTAGATACCGCTGCCAAACTTAGTGTGGCGTCTTATACTCTATATAATGTTTTAGTAAAGAAAGGTCAAAAGTTTGGTTCTAAGGAAATGTCAATTCGGTTAGCCGACGGTTCTCAGCAAGTTCAATCCGTCTGGTATACAACAGTAAATGTAACCATTGAAGAAATATGTGTTCCAACCACATTTGTGGTTTTTCAAAACTCAAATTATAACAACACCCTATTGGGTATTGATTTCATAACAGCGACTGAAATGATTTTGGATTTTTCAAATCACACAATGAGATTTGGTAAGTTACCAAAGATCAATAAAATAAATTACGAAAATGTTATTCAGGCGCCGGTTGAATTTTCTTCAGTAAATTTTCTTAGGAATGATGAAGGTTGCACTTTGCCTGATTCGCAAAAGAAATCCGTTAACGAATTATTGTTGAAAAACGACCTGTTGTTCGCCTCCCAAGGTAAACCCACTGAGTGTGCTGAACATAAAATTGAAACAGGTGATCATGCCCCCATTTCAAGTCCACCTTATAAAATGTCACCATTGAAACGGAGTATCTTGAAAAATGAAATTGACATAATGTTACGAGAGAACATAATCGAGGAATGTGAAAGTCCGTGGGCTACACCGGTGGTAATGATTAAAAAACCAAATGGTTCATTCCGAGTTTGTATTGACTATAGGGGTCTTAATTCTGTCACTGTGTCGGATAAGTATCCCATGCCCCGCATTGATGATTTGCTTCATGTTGCAAAAAGGACGAAGTTTATGAGTACTTTAGATTTGGGTGCAGGTTATTGGCAGGTTCCCGTATCTAAGAGTGATAGAGACAAAACTTCTTTTATCTGTCTATTTGGACTATTTCGATTTAAGCGTATGAGCTTCGGATTGAAAAACGCTCCCGCAACGTTTCAGCGAATGATTGATCGCATAAAATCTGGAATTCCTGAGGTGGCCATGTGGGCCTATTTGGACGATATCGTGGTGTTGTCCGAGACGTTTGATCAACATTTAAATGATCTTCCTAGAGTGTTTGATCGTTTGGCGCAGTTTGATTTAAGAATAAATCGGTAAAAATGTTCCGTTTTCCGAGAAAGTATCAGGTTTTTAGGGCATATTATTTATATCAATGGCATCAGTACCAGCCCAGAGAAAATTACAGCTATTTCTGAACGGCCGGAACCGCGTAACATTCGAGAGGTAAAATCGTTTTTACAAACATGTAGTTGGTATCGCAGATTTGTCCCCAATTTTTCCGAAGTGTCGCGGCCACTCAGCAATTGGACAAAAAAGGGCGTTAAGTTCATTTGGGATGAGAGTCATCGGGTGGCTTTCAGCAAATTAATACAGTTGTTGGTGAATGCTCCAATCCTTCAGCAAGCAGATGAAACGAAGCCATATACGCTAAGAACCGATGCAAGTAACTATGCGCTCGGTGCAGTTTTACTCCAGGGGGAGGGTGAAAATGAACGACCAGTAGAATATGCCAGTCGACTGTTACTCCCAGCTGAGCGGAATTATAATACAACAGAGAGTGAGGCTCTCGCCGTTGTATGGGCTTTAAATAAGTTCAGAGGATATTTGGATAGTGCAGAAATTACAGTAGGCACGGACCATCAGCCACTTAAATGGTTGATGTCGTTTAAGTCTCCATCCGGACGTCTAGCCCGATGGGCCTTACTTATTCAAGGATTCAATTTAAAAATAACCTATACATCTGGAAAGGCAAATGTAGTCGCGGACACATTGTCCAGGCCTCCTATATCCGAAGATGAACAATGTGTCATTTCGTCATATAATTTGGATTTCCCAACTTATGGTTTTGAGGAAATTCGAGAGTCGCAACTTCAAGATCCGGAAATCAACAAAATTATAAAATGTTTTGAAGAAATTGATAAACCAGACCTCGGTAACTACACCGGTAGGGGTTATATTATGACACAGGGCATTCTGTATCGCTAAATTCCGGATCAGGACTCTGAAGAAGCCCAGCTTGTCGTACCAGTTAGCCAACGCGATTTTTTATTGCAACGATATCATTGTGATCCAACTAGTCATTATGGAGTGGAAAAAACTATTCAAAAAATTAGATCTCGATACTTTTGGCCAGGAATGCGAAAAACCATCGCAAAATTTGTTGGTACGTGTACGGAGTGTCAGCATTTTAAAATATCAAATCTGAAACCAGCCGCTTTGCCAAAAACTCCGGTTATGCAACAACGCTTCGAAACGGTGGCTGTGGATTTGTTCGGCCCTCTACCACCTAACAAGGATGGATATAAAAATATTTTGATTGTCGAAGATGTTGCATCTCGTTGGGTGGAGTTGTTCCCGATTGGGTCAGCAACCGCGGGTACTTGCGCACGAAAATTAATTGATGAAGTGTTTTTACGATATGGTGTGCCACGACGCCTCATCTCCGATAATGGGCCTCAATTCATTAGTCATGTTCTACAATACACCGCAGACTTCTTTAATATTGAACAATGCCTTACACCGGTATATCATCCGCAAGCTAACCCGGTAGAAAGAAAAAACCGCGATCTAAAAACACAACTGGCTATACTAGTGAAGGGAGACCATCGAAATTGGGTTGAGCAGCTGCCTTCAATACGTTATGCAATAAATACCACCCGATGTGATTCAATTCAACGAACTCCAGCTTTTTTGACATTTGGGCGTGAGCTTCGAACCTGGGATGATGTCCTCCGTGATAATAGGCCTATTGGGTCTCTTGCAAACTACGAATCGCAGGTTGTACCATATCTTAATACAATCAAACATAAATATATGGATGCCAAAGAAGTGACCACGATCGTTCGAGACGTCGAACCCGTTTATATAAAATTGGTGATTTGGTTTTGGTGTGTACGCATCCTCGCAGCAATGCCGATAAAGGGTTTACAAAAAAGTTTGCTCCACGGCGAACCGGTTCGCATAAAATCTCAAAGATAATATCATCGAATACCTTTGAAATCTCAACAAATGACCACAATAACTCAATTTTGGGCCGTTATCATGTATCCCAATTAGTTCCTTATAAGAAGGGGATTGAGTCAACATATTGTCCAGAACTCCCATCGGGACGATTTGGAAGTTCTGAGGGGGAGACTGTAACGAAATAATATTACCACAACAACACCAATCACCGGTAAAATAAAAAGAAAAAAAACGAATTGTAATCGGGTTTTTGTTGGTGTGGATGTAAAAAAAATAACACACGAAGCAGAACCTTTTACCAAAGAAGAATATCATATAAAAATGTCTGAGTTAATCTTAGATTTTTTTTTCTTTAAGTTATAAAAATGTTTGAATTTTGTTTTAAAGTTAATTTGTGAAATAATATCAAATAAAAGTAATAATTGTCAAAAATACAATCGAGTCTAGTGAAATATTTTTATTTTGGTCAAATTTTGAAACCACCTCATTACACCACGAACAAGCAAGCCTCAACTTCCCCACGATCCAAAACCCTGATCTCTAGTCGGCAAAACACCGTGACCGAGGCCTTTGCATGTTTAGAGAAAATCTGCGGGTTGGCTTCGTGACGGCCGTAACAACTCATTTTGTTACAAAGAAGTCAAGAAGAAGATCTGTTATTTTATATATGTCAGCAGGCCAATATGTTGGTTTATCACCATAGAGAAATTCACAGTTGTTCTCGCGAGCTGTACTAAATAATTGTTTTCCTTTAGAGGCTGTAAGTCTCCCCCAATAGTGATTTAAGAATTCCACCGTTCATCTTTTTTTTAACTATCAAAGGTCAGGTTAAATAATTTTTGTAAGCATCTTGATTGACAGTATGGTCATAAATTTGAATTTATTTGGTTATGATTGCATCTAAAGGAGGGTTTACAACCCTATTTTAGATGTTATCAGAACCTAAGTCCAAATCTCTGAAAAGGCGTATTAATACCGAACATATTTCACTCAAACTCAAAATTGAAATTCGTAACAAAATTCATAACAAATTTTCTGTCCTGTAGCACTATTCTGGTAATTCCCAGGGAATAGGGAACTACGGGAAGAATTTATATTTAATTTCTGTTCCATAATATATGTTTTCTGACCTACTGAGAAGAAAAATTAGATGTAAATATTTATAAATTGTTAATAATTTTTTCATATCTAAATTGGAAGGGAAAATTATTTCCAATTTAATTTTGTTTTCAAAAAAATTAACACTAGCTTTTTACCTCAGTGTGCCGGAAAAAAATATTTGAACAGAAATTACATATAAATTCTTTCCCCAGTTCCCTATTCCCGGGGAATTACGAAAGTTGTGCCACTGATTAGGAAGTTCGATTAGGCGGGATGGATGAGCAATATAACAATATATTCTAGGTGCTAACGAAAGTTAATGGCCTTTCGCCATTTTCACTCAAACTCAAAATCTAAATTCAAAAATTCCGAACAAATTTGCTGTCCTGTCGCTCTATTCTAGTAATTCCTTGTAAATAGGGAACTGAGGAAAGATTTTACATAACATAAATTCTATTTAAATAATTTTTTCTTGGCATACTAAGGTTAAAAGTTAGTGGTAATTTTTTTGAGGAATTGGGAAAAATTATTCCCGATTTACAAATATTTACATCAAACCTTTTATCTCAGTAGGTCAGAAAAAACTGATTTATAGATAAAACATATGTAAAATCTTTCCCCAGTTCCCTATTCCCAGGGAATTACTAGAATAGGGCCGCTGGTTAGTAAGTTTTAATTCAGTTTTGAGCGAAAATAGTAAACGGCCATTAGCACGTCTTTCTCAAGATTTGGCCTCAGGTTCAGCTAGAACCTAAAATACGTTGCTACATGGTTCATTAACCACCCTAGCTGACTTTACCAGATTAGGAGGAAACATAGTGTCTCACCCTCATGGGACTAGTGATCTACCGCATCTCACCAAAATCATAGCGTGGAGCTGGAAGTGGAAGATCCCAAATATTAATTATCCCAGTGGAAAACGTGGGTATCCCTAGTAAAAATGGAACCCGAACATATTATCGAACCAAAGAAAAATTGCGATAGAAAACTGGAATGTCCAGATAGTCGTCTTATACGGCAGCGAATACAGAATTTTACAACAATGCGCAAGAATTCGAGAAATGCGTTATGAGAGATGGTTCCTATATGAGTGAGGTATTTTGTAGCATTTTTAAACTTATTTGAAGGAGTCGCACTTGAACGGTATGAAACGAGATTGAGGCATCAGAATTTAATAATCGACGCACGAACTGGTAAATGGATACCAATCATGGAACTGCGATTTCATCATGAAAGAATAGATACTGGAAAGATATCAGCGGCAAAACGAGAATATAACGGACTATTTATTGGATAAAATGTCTAAACTCTTTTCAAAACTGTATCCTTCCTACAGTTGAAGAGCAGTGTAAGGTAAACGTATTGCAACGTATTATTACAACGGAATCGACAACGGAATTCGCCGTCAGCAATATAAATTCAGTTGCCCAGTTAGGGGAGATGTGCAGAAATATAGGCGAACCGAGAATGATGGGCAATATGGGTCATTTCGATTGTCTGAGCCTGTTGATATTGTGGGATTGTGGTTTCCCGGCTTAACGATGTCCCAAAAAGTCCAGCTGGAAGGAGGCCACTAACTTTTTCGGACGTTGCCAGAAGTGAAAAGGGGACCCGCCTCATAGTACAAATAAGGACCAAGAGGGAACTGAGTCAATTGAATTAGTAAAAAGAGTGGAACATTTTTGGGGGAAGTCGAAAGTAAAACATAATCCAAACACAAAGATGTGGATGGTACTCAAAAGAGTCCAAAAGAGTGAATGTAGAAGGAGTTACCGACCTCACATTCCGCCACTTGCGCCACACTCAGCGGTGGTGATATCATCTATGCGAGATTGGAGAAGCTTGGGTTGGAATTAATTCAGACAAAAACAAACGTAAAAACAGCAAATCGAACATTTTGTTGTCAATACGTGGAATACGAGCGTGGAATGTGTCGATGTGCTGAAGAAAGACTATAGTAAATCTCAGCATGACTTGAACGGTCGTCAAAAGTGGAATTTGACAACAGTAATGCTTTCTTTCCTCGTGATTTGTTCTGGCCAACTGGATTGCACAACGTTAAAACTGCATGACATCGACACAGGAAATGCGCGTTCAGAAGGAGTTAAATCTGGTAATTGATCGTATGATATGGTTCTGAGTGGTGGAAACTGCTGGTCTTGTTGAATGGGCACACCGTTTGCGTGCGAAAACCTTGGGCACTGGTTCCAAGAAAACTTTTATTGGCCTAGTATTTCTGCTCACGTTTGGCAGTATCAAGTGCGAGATTTCGAGAGTGTTAATGAAAGAGCCGAAAGTTGACTCGCCCATGTGAAATGATAGTCATCGATATAATCGGGGCCGTACCGTCGGTCTAAGTTCGGAAACAGATATTGGCTCGTTGTGATCGATGTGTTTAGTAAATTTTTGATGTTGAAGTCCGTGAGAAACGCTGAGCCATTTTCGCTGATACGTTACTTGGAGGAAAATGTTATCCTGGTGTTCGGTGTATCCTCTGTCTTACGAGGATAATGATAATCCGGTGCGGTAGTGGTTAAACGCGTACTACCATCCGCAATACGGAGTTACATAGGTGAAGATCAGCGCAATTGGGATATAAGATTAGCAAAATACATGCCCTATTTTTTAAATTTCGGACAAAACATGCCATTGTCTGGCACGCGGAATACTGCCATGAAAATCGAAATTGGGCGTACATCTTAGGAAGATCATGCTCGAGGATTAGAAGAAACGCACAAGGCTGTCAAGGCAGATCTAACAGAGCCTACTTAAAATAAGCAGAATAATTTACGTTTGTAAAAATACAATCATATCGGCTTGGAGTAAAAAAAAAAAATCGCAAGCAAGTGTGAGTTATCACACTTCAATATAAGATTCATCTGTTGCTTCAATATAAGATTCATCTGTTCCAATTTGTCCAGGTATAATTCGATGCGTGTTTTGTTTTCCTGGATGGTTTAATTGCAACCATCTTGTTTTAAAATAAATTGGAAATTCCGTAGTCGAGACATATAAAAAAAAATTATGAAAGTGGAAGTGAAAAGAAAATTTCAAGTGCAGACGGTGAACTGAATGAATGCGGGAATTAGTGACCATGATTAAGCAAGAAAATAAAGCGGATTAACGATGCAAAAGGTCAACATGTGAGTCATCCATTTTTTTTCTTTTAAAAATTTTGTTTTAAATCTGCTGTTTTCCGTGTGTGAACATGTATACGAGTTAGATTGTGGTATTGGTATTTTGTGGTGTTAAAACCTCGTCAGTGACGCCCTGTCCCCTGTTTTGAAGTTCGTCTACCCATGTCCCGGTAACTTTTAAGCACGTTGAAAAATATATTTGAAAACTTGAACTTGAAATGTTTCTATGCTTCCATATTCAAAACTTTAACGCTCAGATGGAAGGTCAGGCAAGGTTTGAGGCAGTCTCTAAAAATGTCGAAAACGGAACTATCTGCACAATTCTGCTTGGTGGCAAGAAAATATGCTACCCAGTACGACTTTTATAAATTACCTGTGTATTTTGGCTAAATATCTCAATTCTTTCGCAATTGGGTCGTTTATAGGAGAGTTGTCGATAAGCCAACAGTCACAAGCGAGCTGCAAATTCGAGCTGCAGTATGGTTGGAAGAAATGATGATTTATATAGGAGTTTTTCAAGAAATCTACTAAATTTTTCTTATATTGATTCCTGAATAAAGTCTCACGACAACGTTTAAGCTGAAAATCCGACACAAAATGCACCGTTTTCTATTCTAAAATATTAAACCAACCTCTTTTATAATCAAACCAAACATAAATATCCTCGAGGGTAGAATCAGATTACATTAAAAAAATTTTGTGTTAGAAACAAAATTTTATCTTCAATCAAAATACAATTTAAGATTCTCAACAAATATTGACTTGTGAAAGTCTTAAACTTGTTTTATCTATCACTGCCTATGAGACCAAAGCGTAACAATTTCCAATTAATCAACCATAAATTTTACGGATAACGGATTGATTTAAGGAAAAACACAAAATTAAATCTGCTTAATTGAATTATCCCAAAACCTCCTTAAAATTATTTTCAGGTACGTAAATACGAAGTCAACAAACAAACCTTATTATTATAATTTACATTGTGAGCTTTTCATCAGCACAATTTTTTTGACGTAATGCTTTTAAAAATAATTACGGCACATTTTACGGTCGTCTTATATCATGCGATGTAAGATTTCTTTTGTGTGATTTTCAGCTTTTCTTCTATACAGTCGTCGCTTTAATGGCGTTCACCTTGAAATTAATTATGATTAATAATACATCCATAATAAAAGCTAAGCATAAAATAATCATTCTCACTACTCCACTTTTACATAATTTAATTACGTTGTATACGGGTTGTATATGAGGTACACAAGGACTGTGGGTGTGTGATGAGTGCTGAACGCGGTTCAGGTACTTTGTACTTGTTATTGTTGTTTTAATTACAACAAGCTTGACTAAACTTTCTGAATACATACGAAGCATATAACAAAAAGGAAAATCCAATTTTTGGTTTGTATTCATACAGAAGATTAAGATTTTATCCGTTGTTATACCATCACGCCTACGTTTCACCCACCAAAACCCACAAATCTTTTGTTACTAATATTTTACTTGAGTTTATGATATTTTTAATATTGTTTGCTTTGCGCTATCAACACTACAAATAAGTTGATATTTTTATTGTGAAGCAGCAACAGAAAACCAATTGAAAATTTTCATCCGCATCCGAAATACCAACTAATTAAAATTCTTCAAATTAAAATTGAAAAAAAAAAATTTACTTTATAATTTTATTATTAATTTTATCTTAGTTCAACGGCGTTGATTCGAAAAACACCCGCACCCCTTGCCCGCCATTTCATCTTCATTATTTATTTAAAGGAATAAAAATATTAGCAATTTTTTTTTTTTTTTAGAAATGTAGGGTGGTGAAAAATTAATTTCGATACAATAAATAACATAATTCCGGAGGATGGTTGAAAATGTGTTTACTTAAGAAATTTTTTGTGATAAATTTGTAATTTCCAAATTAGCATATCTAATTAACAAAATTTTTATTTTACTGTGTATAAATACCTATATCAGTTGTGGTGTCGGTATTCCCCACAGAGCGATGGTGTTGGCACCTAGAAACAAATAAAATATCAAAAATTAGTTTATTACGCTTGAAGCAATTATACGATTTTAACTATTTGCTAATTTTAATTAGTTATCTTCGTATAGTAATCATACTGCTGTTGCCTATTATTTATAGTTAATTAGCAGATAAACCCTAAAAGGCATAGCATTTGAAATGTTCAGAAGATATATATTGAAAAGAAGAACATATTTTTAAAAGTTATAAGTTAATTTGAATTTTCGATTCGCATTACAGGAAAGACAATCCTCTTGAAATTTTTTTGAAGTGGCCAACAGTTTCGTGATTAATTAATGGATGTTATTCGCCATGTATAATGGCGGCCGTGTGGCGGTATCGCGGTGTGGGGCGAGCGATATATTGTGCCTCCCCACACAGTGCGACAACACGATACGTTTTCTTCGTCTCTTACCCGATTCGCCTAAAACAAAATTTTAAAGTGGGGGTACTCAACACAAAAGCACAAAAAAAAATTGTTGTATCAGATTTTTTGTTTGGTTTTTACGCGATTAATTTTGGTAAAAAATAAACGTCTGAACAAATTGTGATGAATTTTACATTTTGTTTCATTACCCACTAGATTATTTAAAACTGTAAGTTTTTGTTTTCCATCCGTTTCGCTCAAGCATTTAATATAAAATGAAAATAATTTTACACATACATAGACCAATATGCCGCACTTGAGTTTTGTGGGGAAAGGCAAGTGACGCTTGAAGCTGACTGCACGAATGCGAGCGAAAATTTATGATCCGCACGCTAAACCAATCGAAACGCTTGAAAACATTTCTCCTTCATTTTTTTCCATATAAAAATTTCCCTGCGAGTTAAAATATTTTTATCTTTGCGCTACTTGGCTCGTAGGGGACCAACCCATAAATATTAAAATTTTGCTTAAATAAAAAAAGAGCAAGTTTTTTGCTATTTTATGACAAGTATTGTCAATTTTCATTCGATTATTTTTGTGCTAGGTTTGTGTTGTTGGAAATTACTTTTATTACTTTAAAAATAAGTAATTCAGTTTTATTTACAAGGCCTCTCCACCTGACATAATTATCTGCCATAACATTTACATAACTGGTATACAAAATAATAAAAATGGCGTCGTGTGCGGTAAACGTACCATAAGTTTGACGCTTAAAAATCATTTGTGTTTTAGTATTCTAAAGCGTCGATTGTTTTGTTCCATTAAAAATCTATTGTGAAAATGCTTTCTAAAAAAATAAAATAAAATTGCAAGTAAATAAAGTATTATTTTTGATGTCAGTCCTCCTAAACAATTTCAAATTGATGTTCCAGAGACATTCATTGCCTCTATACAATACAATAAGTTTTAATACTTCCTGTTTTGAACTCATTGTCACAATTAAATTAAGTATATAAGATAATAAAATATTATAAAAAAATATCAAAAAATTTTCGAAGCACTTTAATAAAACACAAACTATGTAATTCTTTATTCATACACAGAAAAATGAAATCGCCGTTTTGAAAAATACAAAAAAATCAATACACTAATATAACCCTTTTGTGATTTACGGCAAAAGTACCATGTCAAAAATTTATTTTTGTATGTGTTTTGAACCAACTTACACATTTGCGCATTCCTTTCAAACTTATTTCGTCCGAAAAAAACACTATAACTAAACACACAATTGTGTTGGTTGTACTTCAAATCAAGCGAAATTTTTTATCAAAAACGCCATTACATACTATGATTTTTTACTCACACTTTTGTGTGGTTTGGACTTTAATTTAGCCATTTTTCTAGTTTTTTTGGTTGGAAAACGAATAATTAAACAAATACGAATAATAATGAAGTCATCTGGTCAGTATCTGGTATACAAGATTGTTTAGACATCTCGGCAGAAAATGCTTGTACGACATATATCAACCAGCTGCAAATTTGAGTCTCCACGTACAACTGTTCGAAAATTAATGTTATTATAACTTGATGTTAATGGCAGGTGGAGAGTAGGCGTTAGTTAATTTAAAAAATAAGTAGTTAATAATATATAACTATGGATAAAAGTAAGTATTGATTTATACCTACATATAATTAAAAATTATTCGTGTGGTTTAGTAGAAGAAATTGAGGTTATAATTTAAATATTTGTGTTTTGAATTTAATGATTGAATTTACCTAACAGAAAACAAAAATATTGAAAAGATATATAAATTAATTTATAATTTGTTCTTTTTCAGAAGCTGATTTGGAAATAATTTACAAAATTATTACAGAAGTCAAAAAATTTGGTCGAGAATGTTTGTACGTGCGAACACACGCAAATTATCGCAACAATTTTTTAAAAACCATTGCGTGGGGTGAAATAGCCAAGGAAGTGGGCATATCGCACTTTGTGTATGGCACGATGGAAGTCGGCCCGTGCAAAATACAGCAGACTGTTAAAACCTTCCAGAAGCGGAAGTCAGGGGGGATTTATTAAAAAAGCAGATGAGTTCTTTATGAGGGAAATGGAGTTCGAAAAGCCCTATTTGCTTGAAGAGTAAGTAATTTTTAGTTTTATGAAATACATTTGTTTTCGTGCCGGTAATTATTACACTATATTATGTACATGTCATGCTTGTATACGCGATGTATATTATAAACACATTTTTTTGTGTGCAGGGAAAGATTTCTGGTTTTCATCGCCAATATAATATACGCCCAGTTGATTTGAGTCGTACATAAATAAACTTCAAAAACGGGCAAACAAGAAATCTTTCCTCCCCTACAAAATAAATAGAACATTTGTACATTATTTTTGTACAATAACTATGACTATTTTTAAGACCATAAACAATTGTAGGCGTATCTAGTACATACATAAAATCTACAAATGAAACTATATAGCTAAATATTAAAATATCGTAAAACAGGTCTCAGGTATGTATTGGATTTATTTCTTTTCGTTTATGTTGCCATCATATACAAAAATAATTTATTTATTTTTCTAATTTTTAATTTTAGACCAACAGAAAGCAGTCTGGAATTATCAGTAGTAAACAACCAAACTTTTCAAAATTTATTTGACGAAACAACGAAAGATATTCTGGAAGAGTGGGAATCATCAGATCCACTCGATAAATCAGTAATGGCACCAGAAACAGAATATTTAGCGAACGAGACAACCCCTGGATCATGCCAGCAAACGAATAGTGTTACGTCGCCACATAAGCGAATGCAATCCACGTCAGGCCACATTCTAAAAAAAAAAAAACCAAAAAAATTTGATATAGACGAGGTGATTCAAGATGCTATGAAAAACATGAAGGAAAACCGAGAAATGATCAAAATCCAACTCGCATCTGTGGCATCACAATTGAGTGTTTTTGTAGAGTCCGTAAACCCGGAATTTTTAAAGTGGCCGATTACAGAACAAACAAAATTTGTGCACGAGTTAAGCATAAAATTTGAAGAAAAAATAATGATTTAAAAAAATTTAATTTAATTTAATTTACGATAGATTAGTATGACCCAGCAATGGGTACTAATCATTCTCCAAATTTTAGATTTAGTTAATATTTTTTTTAATTTCTATAAAACGACTGATGAAGACAATTGTCTGTGATACTGAAGTGCCTGAATTTATATAAATATAACATATTTGAAATAAATTAAAACATTAATTTAAATTAATTTTACATTTCGTTTTATTTAAATTGATTTCAATTGAATACAAAGTTTTAATGGAATGTTGTAGTTTAAGAAGGCAGCATATCAACTTCATTAAAATATAGTTTATATCGATCTCGAATTTCAATGGCATTTCTATTTGGATTGTTGGACCCGACTCTGCGCATGCTTACCATCCCTGCATAGTTTCCTCGTTACGCCATCTTCCTGGTCGACGTGTTTCACCACTATAACTGTCGACCAAATCGGAACCCATATATTCCCTGATTCGTTTCTCTCTCATCCAATTATGTAGTACCACAGTTGCCTTAATTATTGCAAGCACTGTTGGTTTGCTAGCCAAAATGAGTCTTCTGTAAATCCACCATCTGCTGGAGAGAATTCCAAATGAATTTTCAACTACTCGTCGGGCTCGAGATAGTCGGTAATTAAAAACATTTTTCGCCCTTGGCCATAGTGACGTGTTGCGCCCACGATATGGTCTCATTAAGTTTGGCAATAAAGTAAAAGCTTCATCCCCAACTAAGACATATGGATACTATTACCCATCGGAGAGATTTTCCGGTAATGGGAAATTTAAATCGCCACCACCACTTAGGACAGCTCTTCCAAAGTTGCTCTGCCTAAATATTGCACTGTCTCCCACATGGCCTGGTGCTCCAATCTCAACCATTATAAATTTGTAATTTGCATCGGCTACAGCAAACAAAAATATACTGTGGCTATGTTTGTAGTTATAATTTTAAGATCCGGAGTTCCCAAAAGCCTATAAATTAATAAATATGTTCCTTTACTAATGGTTCAATAAACAATTTATATAATAAACTTACTTGTATAATAACATGTTTTCCGTCCATTGCACCCAGACAATGAGGACAATTCCATTGCTCCTCGAAATCGTGCGAAATTTCCCTCCACATCGCACATGAAGGTTTCGGAAACATCATCCCCTTTAACATGCTCCACAACTGTGTACACGTCTCTCTGATTATATATGAGGTAGTACTTTGCCCAATCCGATACCCGTATCGTCCTATAGAAACCATACTTTCACCACTAGAGAGGTAACTGAAAATATTGAATATTTAGTTTTAAATTAATATAAATTTCATACACATAATATAACAAATGTCACAATATTTACCGAAGTGTTAAAGATAGACGTTGGCCTGCACTGATGGATCGTTCTCCTACATCCAGTCGCTGAATGGAAGGTCCCACAATCGCAAGCAGCTCGTCGAAAGCGGCAGGAGTTATTCTATGATAGTTTATAAATGCCTCGGTGTCGTTTAATCGCATTTCAGCGACAAGGTTTTGATAATATCCTTGCCTTTTTCTATCCCGATTTACTGGGTTAACACCAAAACGACGCCGATTACTACGACGCCGATGTTTAATTAAATACGCGGTGAGCACCGCATCCATCGTTTGCATGTCACGCGACAAAATATGTATAATATTTTGTCTCGAAAAAGGCATTTTTATTGTTTTAAAATAAAACAAAAAATATACAAACACAAAACTCGTAGAATAAAAAACACAAGAAAAATTAATTTATTACTTTACAACACAGCTTATACACAATTCCAAATCGAATAAAGGAAACGTCAAAAAATATAGACGAAAATAATTGAGCAAACAGAATTAGTTGCAAACTTCAGATTGTGAGTGCGGGTAAATTCTCACATTCGTGCAGCAGGCTTGAGTTTTGTTGCAAAACGCAGTGCGTGGAAAACTAATATTGATTGTTGAGTGGCGTCTTGTTCGAGCGGCGTTGTGGAACGAACTGTTTAATTTGATTTTTTTTCATAAATTTGTTATGGTATTATTGGTTATTATATAAAATTACCGGCTCTTATCCATAATTACCAACTGGGTCGGTAAATGTGATACATTTTTTGGAATTGTTCACTATTACCGGTGATTATATAAAATTAAAGTGATAAATATGAAAGTTTAAAACTATGATAATAATAATTCATTATGTCCTGAAAAATTTAAAGAGAAACTGATTAATTTGGATACCAGAATAAAACAGCTGCGCTTAGATGTGGCTGGCTATAAAATAATATTAAAAAAAATAATGAATTTATATTTTTGACGGTGTGCAAGTTCTGTAGTTATTATTTTGGGAACTTATTAGACACATAGTTGACACAACATCAATTTTTTAAAATTCTTCACAAATTACAAATTGGTTTCTTGTGTACATTTGTTCTAGAATACCATTTTTGTACCAAGGCGATAAAAATCATTTTCTGTTTCAATAATTATGGCTAGTAGATTGTTTTACTCTTATTTTAACTGTAGATCTAACTCTACTAACCGGAAACTTTTGATTCAATACCTGCTTCATTTTGTTTCCTTGACTTTGAAGTTAAGCTTTGTCGTTTTTCTAAAATAAAATCAGGGTTAGGATGTTGTACCATTAGAATTTTCGACTTTCGAATTAGTTTATTTCTCATTCTTTACGAGTAAAATGACAGCCTATTTCACTTCCAAAAGTGCACATTTTCTAATGTGTTCTCAACTTGTTCGAGTAAAACATCATACTATTTCTTTTCTACGATTTCTAAGACTACTAGCAAATAATTTTTTCGTAATACTGGTTGGTTGAAAAGTGTTGAAAGCAAAAATGAAAGAATGTGAGTTTTTTAATGAAATTTGTTTTTTTATTCAATATAATCTCCCTCAACTTCAATACACTTATTCCAATGATCCTTCAATAATTTTGCACCATCTGTGTAATCATTTTCTACAAGATCTGCAAAATACTGTTCCATGGCTGCAATAGATCCCTCATCCGACGGAAAACTCTCTAAATGAAGGAATTGTTTCAGGTTTCTGGAGAGATAGTAGTCGCTGGGAGCCAAACCTGGTGAATAGGGTGGGTGTTCAAGCAATTCCTATTTTAATTTCTTCAATTTAGCCATCGTTCTTCAAAAAAGCCTCTTTTGAACACGTACATTGTCGTGATGAAAAACTATTTTTTTTCTTCTGTAAAGCGATTCTTTTTTCACGAGTTTTTTATCCAACTAGTCCAAAAGGTTGCAATAATATTCAGAATTAAATGTTTTAGTTTCTGTTCTGGCTTCACCTGTTTTAGAACTGAACAATCAGCTTCAGTCCACTGCAAATGTTCTTGTTTCAGATTAGGATCATGGTGGGCAAGTCTCGTCCATAGTTATAAATCTACACACAAAATTGGTTTTATTCTGCTTAAAACGCTTCAAATTACGCTGAGAAATTTGTTTTCGATTCAGTTTTTGTTGAACTGTTAACGAGTACACGTTCGTCTGAGATCCCTACTTGCTCAATGATTTCTGGTGTCGTTGCACTTTTTGGACGTCCACTACGTGGGTCATGTTTAACGTTTGAACGACCACGTTTAAACTCTAAGCCCCATCGATGCACAGCTGAAAATGAAGGAGCAGATTCCTTAAATACTTTTCCCATTTTTGTGTGAATTTCTATTGCTGATAAACTTTACCAAATAAAGAATTTTATTACTGCACGATATTCGGGTTTCCATTGTAAACGAATACACTGATACGTCAACTTGTAATGGCTTGTAAACAAAGAATGAATTGTCTGGGCGCATATTCTTGAAATCCGCCGATATTTTTGCATGTGGATTTGAATTAAAGTTCTTTAGATTTTTCGAATTTTTCCCGGCTACTTTAATTGTTTTTTTTTTTTCATATTTGCTTTTAAGTGTTCTATTGTTTATTTCAATACTATAACAATAAATCGGTGGAAATTTTCGACTGGGTAATCAATGCGAATTTATTTCCTAGTACGGAAATAAATAATAGAAAACTTACAAGCTAATTTCATAAGCTATACAAATCGTAAGCCTTCTGTCCAGTGTAAATTAGTTTCTAACCATGTAGTTAGTAGCATTCCTCCGATATCCTGATTGGGAAGTTCAACAAAGTCTTGTGGCTGACTTTGACGTGGTTTTCCATGAACCATTCTCAAGTTGGCACATATAGATGACATTTCTTTTATTACTCTATTGCAAAATTCGCGACTGTTATCACTTTGCAGCATGCTTGGGGCTCCGAGAATCGTAAAGATAACCAATAAAACATGAGCCACTTCTTCTGAACGTTTGATTTTCAATGGGCGTACTTGAATAAATTTTGTCAAGTGGTCTTGATATACAAGCAAAGAATATATACAACAAGAAAGAGATTTTGTCCGACAAAAATATACCAACAAAAAATCCTTTATGATTTTCTGAATTTTTGTTTGTAACTTTCGAAGAACGAGATGATCCTATAATCATACATTTATCGTTCTAACATTCGTTTTATAAACACAAATTCTGCGATTTAGAAAACAAACGATTGATTCGTAAGTAAACAAATTGAAAAAAAAATCATTTCCTTCCGTTATTCTATCATCCGATTCCTTTATAATAAAGTTTTAAGCAAATTAAAAATTAATGACACTATAGTCTAAATAGGTAATTTAACTAAAATTAGTTTTAAGCTAATAATAATTTTTGACATATCCAAGAATTCCAACATTTTATTGATCTAAAAGGCGTTTGCGAAAAATTAACTATACGAGTATTTACAATGATGGAGGTTTTGGCAGTTATGTAAAACGCATTTTTAATAATTATAATCCAATATCAAGGCCATATTTAAAAAATGAATTGTGCTTAAGAGTTATGCGTGCTCAGGTCTTGGATCAAGAATTAGTGACAGGAATGACTAGAACGCTACACAACTACCAAACTGGCTACGTTACTCATTTCTAACCAATAAAAGCGCAGATAATACATGTTGACGCATGCGAAGATAGCCCAAAAACCTACCCGAAAAAGACTTTATAAAAAGGTGGGTGTCCTCACTAAAATTCATAAAAAAGCCATTCGGCCCGAAAAATAAAAATAATTTACCTTCAAGTCATACTCTATCCCGAAAATTCAAATAAATGCCTGGAAACTGGTACAAGGAATTTTTCTATTAAAAAATTGCTTTCGAGGTCTTTTAAAATTGTTCAGGAATTTAAAGAAAGGTCTCATAGTTAAATCAAAGATAATGAAGATGATCATGATTTTGAAAATTATTAAAAGGTAATCTTAAACTAAAGCCTTTCAAAAAACGTAAAGTTTCTGAAATTTCTGAACCCTTAAAAAATTTCGGATAGAATACATTTCTAGATTCCAGAGAATAATACACTTCAAGATTCCAGAATACAATGCTGAATCGGTTATCACTACCCTTAAATTCTTAACTTCCGGGTCCAAATTACTCTTACATTTTGTCGAAAATATAAGAATAGTTATCACTCTGCAACCATTACCCAAGCATAGTGTAATGATAATTTAGATAATTTGTTGTCGATGAATGAAAGGCCACCACGTATGTGAAGTTATCCCCTGATTATATCCCCGAAATTAAAAAAAAATTATCAGGCAACACTAACATAATTATATCCCTCTAACTCTTATGTGGTTAGCCCCGCGCCGTTTTATATTATATTTCATTCCAATTAGACTTCATATAGGTAAAGTTATCCCCGGATTTTATTATATGAAAAATATAAAAGTTTATTATAATTATTTTAATTCGGAAATCACACAAAATACAGTATGTGCAACAATAGCGTGTACGGAAAAACCTAAGTAAAAATACAACTATGATTTCTTTTTGTTTTTATTAAGAAAGTTTGTTGTATTTTCTAGGGCGCTATCAACTAAACCATAGTAAAGTCAGCATTACTGTTAATAATTGCCTGGCTCCTTTTGTCCATACTATCAACTAATTTGTCTGCATACTGTGGTGTTACATTTTTCTATATCTTTCGGACCACTCGCGCTAGGGCGCTCAAATTTTTTATGTGGTACATTTTCAGCTTAATCTTCATGAGTGCCCATTAATTTTGATCGGATTGAAATTAGGTGACTGAGACGGCAAATCCAATGTTGTGGTGGCCTTTTTGAGTTTAAATTTCGGAGAGAGTAGGCTATGGTGTTTTGGATCGTTGTCTTCTTGCAAGATCCAATTAGAGCTGTTTGCTGTAAATCATTTCAGGATAGATGGTAACAAACCTCGTGAATAAATTTTATTCATGAAAAGTGCGTTTAGGTTCCGTGTGAAAACGATTAATTTACAAAAACCTTGCTTGGTGAAGCAACCCCATACATGGAGCTAGGGCGAGTGCTCGACAGTTCGGAATTTTTTTTTTGCTTAGTTCGTCAAACACGCCTTTTAACATTAAAACCCCAAAAGCATGACTCATCGGTAAAAACGATATTCGTAAAATCTTTGTTTTTATGATCATTCGCCCACTGTAGTCGCTTTTCTATGTATTTTTGTGTTGTCAGTGGTTTGACCAAAGTATTTCTATGTTTTTCGTGAGGTTGTTTTTGGTAAAATAGTATTCTTTTCCGCAAATTTTGCAACAGCTATCTGGCAAATCGTCAACATTTTTATACATTGAATAAAGTGTAATCCTCTTCTGTACAAATGTTTTCGACTTTTTTATATAATTAGTTGCACTTGCAACCGACATTTTTAGTCCTTTCGGATGTGCACTTAAAAACACCGCTTCAAATCGTTTTTTATAAATCGCACTCATTTCTTTCATATATGCTATCTACTAAACAATTACAGTTGAACTAATGTTTGTTTTAGAGCGTCTAAGAGGAATCAATAGAAATCCGATTTAAGCCCCGCCCATATTTGTTCCTATAGTTTTAAGTAAAGTTATGCCATACACGCTCTTGTTGCACATACTGTGAATGTAATAATTTAATAAAATGAAGTAAAATATTTTTTAAATTGGCTTTTAAATTTGTCAGATATTGATAATTTGGTTATAAGATGGAAAACACATATCTCACATTAAGGAAAACACGAAAAAATCGTAAAGTTGCAACCTAGCGAAATCTGGCTCCGAACAAAATTGTTACATGTAATACGTTTTTGACTCAAAATAATTGCCAGATCCATACGTCACTCTTCGCGAAATATGAACAAAATCTGGTCATTGCAACCTAGCGAAATCTGGCTCCCAACAAAAAAGCTACAAACTAGTTACAGTTTGGAGCCGAATTCCGCTATGTTGCAACGGCTAGATTTTGTTCATATTTTGCCAAAAGTGACGTATGGATCTAGCAATTTCAAAATTAAAATATTATTTTGAGTCAAAAACGTATTACATGTAAATATTTTGTTTGGAGCCTAATTTGGCTAGGTAGGAACGGTACGATTTTTTCGTGTTTTTCTAAATATGAGATATGTGTTTTCCTTTTTATTATCATAATATGACAAAGTTATGAGCCAATTTAATAATTGTTTTACTAATTTTATTAAATTATTACATAATTTATTTTGTGCGTTTTCCGAATTTAACCTGTCCTGAATAATAAACATTTTTATTTTTCATATAATTAAATTCGGGGATAAATTCACATATGAAGTTTATTTGTAATGAAATATAATATAAAACGGAGCGGGCCTAACTTCTCACGTGAGTTAGAGGGATATAATTATATTAGTGTTCCCTGCTTAATTTTTTTAATTTCGGGGATAGAATCCGGGGATAACTTCACATACGTAAGGCCACCTAGCTTTCCCGTTGGCAAGCCTCTTGATTATTTTGTATGTTATATGGAGCTAAGAAGCTCCCAGTTTAAAAATTCTCAAATTCGCAGCAATTTAGAAATATTATTGTCAAAATTTATGGCAGTGCTAATGAAATTTAGCAAATTTTAAGGGGGAGTTATTCCCAAACACCTATATATTTGCAATAGATACATATGTCTACTTTTAAAATTGAATAAACATTTAATTAAAACTTTATTATGAATTTAATATTTTAGCGTTTTCGTTTGTATTAGAATATAATTGTGCCCGTGTGTGTTCCTTTTACACAATCAAATACATCAATGATCGACTAAGCAAGGCCAGCTTGAGCTGTAGTTTGATATTCTCCCAAATTTCATGTAACAATCTTTTAAGAATTAAATTTGACTTCAAGATTCCTGAATTTGATTTCAGGATATTCTAGTAGAGAATCAATTTTCAGCATCTTACCAAATATCATAATGATCGCTCACGACATTGCCTAGTTCTGTTACAGTTAGCCACTGTTAGGGAATTGTCATAAATTATGTAAAAAATCAGATTTTACTCATTTCATTTATATTCGAGAAGTGTGTTTATTTCAGAAGAACTTGACAATATTGCAGAATTGTATACGAGACTCGAGATAATTTCCACCTGGCTTAACCAATTTTATTATTTCCGGTGAAGAAATTGTGAAACGATGAACCAATTTCTAACCAAGTTAGAGTTTTGCTCCATTCAACATACAAAATACCTTATAATGATCGTTTCAACAAGAACCACGTTCCACGCCACATTTCCAATATAAACATTATCGGTTAAGAAATCACAAGTAGAAGAAAAAATGACAAGACACTCTGTTAACCATATTTAATTCAGAAATCACAATCGTGTCATGCAATATCGATATATTCAAAATAGATTAAAAATATCTAATTGGGAGCTTATGATGAATGAGTAACACACGGGAGGTTATTGCGGAGAGGTAATGACCGAGGAAAAAGACCGAGGAAATGGCGGGCGAACGGAATGCATTGACTGAAGCGGTAAATGGCCGATTAGTAAAGACGGAGGGCGGGTAGTACTTGTCGAGGATTATGTACTGACGGCGAACTGACCAAGAGATAATCGAAGGAATTATTGACAGAAGGGGATAATATAAGGCGGTAAAGCACAAGGTAAAGACAACATTTTTAATTTGCAATTTTATCAATTAAAAAGAACTCATTCCCAATGCCTTTGGGAATTTTGTCCGATGTTCTTCCTAATTGGATTCAAATGTGTTTATTTCTGTTATTTAAGAGGCGAGAGGCATGCAGCATGTATTATAATTATCTGTGTATTTTTATTGATTAGAAATGAGTAATGTAGCCAGTTAGGTAGTTGTGTAGAGTTCTAGTCATTCCTGTCAGTAACTAATCCTTTTTTTTACTACTTTTGATCTGAGGGCTCAAGCAAGACCTGAGCGTGCATAACTCTTAAGCACAATTCATTTTTTAAATATGGCCTTGATATTGAATTATAATTATTCCAAATGCCTTTTACATAACTGCCAAACCCTTAAAACGTTGTTATAAAGGAATCGGATGATAGAATAACTAAAGGAAATGATTTTTTTTTTTCAATTTGTTTACTTACGGATCAATCGTTTGTTTTCTAAATCACCGAAGTTGTGTTTATAAAACGAATGTTAGAACGAGAAATGTATGATTATAGGACCATCTCGTTCTTCGAAAGTTAAAAACGAAAACCCAGAAAATCATAAACGATTTTTCGGTGGTATATTTTTGTCGGACAAAATCTCTTTCTTGTTGTATATTTTCTTTAATACATACAAGTATAAATTTGAAATGGTTATCCTCCTAAGGGTCCATATCGATAAGGTCGACTTTGCAACTTGAGTTCATTTCATTTGAAATTATTGGCTTTACTACTAACCCTTTCTTTGGAACTGTTGATTTGTTTTTGCAACTTTTACATAAATATAAATAAATCATTACGTCTTTCTTCAATGGTAAAATTGTCTACGGCAAATAGCGTAAAAAGTAAAATTATGATATTTACGATGCAATCCTTTCAGCATTCGATTTCTAACTCCATGCCCAAGGTATATAGAACACAAGGTATGATCTTCCCGTATTTTATTTTCGTTCGCTTTGCGCATGTACGTCACGGGTATTGTAAGTACAATTTATATTTAACTACTGATTTGAATCTTATTAATATAAAATATATTATTATTGTGGCATAATTAAATAAAAAACATGTTTCAATTTCTAATACTAAATTCTAATTTATTTCATTTTCTTTTCTTAGTATTTATATTTGCTGATAATTGCGCGTTTAAAATTCTAATTTTAAAAACAATTTAAATTGAAAAAATATTTTTTTTATTTCTATATCTAATTCGGTTTGATTCGAGCTTGAAAATTGCGTTTTTATGTCATTTCCACCAGTTTTAAGGGATGTAGAGTTGATGTCATTAAATATATATTCTAATCTTTGAACTTTTTAGATAAATTCTGGATTGAGTTTTCTTAAACCTCCTTCGCTCACTTGATCCGTTCATGTGAAATAACTACTTAGCTCAATTTCAACATGACTGCCCACTACACTGCCAACACACTAGGCAATCACATTTTCGTTGCTCTGTATTTCCGCCGACATGCCGGTTGGCATGTTGTAACTATCACTTTTTCGCTTCGACGAAAAAACCGAGCTACTTTGATGAAAGCATAAAAATTTACATGAAAAAAAAAATATTTTTACTACTAAAATACCATTATTCTATCGAAAATGCATCGAAGCGAAAAATGTGATAGTTGCAACATGTCGGCACTGTAGTAAATTAAGATACAAAATCTAAATTTTTAGCGAAAGTGTTGAATTCCGAGGAAAATAGCACGCAGTTTTCTGTCAAATGCGGAATATTTTCTTTCAGCTTCTAATTCTTCAGGCTAAGAAAATTTTTGAGGCGTTTTGGTTTCTTGAGAACTGTTGCCGATTGTGTATGAACGAGCAACTATCTCTTTGAGTTTTGGGATGAACTGGTGGTTACCATACCGACAAATTGTTGTATTTGTTTGAATTTTTGCGGTGATGGAGATTCACTAATTGCATTAATTCTTTCTTCGGACGGCATAATGCCATTATGTGTAATTTTGTAACTGAGAAACTCAAGATTGCTAGTCCCAGACACATATTATGCTATGTTAATATTGATGCCATGATTTTATAATTTTGGAAAAAATTGTGCCAAATGATGCTGAGTATATCGTTAATATATACAAAAAAGGAAATCGAGGTCTCTCACGATTTCTTTGATGAATCACTGTAATGTTTATCCAGCATTTCTGAGACAAAATGACATTCTAGTGAATTCGAATAAACCAGATTGTAAGCATGTGAAGTTAGCCCAGATTTTCATCCCAGGAAAAAAAAAAATCCTCAAACAATACCATTTCATCTCATCTCAGTTTTTTCAATTTAAACTTGTATAAGACGGAATTTTGTTTTTAATCTATCCCAGATTTTTCCATTTAATTGTTGTTTTTGTACCCTGCGTATGAATAAATGATTCAAAATAATTTTTCGAAGTGAAATGATAATAATTGTTTGTTTTGGTTAAAGATAAGAACAATATTAGTCCATATATTGTTTCAAGTTGGTAACAGTAAGGGCTTACAATGACTAAGAGGGCAGCACCAGCCGTATGGTAGTGTTGGCGCACATGACCAAGTTCCGCATATGACCCCATATAAGAATAACAGAAAATCAAGCCATTCTCCTAGAAATATGATTTGCCGGAAATGATTCTTTATGTTTCGAATAAGCCATGGTATCGACTAACTGTGACCATTCGGACAGTACCAGCCTTATGGTAGGATTCGCGCAATCGGCCAGTTTCCATATGGCCAAATAATTAATAATTGCCATTCTCCTAGCAACATGATTTGCCGGAAATGATAGATACAGTTTTGAGTTGGTAACAGTAAGGGCTAACAATGACTAAGAGGCAGTACAAGCCGTATGATATTATTAGCGCAAATGGCCAAGTGTCATATAGCCTATATAAGAATATCAGAAAATCGTGTTATTTTCCTAGAAATATGATTTGTCGGAAATGATGTTCATTAATAAGTCACGTTTATTAATAAATTATACTTCATATAAACCTATTTAATTCATCGATCGAATTTGTATTTCCTTACCGTATTTTTTTAAAATGGCCAACTATTTTTGAGAGAGCATTTCTTTGAGAGAGCATTTCTTTGAGAGAGCATTTCTTCTTTTGATATATGTCATGAGCTGGGAATAACTCTGTGATCTGGCCAATTTTTAATAGAGTAAACCACTAGAATCGAAAAATTGCATAAACAGTTTGTGTTAGAACCTCAATAACAATTGAACTAATCATAATTAATGAGAACCTCAATAACAACCTCAATTTACCGTATTTAATTAGCTTTATTAGCAGCTATTATTCACTGTTACATGTCATAAAAATAAAAACTAAATGCATCCATAATACAAACATTTATCACCTGAAATATACTAATTGGCATTTATTTTGACATGACGTTATAAATAAGAATTCATGTTGCTGCGTTTTAAATTTTTATTGTAAGATTAAGTTTCTATTGATCTTAATTGACAAATAAAGGCTTTTTCAAATTTCCCATTGCGTAAAGCAAAATATTTTTATATTGATTTTTAACTAAAAAGTTGAATGAAAAATCTTAGTTTATAATTAAATAAATTAATTACAGGTAACCCTCCAAGAACGCAGCATTAGAAGAACATGATTTCGTAGAACACGGATACCCATATTCTAAACTTACACGGTTTCAAATAACACGATTTTCGATATTCTCTTTTATTTTGTGTAGTCTCGAACAACACGGTTTTACAGAACACGATTGGTTGGATGAAATAGGTATTCGATAGCAGAGATAACTGGGGCAGTATGTTGTACCATCACTAGGTACGAATCGGAAAAAGTCGAATTCGAAAAAAGTCGAATCGAAAAAGTGAAAGTTGTATTATTTTTGCTTTTCCAAAATGATACAACATACCGTTATTCTACTTTTTTCTAATTTCGATTCGAAGTGATGGTACAACATACCGCCCCTAATTTCGGTTTTCGCCGTCGATAGTTTTTAATTGACTGTCTTTCCTTGTCTCGAATTATTTAAAAACAAAAAAACACGATCGTATCTTTGTACTCGATTTTGTATTAAAACGAAATTTTAATGAAGGAAACAAAACAAACAAGACGTTACCAAATAACAAAAACAACAAAAAATTTGCATATGGATGCAGAACTGCTCTCTTGTAAGCCCTTTGTAAACCATTGTAACTGTCAATTAGTACGTACCATGTCTTATTCGAAACATAAAGAATGATTTCCGACAAATCATATTTCTAGGAGAATGGCCATATGGTCATGTGCGCCAACACTACCATACGGCTGGTGCTGCCCTCTTAGTCATTGTAAGCCCTTACTGTTACTAACTTAAAACAATATATTGACTAATATTGTTCTTATCTTTAATCAAAATAAACAATTATAATTATCATTTCACTTCGAAAAATTATTTTTAATCATTTATTCATACGCAGAGTACAAAAACAACAATTAAATAAAAAAATCTGGGCTGGATATTTTGTTGTTGAGAAAAAAATTTAAAAACCTAATTTCCGTCTTATACAAGTTTAAATTGAAAAAACTGGGATGAGATGAAATAGTATTGTTTGAGGAAAATTTTTTTTTTCTGGGATGAAAAACTGGGCTAACTTCACATTCTTCAAATTGTTTGGTAAAATTAGGGTTTTATGAATATCGTCTGGTACTACTAGAATAATATGGTACGCCCTCTACACTCAGAAAAAATATGTTAAATACATGATTGCATTATTATTGTGATATTCCATATCATGGATGATAGTTCTACCATGTGTAGGAAATTTAGGTTGGCGGAGCTATTAAAGAAGAAAATTTCTTTAACATTACGCGCCTCAACCAGTCACGACTTAGGACCTTAAGTTACACGCCGGTTGCACATTTCGGTTAATGCTACAATCACTAAAATTGTATAGGCTTCTCGCCACAAATAAACAAATAACCACTAAAATTTTGGTGGTCGTATACCACTCCCCTAAGTGGTCCAAGCGGCGCACAACTTAAGCTCTTAAATTTGGACTGGTTGAGGTTTTAGCTGTTGTATAATGTAAAACAATGGTAATCCAGTATCAACCCGTGCAGATTTTGCGTAGATTACGAGCTTATAGATCAATCAAAATATTGCTAGGATATAGATCAATCAAATTGCGATTTTTCAGACAAACTGAATTTTGTGTTTGCAAGAATGAAGGCGTGTTTATATGAATGTCTTACATCGCATTGAAGTTAAAACTAAATTGATCCTAAACCAACAATTAATTATCTTGAGATCTAGGTAAGGGCTATAAAACTTCCAAGTCATTGATAAGCTATGGGGATTCAGGTGGTCAAATAAATACTTTATCCATCATTTCTATCCTAAGAAAAACACAGTCCTTTATGAAAACCGTACAGAACATGGTGATAAACATATTAGAGCTCGAGATATTCGATTTCTTAAGAAAATTCCATATTCTTAGAAAATCACATGGTAGTAAAGTATTTATTGAGCCTGTGTCTCCCATTAGCTTTTTAAATGGCTTAAAAGGTTAATGATAAAAATCTCACCCTTTCAAAAAATCATACAGAACTTGATGATTTACAGGGTGGGTCATCTATTGGTTTGATTTAAAATCATATACATAGGCTATGGCAACACTTTTTTGAACGATTTGTTTGAAATTTTGACGGCCGTCAGTCTCAGATTTCGCATCACGAAACAATTATGGTTTCGCTTGATGAGCGTTTCGAAATATTAAAAACTTATTTCCAAAGTCAGTGTTGTGTAGCCGAAACCGTGCGAATTTTGGAAAATAAATATGGATCGTGAAACGCCGCCATGCGGAACCGTTGTAGTGCAATTGAGTGCAAGATCGTGACAAAGGCTTGCTATTGGATGACGTAAGTGGTACCCAAGCCCGACAGTGTGCACACCTGAGAATATTCGCAGCAACTGGCCATTAGTCGCATCTGCCTGAGGAAAATACTGCACAAAGACCTCGGATTAAATGCAAGGTCCAAATGACAAGGTCCAGATGATTCGGCAGTTGAAAGCAAATGACCATCCGCTTCGATATCAGTAGTCTGCTTGGAAAAAATCATCTTTTCAGACAAAGCGAATTTCCATGTCGGGGGCTACGTAAACAAGAAAAACTGCTGGATTTTGGGTTCGGAACAACAACACGTAATTGTAAAGAAGTAAATGCAATAGTCCCCCATGATCGCCTGTTTGGTGTGAATTTTGGAGTGGTGACAAAATTTGTCCCATTTTTCTCCGAAAACTCTGCTGGAAATGCCTTTACCGTCAATGGTGACCGTTACAGAGCGAATAAAAAAGTTTCAACAAAATAAAAAAGAGAACAAACTTTTGAATGGCAAAGGGTGGGCCACGTACTAAATGTCGAGTAATTTAATTTCTTAAGAAAATCCTCGTATTTTTGTTGGTCAGTTAGATACTTAAGGCTGGGGTATTTCAATTCAACATAATATAATTTTAACATTTGCTAATTTTAACATTATTATGCTAATGACGGGGATCAATAACCTACAACATTGTTCAAAATTTATTTCCACAATTGATTGGATAATATAATAATAAACCAATGCATAACAATTTTCGGCTAAATCGATTGATTAATGATTTTTATTTATTGAGCCTTGAGTTTTGTACGAAAAATAACAAGCAATTTAAAATTTTAACAACCATCGTATCCCTGGGTTAATAAATTCCAATAAATATTTCAAAAACATGTTGATTCTGAAAAAATGTTATCCCATTATAAAAAAAAAAAATAAATAAAATAATAATCCTGATCATAAAAGCAAAAAAATTTAATTGCTTTTTGATACATCTTTGAACGGAATTGAATTTTTATATTTCACTCTCGGTCGAACTCTCAAATTCCTTTTTAGATTCCGCAGACGTAATTCATCAGATATTTAAATACACGTATATTTTTATGTCTTTAAGGCTTTACTAGTGCGATATGGAAATGTGTTTGTGTGTGTGTGTGGAAAATAAAATTATTTTCCAAAATTATCCGAATCATAAACATTTAAAATGGGGAACGGAAATTGTTATAGGCAAAATCGTATAATGATATTCCGATAAATAAAAAAAATCCAAATCCTACATCGGAACATCAGCAATTTCAGTTTTATTGGATTTATTCAAATGTTTTTTTTTATAGTGAGATAAAATTTCCAACGGAGCACAGCCACATCTGTATATAATGTGGATGTTATTATTATGCCTTTATTGTTTTATTTTCATTTTCATCGGATCATAAACCTTTTTAGTGTAATATACAACTACTGTGATGAAAAGTCAAGAAAATAGATACTGTCAACCCTCGTCTAACGCGGTGTTCTTAAAATGCGAAACAATATTAGTATAACGTGGTACTCAATAAATTTGAAGAAACTGGTTCAGTTCAAGATCAGAGAAGCAGAATTTATCATCGTAATGGTCGTTCAATTGAAAATATTGCAGCTGTTAGCACAAGTGTTGCTGAAGACCATCAACTTTGTTCAATATTTTACGATTATAAAATACAGTTAACACAAGAATTAAAGCCAAGTGTTCTTTTTACCGGTTTCACAATATTCTGTTTACGCTATCATGATGGTGCTTTAAATGAAAGTGATGAAGTACATTTCTCAATATTCTAATAATTTTTTAATACAAAAACTATAATTTCTGTGACGTATGTATGCACGACATTTTATTGATGTCAGCCCAAAAAAACAAAAATGTTTCGTTCGTTATAGATTCTTGAAGTAAGCACATTTTTTTTATCTTGACAGTAATAATTGTCTTGAAATTTATTGAAATTTATGCCAAATACACTCAGTCCAAAATTCAAGATTTCATAGTTGAAGGAACCATCGTAATCGTGTTTAATAAATGTAAAATAGCCAAAAAGCAAGTTTTATTATTTTAAATTGGTTTAAGAAAATATAATTTTTAAAGAACAATAATATGTGGCCTCGAGTTTGAAAGGCCGACATAAACCAAATTACCTTTTTTCGAATTTTTGCAATATGTAAACTGCTATTAAGAAAATCGAAGTTGCCGGAATTTTTCATAACTAAAAAATTTATGACGTATGTCAGCCTTTGTTAATAAACGCCTCATATATAAATACGATTAGTCGATCCGTTCATTAACAGTTTTATTTTCATATACATATAATATAAGGTGTACCAACAAGAGTGTCGGATTTAAATTTGCCGCCATTTTATTAATACGAGTTGTACGGTGATTTTTTTTTGACATCTGTCACGTACAGACCACGCGATTTAAGAATATGGAGAAGTATTCAAACCAAATGCGGCCGGAAATGCGCTAACTTTTAATGGAGTGCGGTATCGCGAAATGTTAACGGAGTTTTTCTGGCCCGAATTGGATAAAATTGATGTGGAGGACATGTTTTTCCAACAAGGCTGTGCGACCTGCAACATAGCACGTGGAAAAATGGTGTTACTGCAGACTAAGTGTCCAAGCCATGTCATTTCTCGATTTGGCGATCAACATTGGCCACCAAGATCGTGCGATCTAACATCGATGTACTTTTTCTTTGGGGCTATGTGAAGGAAAAGGTGTATGCGAATAAGCCTGAAGCATTTGAATATATTAAAGCCCTGTGCCAGAGGTTTTGTGGTGGCCTGATGTTGTATTTCACATTTAATCGGAACTAGTTTTCTTTATGTTGAAATAAAAATGTTTACTTAATTCAAAAATAAATGGGTTTTTCTTTAAAATCCAGCGCTCTTGTTGGGACACCCTTACTATACATCCTCATACTGAGAACGACCTATATTAAGCCGCTTTACGAACAACCATAATATTTAATGGAAGTTGAAATTTGCGGTGTTGGTCATCGATCCTACTATGATTTTCGGACAGATCTGGTTCTAGCCATTATACGAGTAAGAAGTTTCAAGAGGTTGTGATGGGGCCTCACACCGAGAATGGCATATATTTAGTCGCTTTAACTTTAGTAATTTGGAAGAAGTTAATTTTTTAACGTTAGCGAAACAACTATAAACTAAAAGATTCGGATTGTCTTATCATGAAGATGAAACTTCTTATGTACTTAAGATTTTAGTGAGATGTAAAGGAAATCTATGAACCGTGATTTGCAGCAACACCCAATTAAAACTATCTCGATTTTTTGTAGTTTTCCCTAAATATTTCAAAAAAACTTTAATTTTTTTTCTCCTGGAATGAATAATCATTTTCGTAACTGATGTTGATGGCTGATCCATAGATCAAATCCATAGTTTCCTGCACTTAGGATTAACATGCAAAATCCACTTTACATCACCCGTAATGATTTTTTGCAAAACATTCTTTCTTTTGTACCGAGAAAGCAAATCCATGCAGATGATAACTCTTCGATTTTTGTTTTCTTCGGTGAATTTACCAGGAACCCATTTTCCTTCCTTCTGTATTTTTCCCGTTGCATGCAATCGAAGTGATATTGCTTAGTGAGTAACTCCTAACTGATCTGCAAGGTCTTGCTAGTTTGACACAGATTTTCCACGGATCCAGTAAAACGTTAATCTCATCGTCTTCAAATTCTTTTATTGCCCCTGGACGTGGATCGTCCTCAAGACTAAAATTGTCATCACGAAATCATGTTTTTTTTTCATTTGAAAACAGAATAAAGTGCAATGCAGTAAATGTTGCTTATCGACATCCATCTCTTAAATATGTTGCACGAAGGCTTGTAAATTAATGAAGTTATACATTTATCCAAAACGGCGGGTAATTTGGATGCCGAAATGAGCCGAAATATTATGGATGTTCGTAAAGCGATAGAGAAGTTTACAAATTTTGAGGATAATAAAAAAAGTATAAAATTCCGTTTAAATTCGAAAAATCGATAGTTTTGGCGTATATGTCCGTCTTTAAAACTCGAGACCACATATTCTTGTTCCTTAAAAATAACATTTTCGTGACCTAATTGAAAATAATAAGAATTGCTTCTTGGCTGTTTTACATTTATTAAACAAGGTCTGGTTAGATATCACTGTCAAGACAATTGTTACTGTCATGATAAAACAAAATTTGAACTGACTTCAAAACCCTAAAACAATTTTTTTTTTGTTTTTTGGGCTGATAGTTTATACGTGACAGAAATTATAGTTTTCGTGTTGCCACTGCGTGTTTTTAGGGCTGATATTTGGGCCAACTTCACATAGATGCGTAATTGGTCCATGTTTTTTCGAAAATTAAAATGGCAATGCAATTACTGTGAATGAAGCTCGATATCAAGAAATGATTAGAAACAGGACAGTGCAAGATACTACACAGCTACGGAATCAATCGATTTTTTGGAAGAGAAGTTTAATAATCGAATAATTTCTCGAAGAACGCGGGTTACCTCCATTGGATTTCTGGGATGATTTATTGAAGAGTAAAGTTTATGCGGATAGTCCGGAAACTGTACAACACCTCAAAGATAACATCATCGAGCAAATATCACTAAATGAACCATCCTTATGCGAAAAAGTTATTTAAAATTTTGGTAAAAGATTGACAGCCTGCCGAGCTAGCAGAGGAGGTTACTTGAACGGCATTCTATTTCATTATGAAGCCAATGTATTTTACTTTCTGTAATAAAAATAAAATATTTTTATTTTCATTTTTTCACAAAAGACATAAATTGTGTGATTTCACACAATTTATGTCTTTTATTTAAAATTTATAAAGATATCTCAAATTTGAGCACCCTTTATATCAAGGAATTCCCGAAAAGTGAACAAACGCATGCAAACTACTTTTAGCTCGTTTAGTTTGTATTATCGTAATTGTTCACCATAAGGAGCACTTTTTAATTTCGCTTACTATTTACCTATAAATATTTCTTAAACCTAAATTTTTATAATGAGTGAAACAAGTAGAAGCAGAAAACAGTTAAAAAGAAAGTTTAAATCACTTATGGAGAAAATCAAAATTTTGGAGACAAAATAACATCTATTGCAAAATCATTTAAATTAAATGAATCTTCAATTCGGATCAAACAGAAAAACGAAACCAAAAATAAGAAAAACTATGGCAGTTTGGTTGCCATTAGGTATAGAAGCGCGTGACTCGTGCACGATGTTTAAATATGATTAAATTGAAAGAAGCTCTGATGATCAGTTTGGAAGACTGTATAACCAAAAAGATCGCTGTGCTTAAATCTTATCAAACAGAAAGCACTTAAAATCTACGAGCATTTAAAAGCAATTGACAATTCTTCTTCAAGGCAACAACATCATTCATTTGTTGCAAAAAAAGGGTGGTTCGTAAAGCTAAAAAAGGTACTCCTATACAACATACAATTTCAAGTAGAGCAGGCAGTTACTGAAAAAACTGAAATACTGAAAAAACTACACTTAATAAACACATTTTATTAAACGCTTGTTTTTTTTTGTTTCGCAAAAAACGAACATAAAAAAAGTGCAAAAACTACCATCTCGAACCTATATTTCGAAAAATGAAAGGCGTGCTTCAGGATTTAAAGCTTCTAAAGAACGAATCACTCTCCATACGAGTATCAATTTAGCAGGAAGTTTGTTGATAAAGCCTATGATCATAAATCGTTATGCAACTCCTCCAATAATACAAAATATCAATAAGTCTGAGCTGCCTGTGTTCTGGCGAGTGAAAGACTGTATGACGGAAAAAATGTTGCTTTCAAAGTTTTGTTAATTCTTGATAACGCTACTAGCCATAGCAAGGAACTAAATGTAAATGTGCAAATTGTTTTTTCCCCTCTTAACTGTGCTTCATTAATACAACCCTTGGACCAAGGTATCATCCATACAATGAAAATGTATTACATACAGTGTATCAAAAAATTGTCGGTACAGTACTCGAATAAGGAAATATCAGTGAAAAAAAAACAATTAAAAAATAGTAAATAATTCAATCTTTGTTTTATATAACTTCAATTCATTTAGTTTTTTGTTAAACACGGTTTTGTATGAACGCAGAGCGATACAGATCATTGCAGCAAATAATTTTGCCTACACTAGCCCTGTTGGTAAATTAAACGCTGATTAATGAAAAAAATCATTCATTTTTAACCTTTTAGTTTGATAATAAAAAGCGAGAAACCGCTCTTCTATTGTTTAAAATTGTTACATAAGATGTACGCATATTAGATTTTCACACGGTGCAGGAAAGTTCAGTGCATTAAACAAAAGGAATGGTTCTCATTCTAAAATTGGATTTGAAATTAAACAATTAATTATATTAAATTGAAAAATGAGGGTTTAAGTGTATCAGAACTTCCAAAAAACAAAATCCTTTGAAACGATTTCACGACGTGGCCTCAAAGTTAAACTAGATGATTGTCAAATAGGGTTAGTGGTGAGAAAAATTAAAAAGGATCAAATGGTTATAAGTGTTGCAATGCTGACTACCGACCTATTTCAACGTGAAAATGTCGAAAAGAAGGGGTATCGAGGATGCGCGCGTCGTGCAAAAAACCGCATACATATCGTCCCAAAACATCAAAATGCGTTTGGAAGTGGGAGTAAGCCAGAAGAATACTGAGAGAACGTAATTTTCTCAGATGAAAGTAGATCCAACGTTTTTGAAAAAGAACAGTAACGATCGACTGTACCACGCGAAGCAAAGGCTAGCTGTAGTCAAATAAAAAATACATTGCGCCTGTTAGTGTTAGCTATGTTGTATTTATGGGAGATATAATTAATTCTTAAGTACAGAGAATGGTAGCAAGCAATAAGAGTTAACTGATACAACCGGTGTTTTCTGTTGGTAATTGAGATGGGTTAATATACAAATGTATCATATATACAAACGATAAAAGCAACATGATAGCGGGTCTTGTACAAATACATGTGACTAAGATTTTTCATTGACCGTGCGAAAAGCTTGTTTGGGAAGGCGATGATTTTTTGGGCAGGCAGTCGAGATTTGGAATGGAAAATACAACATCATTCGATATTTTACGTAAAAATTAAATTAATTTAACAAAATTGCAGAAACTTTGAATATAATAAATATAATTGAAGAGTAAAAAGAAAAAAAATGTTAAATGTTGAGTGCGTATATTATTGTTAATTATAAATTATAACTGCATGTATATAATGGTTTAATAAATTAATAAAGTAAAGCAACAAATACGTTATATACACAAATAAATAAAATTGAGTATTGTGAATTAGTGTCCATGATCTTGATGAAATTTTCAAGATAAGTTTCTTTATAACGAAATTTGGATATCAACAAAAGAAAAAAATTATCTAAATTCAACCAAAAACCAAACACCATTAAATCGAACAGGAAGGTGACACAAGGTTATAAGAACATATACGACCTCGAAAACTGTTCACGGGAACATAGAATATGATGTCTTCTAAGACCTTGAGATCTCCATAACCTTTCAAACCAAGTGGAAATTTACACTTTTTAGGTATTTGTAACACAATAATTCTCTCCACAACAGCAATGATCAGAAAAGAAGAAAATTAGGATTCAGGTTTTTATCCTCTAACGAGCACAGCAGTTTATCATTTTATAATCCTATATTTATTCAACGTGCCGAATTCCATCATTATCGATTAAGTATAAGCCGTGGCCCGTTCTAGGTAGTCATATTAAAAGACATCTTTTAGAAATCATTAATAAATTTCATTTCAATTATACAAATCCAATCCCATCCTATCGGTTAAAAGAGGGGTTAGGGTTAGTCCAAGTTGACCATATTCTAAAACTTCTTTCATAAATAATTACATTTAAATCGGATAAAGAATGGCCAAGTTAGAAGTGACCTTTCCAATAACATTTTAGAATCCAACATATCCAAGCCCATGATAATCGGTTATAAATGGGCCGGTTCCATCCCAGATGCCCATATTACAGATCTTTTCTAAAAATTATGTAATAATCTCATTTCATCCACAATGTCCAATTTCATCATAATCGGTTATGAAATCACCGAGTTCTGTCCTAGGTTGCCATATTCCAGCACTTCTTACTTATAAAACCCCATCATAATCAATTAAGAATTCATCAAGTTTCGTCTCAGGTGGCCAAATTCCTGAATTTGTTCCAAAAATCGCTTAAGAATCTCATTTCCATCCAGCGTACCCAACCACATCATAATTGGTTCGGAATTGGACGACTCCTGTTCCAGGTGGCTAAATTCCAGAACTTCTTCCAAAAACCATGTAAGAGTTCCATTTTCATACAACATACCCAATCCCAACATAACCGGCTAAGAAATGCCTGAGTTCCGTCCCAGATGGTCATATTCCAGAACTTCTTCCAAAAACTGGAAGTCAATCATAATCGGTTAAGAAATGACCGAGTTCTGTCCTATAGGCGGCAATATTCCAGAACTTCTTCCAAAAATCATTTAGGAATCATATTTCCCAACGTACCCAATCCCATCAAAATCGGTCAAGAATTGGGAGCACTGAATTTGTTTTGCAAATAGTTGATTTTGAATTGTAAAAATTAACGAACTTGAAATATTAAAGCTTGAATTAGTTTTAAAAATATTTGAATTTATTCTACATTTAATTACTTTGAAAAACACAAATATGCTTTGCAAAAAATTGAGGTTGATTTAGAAAAAATTGACAATGAAGTATAAAAAATTGAATATCATTTGGAAAATTGTGAATTTAAAGTGCAAAATCTGTATATAACGCGGTACGAATTAATCGCGTTATAGGAGGGTTGACTGTATTTCCATTGTGCAAAGGATTTGTTGGCTTTCTCTCAAACGATAACAATCTACTGCCACATTTGTTTTACATCCAAACCATACACGTCTTTAGATAGCATTTCTGGAAATTCTAGATTTTCATACTGTATTATTTCTCAAGGCTACATGTCTACATAAACATGTACAAAAGATAAAAAGAAAATGTCTGATATGTTTGTTTGTGTGTACCGCCACTTTGTATAATTGTGTATTGACAGAAAATCTAATCGTTAGATAAAATATAACATTTTTCTTTGGAAGTGTTTACATTTGTTTTGTGTTTGGCCAATGTCTAAAATATGATTTTCTATATTTTTCGATCGAACAATGTTACATTTTATATTTTTCGATGGGAACATTTTAAGCATTTCGCCTCCGAGAAAAATAAGCGACCGTAATAAAATAAGCCTATAACGTGGGTTACATAATTTATCTCTCCCTTAATACCTAGGATGTATTTTGAATACCCACACAAATACATTATTTTGTTATCGTCTAAAAATAATTTAATTTGTATATCTTTTATATCCCCATGTAAGTTTGAGAATTTGTTTGCGTGGGGATAAATTTGCGGTGGTGTAATATTTTTGTAATACATATATGGTGTACCTTGGGAATGGTGTTGAGAAAATGAACCCACAAAAAATGTATCACAACGGCACTTGTATGTACCTTCATATTATATACTGATCTTATACATTTTGCTACATGCCACGCACAACAAAACAATTTCACATATCTCTACCAGACAAACAAAAAAAGTTATAAACGAGAAAATGAGCAACAATTTTCCATGTATGAATATTCCAAGTTCCCTTTATTATTTTATTATTATGTACTCGCGTATATTGTGCGCCACATATTACTGTCATTATTGTACATTTAACAATACGAAGCAATTTATTTTCATATGCAGATGGGAAGCACATAAATAAAGCACCTAAAGAAGGAAAGTTGAGTTTTCCATTCCATCCATTTTCTTTGTGAGACTCCGCGCGCGTACACCCCACTCGTCTATGCAATTTTTCTAAAGTTTTTCTGTATAATGAAATAGACATATTCCATCAACCTGTTTCGAATAAACAATATGGTTTTGAAAATCTCGAAAGATAGTCTTGTGATTGTTATGTTTCGGGGGTGAGCCATAAACAATTTTTTATTGATTTTTCTCCAGAATTTTTTTTTTTATTTGTTTTTGTCTGTTAAAAATTTTCATTTTATAATTTGCATATCGTTTCCATTTACATATTCTAGTGAAATGAAATTTGAACTGCTACCCTGTTTAAATGGAATTGTGTATGCACGGAAGTATTTGTGTAGCGGGAAAGTTTATAAATATAATGATGGAATGTAGTCGGTATAATTTTCTTGAGTTTGTAAAAAGTTACTGCGTATCATTTTAACTCATAAACATATTAATAACCGACGCGCTATTTAGGGAACCGTGATGCAAAACAAATTGCTTGAATATTTCAAATACAACCAAAATTATTCTTGATCGTCTTTTTATGTTGATTCAGCCCAATAACATGTAAATTTTTCTGTCTAGGTAATTTGAACTGTGAATCCGAAAACTACCAGTGGAATGGAATGGAACAGTTGTAATATACGGTAAACATTTTTGTTGGAAAATCTGAAGATGTCGCCCCAGTTGTTTACCCCAGAAACAATTTATATTTTTGTAATGTAAAATAACAGATCAGGGACTGAAGTAATCATGTTGGTATGATAATCGTCTTCTCATGTCTTTTATTGTACTAAATTGTTATTATCTTGCACGTATCACTAAATGATGTGAATATCGTTATAGAATTTGACGGTTACAACAAAAATTCACGTAATTTACACACTCCTAGAATATTCGCGTAAATACCAGAAATAATCTCTAAATAATTTTCAAATACAGTACAAACTCGATAATTGCAACCAATTAAAATCCACGGGCGAAAGTTGCAAATATCGAGTAACAGCTAAACATTAAAAATTTAATGAAACCTCTTGAGTTTTCAATAAAGATATGTTCCTTTAAAATAAAAAATCACAGAATATTATAACTTCGTATAAAATTCAATTTAATTCAGAGCCTTTAAAAAAACATCCTCTGCAGGAATCTCGTTTAGTTCTGTCCGATCTAATACTACAGACACATTACTAGTTTCGTAACCATAATTTCGTGATCATGATTTCCTAAATGAGAACACAAAACACACTACAATTTCCTTCGTCTTCCTATCCTATGAATTTTAAATCTAGTCAGCTTAGAAGACGGTTGTGCTTGTTTTCCTATCGTAAAATCAAATTATTTATTTATTTTTTTGATTAATTTTAATTTGCGGCTTTCTCCCTGGATTTTGGCTTCAAGGATTTTTTCAAATGATAAGTATCGCTCCTCTTACTTAGTTTTCTGTTGCCTATATTATTTGGCTTCTTTTTGTTTGTTTCTTTTTAGATTTTAATACTTGGAGTCGTGTGCCTTTGGTGTCCATGAAAGAAGTTTCTTCTTTTAATTTGATTTTTTTTTGCATGTAAGTATTATTATTGAAGTGCGCCACTACTCGCGATGCCCACCGAGAGTATTTCTTTGCCCTCGGTTGTATTAAAATCGATGCTTCGGACTAGGTCCAACAATTTTAATGTAGTTAGTTTGAATGTCCAAAGTCTTCTTTTAAATATTGACGAACTTCGTCACACTTCTAATGGGTTCCCAATTGATGTTATTTGTTTATCAGAAACTTTTTTGTCTTCTGATATTTCCAATTCTGCGTTGGCCATTAGTGGCTTCAATTTGTTCAGGCGAGATAGGGTTAATCCACCGGTAAATTATGGTGGGTTCTGTATATACGTTAATGAGCGTATCAAATATAGTATTGTATCCGTACCGCCCTTAATTTCTCAGAAGCTCGTTTCTGACCTTGAGTTTCTTTTTTTAAATGTCTTCGTCGATAAGCGGAAATTTCTTTTAGGCGTTGTTTATAATCCTCCTAAAACGAATAAGAGGTCGTATGCTCGATTTAAAAAGTCCCTTTTAGACATTGAATGTCTTTTTAGTTATTTTTCCTGTCGGTATGATGAGGTTTTCATTTCGGGTGATTTTAATTTTGATATTTCTCAAGGGACTTTATTTTCTTGTAGCTATTTAAATATCTTAAGTAGCATTAACCTCTCGGTTTATAATACTGAAGCGCCCACTTACTCTTACGCTACCGCAAGTGGTGGTTCTTATTCACTTATTGATTACGTTGTCGCTTCTGCTGATAATTCCATTTGTTTTTTCAATCAATTGTCTCTTGGTATTGGCTCTCATCATGATCTTCTTGTTTTTTCTGTTAATTTTTGCTCTCGACCTAAACCTAAAAGTTTCAGCTTTAGGGATTTTTCTAAAATTGATGAATCTCACCTTTCATCAACTTGTGGCTCTATTTGTTGGGACAATATTTTTTCTCTTTCTAATTCTACCGATCAAATTGACTTTTTTAATTCCTCTATTAATTATGTATTTAATAATTGCGTTCCTCTCACTACTGTTTATTTCAGACCTAGATCCCCCCCTTGGATTTCGCAAGAGATCTTGAGTGCTATTTCTGTTCGTTTTTCCAAATATCGTCTTTGGAAAATTAGCCCTAATTCTTTGTCTTGTCTAGCTTATAAGCAATCTCGAAATAGAGTGGTAGGTTTAATTCGTATTGCTGAGCAAAATTTTTTCAAGAATAAGTTAGATCCCTCACTTCCCTCTAAGATATTTTGGCGTAACGTGCGCAACTTGGGCCTTGGTAGTTGCAAAGTGGCTGCTTCTGTAGATTTCAAAGCTAATGACTTTAATCTTTATCTTATTAATTCTAGTCCTTCCCATGATATTTCTAATATTGATTTAGTGTCCGTCGAACCCCTTAATTCTTTTTCGTTTACCAATATATCTACTGTTGATTTGCATTCTGCAATTTGGGAAGTTAAATCGCAATCCACTGGTCTAGATATGGTTAGTTTAAAATTAGTTAAGCGTATTTTTCCTTTTGTATCAAGGTACTTGTTACATATTTTCAATTTTATTTTAACGACCTCTTCATATCCCGCTCAGTGGAAGATGAGTAAAATTATTCCTATTCCTAAAATTAGCAATCCTTCTGAGCTTTCCCATTTCCGCCCTATTAGCATTTTAAGTTCTCTGTCCAAGGCGTTTGAAGTGGTAGTAAAAAACCAAATTCAATGTCATGTCGGTAGCTTTAATTTGCTTAGTCTTTTTCAATCGGGTTTCAGAAGGTTCCACGGTACTACCACTGCTTTGCTGAATGTTTGTGATGATATTCGTTGTAGTATGAGTAAAAGAGAAATGACTTGTCTTACTCTGTTAGATTTTTCTAAAGCGTTTGATTCAATTAATCACCAAATTTTGTTTAATAAGCTTATTTCGAGCTTTAATTTTTCTCTCCCTGCTGCTAAATTGATTTTTAACTATATTTCGGGTCGCTTTCAGGCAGTCTTTTATGACAATTCTTTTTCTGACTTCTTACCTGTTTCTTCTGGCGTTCCTCAGGGGTCGGTTTTTGGTCTTTTACTATTCTCAATGTATATTAATGACATTGCATGTTCCATTCGTCATTCTTCTTTTCATATATTTGCTGATGATGTCCAAATATATAGGAGTAGTCGCTTGGATAATGATTCCATTCACTCTAATATTTCTCTTATTAACGATGATTTGGTAAGAATTTATAATTGGTCATTATCTAACCGACTCGCTCTTAATGCTAGCTAAATCCCAGTCCATTATAATTTATAAAAAATCTATAGATACTTCCTCTTTTCCTGGAATTTTTCTCGGTGATTCTTTAATTACATTCTCTAATACTGTTAGAAATTTAGGGTTAATTTTTAATAAAACTCTTACTTGGGGTGATCATTTGATTAAGGTTAGTAAAACGGTCTTTGGAATGCTTAGTTGTTTGTATAAAGTTGTAGGGTTCACTGCTACTAATTTTAAAAAGCGTATGTTCCTCTCGCACCTTCTTCCACATTTTCTTTATGGTGACGTTGTTTTGTTTGGAATGCTTCAGGATAATATGAATGTTCTCCAAAGATGTTTCAATGTTTGTACTCGTTTTATTTTTAGTATTAGAAAATATGATCATATTTCTCCCTTTTTAAATTTGATCCTTGGCTGTAGTTTGGTAGATTTTTATGAACTTCGTGTATGTCTTTTTATTTTTAAGCTTCTCAGAACGAAGCAACCTCCCTATTTATTTAATAAGTTATTGTTCAGTAGGTCCCATTCTTCAAATTTACGTTTACTTCTCCCTATAAACCTGTGCAGATCTTTAAATACGTCCTTTTTTGTTAGGGGTATTTCTCTTTGGAACTCTATTCCATTAGATATTAAGAGGTCAGCTTCACCTAAATCTTTTAAAGCGTGCTATTTAGCGTGGCGCGCTTGAATGACAATGCATATAGTTCTATTTTTGTAATAATACTTTGTATTTATTTGTATTATTTTTGTATGTAGTCTATAAGTTTTCACTTCTTGCAGTGTTCTCTGTAACAAATGAGCTTGAGCTCAACACGGAGAGTACTAGCATGGAGTAGATTTGTTTTTTGAAAAAATCTGAGGTTTTTATGCCTAATGGAAGTATTTTTTTTTTTTTTTTTTTGTTGTTCATTTATATTGCTTCCATATGTGCTTTTCCTTTACCAAAATTTTTAATGGCAATGAATAAATAAATAAATAAATTTGGTTTTAAATAGTAATGGTTTTAAATGTCAAAATTGACATTTAGTTGACTTTTAAATTGTCAGAAATGACTTTTATATTGACAAAACAGAAACAAATTTGCTCCCACCAACCAAATATCCATCACAAGCATAAACTCAAAGGAAGCTAGATCTTTTTTGGTAAACTTTTAGCGTCAGGAATCTTCATTTTGATGCATTCGGCGTTGTGAGCACTAAAAGGCATCGAAATGAGAAACAATATCTCATTTCGAAACTGAGTTCAAATTTAGTTTGAAACTATGGTTAAACATGACACACTAGTACGAAATCATGATTTCGAGATAATCATGATTACGAAAATAACAGTGTGTCTCCTTGTTTTCTTTTATTCATTCTGCAGAAATAATAGAAGAATAGAATAGCGGTCACGGTTCCTTAGATTTTTTGAGTTTTGACAGACAGGTTAAACAATAAACGTGTCGTTGCGCTTTTTATTAAAAAATAGCCATTAAAAAAATTAAAAAATAAAAATGGATAAAAATAAAATTATAGGGACAAGCCACCCAAAAAGTTTGTTCTATTTCGAAAACACACTTTCACCTTCGAATTGCTTTATCAACGGATAACAAATTTAAATGATTCTCAAAATGTATCGCGTGGGTATCTCATGATTGCATTACACAAACAAATAATAATCACTATATGGTATTTGGCTAACACTGAATGTTTCAGGTACAGTAATTGTTATTTATAACATTATTTTGAGTTTAAATATTTTAAAAATAACAAATTTTATTTCCATAGATCCGTATCATACAGGTTTGGCATTTCGATAAATGCATGTTGGAACGTGGTATTTAATATTTGCAGAATAATTTTGAAAATCGACCGCGTGCAAAGAATCATTATTTGGCCGACTGAAAGAAGAGCTTTGGAAATAACCGAAAATGTTATGAATAAGTCAAAATTTCGAGGTAAACATTGAATCTAGTAATAATGCTTAATATAATTTATGAAGCTTAACATTAAATAAATTAATTGTAGGAATCATCGGTTGTATAGATCGTTCACACATCGCTATCCCTGCACCGAAACGTTACTCTAGCTGCTACATTAATAGGAAAAAATTCTTTCACCTGTGGCATTCACAGATTGCTATGTTGGTGAAGTGGGTTCGATTCACGATTCCTGCATGTTCAGGCGATCGGATTTATTCAATAGAATTTCAAACGGTAGCATTTCACATTGAGTATTTCACATTTAGTAATTACATTACTTTTGTTGTTTTATTACAGGTGGTGTAGTAATTTCAGGAAAACCGCAGCATATGTTGGGTGACCTTGGGTATGGCTTAAAGTCATATTTACTAACTCCGTTCAAAAATACGGGGAATCTAAATGGTCAACAAGCTATTTATAATAAAGCACACTCCACTGCACTCCACTGCTCGAGTCACGATCGAACGCGCATTAGGCCTACTTAAATGCCATGACTTTTCGATTGATGATAGAAGTTGTGATCCAGCCATTTCAAGTCACGAGATATGTGAGTAACAAAATAAAATCCACTTTATCAAGTCCCGCCACCATTTTGATTGCGCGCCATCTTGGTTATGTGACGTTTAGCTCAGTTTCGCTTTAACCATTGTGGTGTGTAGACGCCCAAATTTTATAATGGATAAATATACGCCACAAGAACGAGCAGAAATAGTGACAATATTTATTGAAAATAATCGTTCCATTATTACCACTCAGCGGAAATTTCGTCAAAAATATCCCAATCGTCCAGTGCCTCACAAAAGTACAATTTACCGTTTACATGCGAATTTTCGACAGTACGGTATGACAGCAGACAGACCTCGTTCTGGAAGACAACGGTCGTCTCGTAACGCTGAAAATGTGGCTCTGGTGCGCGATAGTGTTCTCCAGAAACATCAATTCTGCACACAGTTTAAGGCGAATTTTGAAAACTGATTTGAAAATGTTCCCGTACAAAATTCAATTAGTCCAGAAATTGCTACCGAGAGATCATGATCAACGAGTTGAGTACAGTAATGCAATCCTAAGGCTGTCTGGTGAAATTGAAGATTTTTCGTCTAAATTGATAATGAGCGATGAAACCCATTTTCTTCTCAGTGGCCACGCCAATAAACAGAACAGTCGGGTTTGGGGGACACAGTCTTCAATTAATTCATGAAACATCATTGCATCCACTAAAACAACTGTATGGTGTGGTATTCATGCTGGAAACATTATTGGTCCCTATTTTTTTGAAAATGACCGAGGTGTTGAAGTTACTGTTACTACTGAGCGGTACCAAGACTTGATTCGAAATTTTCTTGTGTCTGAAATGGAACAGGAAGGACTAGAGGACATGTGGTTTCAGCAAGATGGGGCGACAGCACAAACAGCCCGTTCAACAATTCAATTATTGAATGACGTTTTTCCACGAAGACTAATTTCGCGAAATGGCGATTTAGCATGGCCAGCCAGATCTCCGGATTTAACAGCACCAGACTTTTTCTTATGGGGTTTTTTAAAATCAAAAGTTTATGTGAATAAGCCCCAAACAATTCAACATCTTAAAGACAATATTCGTCACGAAATTGAAGAAATTCACCCTGAGATGTTGCAGGATGTCATGAAAAATGCCTTAAAAAGAGCCGAAAGTTGCATAACGAATCGCGGTCATCATTTTATGAAAACCAAACTTACTTATCTTTTCTTTGAACAAAGTTATAGGCAATCAAAATGATAGCGGGACTTTTGCCCTACCCTTTACAAATGTATAAACAAATGTGCAAAATTTTATCTACTAGCTTCTCGAAAAGCTATAGAAATTTATCTGCGGCCACCATTTTCTCAGCATGTCGATTATTTATATCATCCACTGCCGTCTCTCGCTTTCGGCTAAATGAGGAAGAATGAAAAATTAAAAGATGTTTCCTCAATTAGATCATGAAAGTAATAATTGTTGCAGCTTGTCGAGGGCTCATTTATTTTTACCTCGTTCTCATGAGCAGATCAGGTTGCAGGCGGGTTTATCCCAGGCCGATTATTGAGTGTTTCTTCCATGAGATCATGGTATTCCCAATTTCTATGGAAATTACCACTTTGATTATTATGGTATTTAATTTTTTTGTACATCTCCTTCAGGCCTCTCCACTTGCCAACGCATTGTGCGCCAATAATTTTTTTTGTCGGGTCGGTATAGATATATTATCTAAAAATAAAATTAATGTAAATTATAAATGTGTTGGGCCTTTACGAAAAGGCGAAGCATTGTGCGTTTGGGCGACTAGAAAACTTACCGGCAATATCGTGCCAAACTTTTTTAAGGTACCTATCGAAATGTATTGTAAATTTATTAAGCATCGAACATCTCCTGTCTCCATTTAAAATTCTCTTGAATTAAATTGAATTATATTGTAGTAATATTTAGTACAAAATAAATACAGAAATAAATAATAAATGTTTACCTTCAACATTTGATTCAATAATTTCCATTATTTAATTGGTTAACTAATATGAATTTGCAATCAGATTTTTGCCCGCACGAAAATAAGCTTGACGTTTGAAACAATGAAGAATGATGATGTTTAAATATTCGATTTAAGGCGGTGATACATGTACAGATTTTGCCTTTAAGGCAAAAAAAATTGCCTTATACAAAATTGAGAAATTTTCAATTTAAAAGTTTTGCCTATAAGGCGATTCAAGATGGCCGACTTTTAACCAATCAGCGCGCATAATTTTTATGCCTTAAAGGCAAAATCTGTACATGTATCACTGCCTTTATTCTAGCTTTTGGTATAGCATAAACGGAATCCGTTCGGAATGTTCTATAAAAATAAAAGAAAAGGGAACAGTGGCACTATTGTGGCCCTATTCTGTCTTTCCCTGGGAATAGGGAATTAGGAAAAATATTTTCATAGCATTTTTGTCAAAATTATATTTTTCTGGCCTACTGAGGGAACAAGTTTGGTGTTAATATTTTCGCAACAAAGTTAAATTGGAAAATATAATTCCCAAGAAAAATTTTGTGGAACAAAAGTTTCCCAATTAACTTTGTTTTGAAAATTTTTGCACTAACCTTGTTCCTTCAGTAGGCCGGAAAAAAATAATTTTGAAAAAAATGCTATGAAAATATTTTTCCCAATTAACTATTCCCAGGGAAAGACAGAATAGGGCCACTGGTAAGGAATAGGAAATTGGGGAAAGAATTTATTTGTAAATTTTATTTAAATATTTTTTTTCTAGCACTCTGAGGTAAAAAGTTTGTGTTAATTTTTTGAAAACAAAACTAATTGGGGAATAATTTTCCCTGCAAATTTAGGTGTATGCACTACATGATGTATTTTCCACATCTTTTACCTTTTCTTCTATAAACTTATTTTGGAGTGGGGATATTTGTGTTGCATCGATTTGCATTTTTCTTCAAATTTTTTTATTGCTGAACGATTTGTTACTCACTAATACCAAATATTAAATAGTATCAATATATAGAACACTGCCTTGTAAAATCGTGCTCCAAATTTTTTTTCTATAAGACAAGAGTGAAGTTAGCTGTTTTAGTACAAGTTCGGAAAAAACTCGAAAATCAACACAGCTGGTGAAAAGTAAAACTATATTTAACTGTTTCCACTGTGTAGCTTAGTTGTCAAAACAAAATAGTAAACATACAACGGCAACTTTTCGAAAGAAACGACCAAAGTGACACTTGTGCTAGAAAATCTAATTACGGAAATGAAATAGGATAAGAGAAAAAAAGAACGCGTATGCCCTATATATAAGCTATTTAATATATGCTAATACAATGAAAAAGCCATAAGAAAAATTTTGTTTCGGATTTTTTGTTTTTCGTTATTATTTAAAATTTGGCTGTTGAAGCCGAAACACGAAAATTTCAGAAAATTTAAAAATGTCAGAAATCAAAAATACTACAATTGGTGAGTTACAACATTTAAGAAGAGCAAAACATTCCGCCATTCCACACTTTGATTCTTTCGTCGTGATTCTTTCCTCATTTCCTTCCCCTTCAACTATACAAACTGTTGTTAGTTTGTAGGTAAAGGTGAAGGAAACGAGGAAATAATCACAATCAAAGTGTGGAAAGGCGGATTGTCCAGCAAAACCAACAATTTTCACAGATTTCGCCAAGTTTTGCTACAGAAGATATATACAAATACCGAAGCCGTAAAAGTTCAGCCTCAACAGAATTACTCTTAATCTCTCCTTTACCTTCTCCTATAGGCATTACAAAAAAACACAACCCTTTTAAACATTCAACTACTGAAGATTCCTACTTCTATGACAACTCCCAAATTTATACATTTGTCCCATCACACTTTCAAATAAATGAGCCAAAACAAACCGTTTCCAAACAGTTACCTGAAAAATTCTTATGATATTAAAGACAAATAGATTCTTAAATATTAATGAAAGTTTTAATGAATGAAAATTTTTACGAATAAAATACAATAATCGTTCGACTGTCAAGTTGTTATTTTGACGTAACAGAAAAACGGTCTATACGTTTCGTCCCAAAGCAACATATGAAATAAAAAAAATTTCACGCTTACAAACACAAGTTGCAATTGGTGCACCATGTGCAATTTGTGTCTAAACACAAATTGTGTGTATTGATATGTGTTGTAATACATACTCTTGTGGAAAGGCTGATTTACACCAAAATTTTCTCCTCAGTAGGCCGGAAAAAATATATTTGAACAGAAATTACTTAAAAATTCTTTCCCCAGTTCCCTATTCCCGGGGAATTACCAGAATAGTGGCACAACACGAATAGAATATAACGAATGAATAAAAGAACAATTTATGTCAATTTCGGAATCTTCGGAATGAATAAAATAAAACACGCTCTATGGCATATAGAAGTATTAAAACAGTTAATGGCTTCTTCATGTTTAACTTGAACATATCCCAAAATTTTGACTTCTTCTTTGGATTCTTCATTTTGAAATTCTTGTTAAGAGTGTTCTTTACTAAAGTAAGAGTAAGTTGTGCAGGTGCGATAAGCATCTGTGGAAACATGTTCTTCTAGAGTTTTTTGATATTCAATGGCTATTACGTAAAACTCATGCTTAGTTTTTTCCTTATCCCGAAATTTTCTTTCAATATTTTGTTATTAGCTCTCAAACTTAGATAAGTTGTGCAAGTTCGATCGGAATAGATAACAAAAATAGAATCAATTTTTATCGCAATAATACAGTTAAATCTATAAAATCGTGCGTAGTTTTGTTTGTTTTCTAAAAAAAATTTGAAAACTTAATTTAATTTAATTTAATTTTTAATTTTTATGTTAGGTTCAACAACAAATTTAATTATTTAATTTAATTTAGTAAAGAACGCTCTTAACCCTGTTAATCTCTTTGGGCAAGGAATTCTACGGTTGTCCACTCGTTAACTTCATGTTCAGAAAATACTGCGTTAGGTGAAATTTTATAAAGTATTGAACCAATATTGGATTATAACTTGCTCTTCTCTCTTATGTCTCTCTATTACGGATTACAATTAATTGGATGCCATCTTCGGAGTCATAGTTTTCAATTGACGACATTATTGGTTTTCAGCATTTTTGGCTGACTCGAGTTTTTCCCAGGCATTGGATGGAAAACTAATCGTGCATCGCGCAAGTTAATCCTTTTTAATACAGTCACAAAATCGTGTCCACTAGATGTTTTGTGCAAATATGATTTAACAAATTTTTCATACGTCAATTTGGTTAAATTGATTACGTTTTGGTATATTGGCTGAATCAATGTGGTACAGTTTGGCGGAAGGCACATTATAAGTATATAAATCTATCAAAAGTACTTAGATCTCGATAAAACACAAAAAGTTTGGAAGGATGTAACCGAAAGTGAATTAATTTTGGCTGATGGTGTTTCACACAATAACATGCAAAAATCAGACGTTTTGTGGCGTACAGATAGCCGACCCATATTACAGGTGTATCGCGGCGAAAATATTACGTTCATTTCGAAAATGTTGTGCTCTCGCATTCATTGGCACACTTCGATCCAATAAAAGATGCATCCCTGATGAAATGAGATAGCATCTTCGTTGGCCTGTTCTTTCATCTTGTTTTGGATTTCACGTCGATTTTTATTTTTTCAATTTGCAACTATGTGCCAAAAAAGAATAAGTATGTGAACTTACTGCTCACCGGGCACTATACATAATTTTGAGAAGAAATTTTGTTTTATAATGCAAATAAAGCGGGCGTCGATTGTGTGGATTAAATGGTGACTAATTTCACATCAAAACCATCAACAAAAATGTGGACTTTTGTTTTTTCTGAAACAATCGAAGCACGATTTAGCAGAGGGTAAGCGAATATATTCACCATATTTCTCCTTTTCATTTCTTTCTTTGGTGTAGGTTTAAGTGAAATTAATTAAATCACTTTATTGGCACGGTTATATTTGTATTGCACACACTACCAGGGTTGTTTGAAAAAATTCCGACCTCAACGTAAAGATGGCAGCACTCATCAACAAAAGTGGTGGAATATGTTTGTACATGCGCTGAAAGATACTCGCCGAAATATCAGCCATTTTGGTGCACAGTTGTTGTTTATCAATCGTTTGAGCGAGTCGACGTCAGTGTTCTTTTGAAAATGGAAAAAATTGAGTATTGAGCTGTCATTAAATATTTATTGATGTGTAAACATCTCGCGCCTACTAAAAATTTTTGTATTAGAGTAAACTTGTAAATGAAACGAACGGAAATGACGTGTACCTACTTCGTTTAAAAAAAAAAACAACAAACTCGATAAAAACCATTTTTTTACTATACATGGCATGCTATGCTTGTATGTATATGTATAATAGTATAGAGAAAACAAAAAAACTAATATAAAATAGAAACCATCAACATTTCCATTGATCGGAAAAATCAAAAAAAAAAATACGATACGAATTACGTTTACAAGATTACATACTCTTACGATTAAAAACACAGTCAACACTTGTGTATGTTGCTTTATCACGAGTAACGAGTCTCTATTCGGAGATATTCACCACGTCGGCTATCAATGATCATGTCTTCTACTAAATGGGGTTATAAAAACGTCTCGTTTTTAACATTGAACTGCCAGAGTCTCAGGTGACAGTCACACAGATATGCTAAATTCATTTGCTTTCCGAGACCTGTTTGCTCAATGACGATCATGTTAACATTCTTACGTTTGAATGCCGCGTTCAGTTCAAGAGAAATGATTAGTGGGCTACCGGAGTAGCAATTCCGTCAAAAGATCCATAAAACGAGCATAGTGGACACAAACAATTTGCCGTACGAACTTCCACTTGTCATAGTCGGCCTTACTTTCTCAAAACCAATATTGACGTAACAGATGGACTATGGGCTGTCTGAGGTATATCGAATGCAGCCATCCTGACCGGGACAACGAGAACGATGAAAACGTCAACATTAAAAAATGTCAAACGACTCTGGATGAATTTCGGTACAAATTCACAAGGCAAGAAGGTCAGGCGGCTTAAAGCTAGATGGACGCAGAAAATGAATATCGATCGATGTTTAGTGCCCATTTCTAGAAAAAGCTCAACTGGTAATCGAAACAATAATCGGACAATTAATGTTAAGCGTTATCGTTTTCAAGTCGTACCTGCATGTGCCACCGCAATTCATGCATCACAGGGTGGTACCTATAACGAAATAGTCACTATATATTCTTACTTAATAAACACATTTTTATTAATCACTTGTTTTTGTTTCGCAGAATATTTTTCAAAAAGTTTAAAAAATCGCTCGATCGATTTCGACTTGTTAGGTCATCATCAGGAGTATCTACTCTACAATTATTTTAAGTAGATACTCCTGATGATGACCTAACAAGTCGAAATCGATCGAGTGATTTTTTAAACTTTTTGAAAAATATTCTGCGAAACAAAAACAGTGATTAATAAAAATGTGTTTATTAAGTATAAGTGTGTTTCGCCAAGTGCCTACGGCAAATAGCGTAAAAAGTATATACTCTTACGATAAAAGACACAGTTCACAACTAGTGTATATTGCTTTATTACGAGTAACGAGTCTCGAAGAACTGTTTATCACGTCGGCTATCGAAGACCATGTCTTCTACCATGGAAAAATAGGATCTCAATGGGTCTTCTTCAAAATGAGCACTCGCGCCTTACTATAAATCCGCTAAGTATAGCTCAAGTTGTAATGGCCAATTTTTTACGAGATAATAATGACGTTTGGTTTTTAACATTGAACTGCCAGAGTCTCAGGTCACATCACCTCGACCTAACAGATACTTGCTTCCCGAGATCTGGATACGCAATGACGAGCATGTTAATATTATTTATTTTGAATGATGCGTTCAGTTCAAGAGAAATGGTCAGTGGGCTGCAGGAGTAGCAATATACATAAAAATACAAGTTGAACTTGTACAGTCAACTCGCGTAAGGAAATCATCGTTGGACTAACAAATGATATGACGGTAACAACACAACCCATTCATAATATATACATGGCTGAACTTTAGCTTCTCAATGGGAATAAAATGAACCACCTATAAACTTCCCGCGAGACGAATTCGATTTGCACATGAACTCAGATCGAAATATATCTACTACGAGATATGGAACGACTATTGTGCAGTTTTTCAATGAAAATTAGAAAAGTTAGAGTTGACAGTATATGTATCTTATTTTAGCTACCATAATCCAATTGCGTCGATTATACCGAAAGAATAATAGACCAATTTAACGATAATAAACAAATGAAAAACTATGGTTAGTAAAATAGCATTCCTTCTTCCTTCAAAGTAAACTGTACGTATACGGACGCACTATACACACGCCATGTTTACACATCTCATTGTGAGTACTAATGGACTCACTCTTTTTTTTGAAAGGCAGTACGCCTATGCAAATCAAAGACGATCTAAACGCTGTGGTGTACGGGGTTTCTGCACCATTATTTACCACAGTGAACTTTTGGACAATGAATTTAAACGTGGCCGTACCAGCTTGGGTGATGAACGTTTGACACGTCCAAAAACTGCAACCACTGACGATAACATCCTTCAAGTTCACTAATTGGATCAAATCATACTTAGAGAGATAAAATGAACAATCACACATAATCCAACTTTGGCGTAGTTTAGGCGAAGTAAATCAGTTGATGAACCTTGGATACAACATTACACTCCAGAATAAAAAATACAGTCAAAACAGGACTGCAAAGCGGAAATCGGCTTAAAAAACGCTTAGGCTGTTCTTTCGGCTGGGAAGTGATGACAACTGTGTTCTAGGCCAGTCATAAAGTTATCTTAATCGATTATTTTCAAGAAGGGACACCATTACCAGGACCGTACTACGCGAGGACAATTTTCGTCGAATGGCCGGTGATGCTCTCAATATCGATTGCTGAAAGATGTTATTGAGAAAAATAAAGTCCTTACGCTTCCGGATTTTTACAAACTGGGTTTGAGGCGGTGTTTGAGGCGATCCAAAAATCGATGCAATTTATGGCTTCTTCGTAAGCAGTGAAGGGCTGCTCGACCAAGCCATGAGTCATCGGCCGGAACAAGTGGAGTCGGAATGACCAATGTCAGGTGAATACGGTGGGTGAGGTAGGCTATCCCATTAAAACGCCTCCAAACTTTCCTTAACGACTCTTGCAGCATGTGGCCGAGCGTTGTCTTGCTGAAAGACCACTTTGTCATATCTTTTGGCATATTGTGGCATAATTGCGTCAATCCTTGTTGATGACGTTCTCCAGTAATGGTTTTGTTAGGCTGAAGAATCCCATAACAGATCACTCGGAACTGATCCCACCAGCTGCGCAACATTAGCTTCTTGTCATGAATAACCGCTTTGACTGTTGAAGTTGACGCATGACCAGGCTTACCCTACAATTTTCTGCGCTTTGGGATGCCTAGTGGATCCACTTTTGGTCCTCCGTCACGATTTGATGCTGAACAACCTTTTGATTTTGTCTTTGGAGCAGTTGTTTGCACGGGAAAAAACGACGTTTAAAGCTTCTTGGCTTGTGTTCATACGGAACCCAATTACCTTGTTTAAGCACCTTACCCATGGTCTTGAGACGGGCTTGAATGTCTTATTGCTCCTTTTGAGTTTGGTATGAATCATGGTCCAATAACGCCTCAAACTATGCGTTTTAGACTTTTCTGGTCTCCATTCGCGTTCTTTGTCACTGATGTCAAAATAGTACTCGCATGTTTTTATTAATGGAGCATGTTCCTTATATGCTTCACACAGCAATCGAGGTTATAGTTTACTTTACGTATACATCGAGAAAATTAGGCAAGGATTATACATTTTTCTTATCCATTTTTAGGAAGGGGTAGCTAAATTTTTCCGGAAAAAAATTTTCACTTAAAAAAAATTGCGTTTTATTTTATTCAAAATACGTACAAATGTGTAATTTTTATAAAAATTTTGATATTAGGATTGTATCTTAACAGTTTTTCGACAGCACAAGTAATTTTTCCAAGAAAATTTTGTTATTTTTTTAATTTTTTTTACATCGTTTAAAATTATAAATGAAATTTGACACTCGAAGAATTGTATAAATTCTGGAAGGAGGTTGGGGGATGGCAGCCCCATCCTCTAAGCTATGCAATGAATTAAAATTACATTAAAAATAAATCATATTAGAAGAAGCGATAGAAACTCTTTGCTCTGTGTCTAGGTGTGGTGGCAAGGTTAACGACGCAATTATTATTAATAAAAATAAAAAAAGTGAACATTTTTCCGTAAAATCAAAAAATTTTTCGTAAAAATTTGATTTTATCGATGTATACGTAAAGTAAAATTACGCAACAATCGATGTCCATCAGCTGGAATTTGCTTCAAATTAAAACAAAACAGCAGCGGTTCCCGGAAATTATGTTTTGTTTGCACAAAGGTTGACATGCTTAGAGAACAAGAAATACCTTGTTCACACAACACATACATATGAAATATACTGATTTTTAGAGGGAAATGATGACGCTTTAGCATGAATAGAGGTGCACGATATCCGATGCGATTTAATACTATGCCATCTTTTGTAAATCTCTCAAAACTTATTTGTATTCTCAATATGGCTAACACTAGCGTGCATATTTTTAACCTAAAGATTGCATTGCCATAACTGTAATAATTAGTGAAACAAATCGTTTAATGTTAATACTGCTCAAAAAGAAGAGCCCTAAGGACGGATACCCCACCCCAAAAAATATCATTAAAATGTGTAGGTGACCAGATTCGTCAAAAACTCAACTTTTATTTCTCGCATTTCTCGCACGATTGGATTACATGTCTTACATAATTCCTATACTTCTGCGATCCCGATCCCGCACATACACACAAAATTACGCCAAATACACTTGGTATATTTCTTAAGTCTGGTACTTTGCAATTGTCAAGACTAGAGTAAATTTAAATTATCGAAACCCAGTACAATTACTAATATATTGTTTCTGAACATTGACTAAGGCTTATACTTTACGAAAACCTTTACGATAACTTTACAGAAATACATTCCATATTGAATGTGGAGGCTGTATTTTTGGGTTTTTCAGAGTTTGGGTTTTGATTCTCAACTCTCTATAAATATATTGACCGCAAAGCCAAAAAATATAAATCAAAAATTTTCATCATAGCTCATCAATTTCCCAAACAAACCTCGCTTGAACGTAGGTAGATTTAGATAAAAATATTTTATGTGACTGAATTTTGAATTGACGATAGATGTTGACATTTCTGAGTGGAAAGTATAATATTTGATTGTTAAATCATCAATATTATTGGTTATAAAACTCACACACATAAACAATAAACCGAATTGGATTATGTAGGTTTCGTTTATTTCAAACAAGCTTTGAATATTTTGTTATCTAAAATAAAATAAAAAAAAAATTTAATAATATAAAAACTTATGATTGTCGTATAAATTTCATTACAAAGTTTTTCGATAGAAAGTAAAATTATTATTGGCACTCTTTCCGGTTGAATTCACCCCTTATAACGAAGTAAATTCCAATATACTACTAAACTCCTTACAATATGTTTTGTCATTCATATTTTGCATTTTTTGCGGATAACAAAAGTTTGATCGAAAATTCATACACATGAATCCCGTACCCGTACCCTCTTTTCACGCAGACATACACACGTTTACAACGATAAGGTAAAATATATATGCGCTATTTACATATTAGGGCTAAAAAGAGCTCTACCGCTATTTTTGAATTTTTCGATAAAAGTAATTTAATTAAAATCGAACTAAAATACACCTACCACCACCAGTTTACGGCAGACTATCGACCGCCGCTTTATACACAGTTCGTTGAACAGTAATTATTTTAAAGCATCGTACATTCATCAAAACTTTATACTCAGTTTTTGAGCAGTGTGGACCGGGAAGATGAAAAAATGGTTTATGCAAATAAAATTGGGGAAACAGTTGGTATTGGGATATAGGTAAAATGCAGCAAAACATAAAATAAACATGGAAAAGCTTTTGTTCGGTAGATTTTTGTTGTACGTACATAGAACAATATTGGAATGAAATTAAAATGTTAACAATTTTTATCAAAAAAAAACCAAATTCAGTTACCGAAAGCGATGTTAGTAACATTTTTCCATTTTCTTATAACTAAAACGTTGCTACCGAATCATAATGAAATTAAACTGATAGTCAAAAACAGGAAAATTAGAAAAGTTTTTTTTTAAAGTTTTAATTAAAAAAGGGTTGATAAACAAAATAAAATTTCTGTTTCATTTAGAAATTAAATATAGCCTATGATACAAAATAAGGAATTAAACGAAGTGCGGAAAATTTATAAAATTACTTGAAAATTGTAGTCTACTTAATGGAGCGTGGTTTTTGGACATCATGATCCTGTTTGAGTTGAGTTTATACCGACTGAGTACCTGTGAATTGAATATGCTATGAATATGAATTGAATAAGAATTGAATATGAATTGAATATGAATTGAATATGAATTGAATATGAATTGAATATGAATTGAATATGAATTGAATATGAATTGAATATGAATTGAATATGAATTGAATATGAATTGAATATGAATTGAATATGAATTGAATATGAATTGAATATGAATTGAATATGAATTGAATATGAATTGAATATGAATTGAATATGAATTGAATATGAATTGAATATGAATTGAATATGAATTGAATATGAATTGAATATGAATTGAATATGAATTGAATATGAATTGAATATGAATTGAATATGAATTGAGTATGAATTGAATATGAATTGAATATGAATTGAATATGAATTGAATATGAATTGAATATGAATTGAATATGAATTGAATATGAATTGAATATGAATTGAATATGAATTGAACTTGAATTGAATATGAATTGAATATGAATTGAATATGAATTGAATATGAATTGAATATGAATTGAATATGAATTGAATATGAATTGAATATGAATTGAATATGAATTGAATATGAATTGAATATGAATTGAATATGAATTGAATATGAATTGAATATGAATTGAATATGAATTGAATATGAATTGAATATGAATTGAATATGAATTGAATATGAATTAAATATGAATTGAATATGAATTAAATATGAATTGAATATGAATTGAATATGAATTGAATATGAATTGAATATGAATTGAATATGAATTGAATATGAATTGAATATGAATTGAATATGAATTGAATATGAATTGAATATGAATTGAATATGAATTGAATATGAATTGAATATGAATTGAATATGAATTGAATATGAATTGAATATGAATTGAATATGAATTGAATATGAATTGAATATGAATTGAATATGAATTGAATATGAATTGAATATGAATTGAATATGAATTGAATATGAATTGAATATGAATTGAATATGAATTGAATATGAATTGAATATGAATTGAATATGAATTGAATATGAATTGAATATGAATTGAATATGAATTGAATATGAATTGAATATGAATTGAATATGAATTGAATATGAATTGAATATGAATTGAATATGAATATGAATTGAATATGAATTGAATATGAATTGAATATGAATTGAATTTGAATTGAATATGAATTGAATATGAATTGAATATGAATTGAATATGAATTGAATATGAATTATGAATTGTATATGAATTGAATATGAATTGAATATGAATTGAATATGAATTGAATATGAATTGAATATGAATTGAATATGAATTGAATATGAATTGAATATGAATTGAATATGAATTGAATATGAATTGAATATGAATTGAACTTGAATTGAATATGAATTGAATATGAATTGAATATGAATTGAATATGAATTGAATATGAATTGAATATGAATTGAATATGAATTGAATATGAATTGAATATGAATTGAATATGAATTGAATATGAATTGAATATGAATTGAATATGAATTGAATATGAATTGAATATGAATTGAATATGAATTGAATATGAATTGAATATGAATTGAATATGAATTAAATATGAATTGAATATGAATTAAATATGAATTGAATATGAATTGAATATGAATTGAATATGAATTGAATATGAATTGAATATGAATTGAATATGAATTGAATATGAATTGAATATGAATTGAATATGAATTGAATATGAATTGAATATGAATTGAATATGAATTGAATATGAATTGAATATGAATTGAATATGAATTGAATATGAATTGAATATGAATTGAATATGAATTGAATATGAATTGAATATGAATTGAATATGAATTGAATATGAATTGAATATGAATTGAATATGAATTGAATATGAATTGAATATGAATTGAATATGAATTGAATATGAATTGAATATGAATTGAATATGAATTGAATATGAATTGAATATGAATTGAATATGAATTGAATATGAATATGAATTGAATATGAATTGAATATGAATTGAATATGAATTGAATTTGAATTGAATATGAATTGAATATGAATTGAATATGAATTGAATATGAATTGAATATGAATTATGAATTGTATATGAATTGAATATGAATTGAATATGAATTGAATATGAATTGAATATGAATTGAATCGATCAGATCTCGATCAGATCTATAGTGCAGTCAAAATGCTTAGTTATTGTATTGTATATCAAAAACCTAAACAATTTGGTTTAGTAGATGAATGCCAATCAAGCGCCTCACATTAATGATTCGCGTATTGATTTGAAAAAAATATCAAACAGAATAAACATAAAAATATACGATAATAGATTAATTCGTGGGTTAAATTCTTTTTCAGTGATTTAATTCCTCAACATCATACAGTTTAAAAAGCACAACAGAAAAGCAGTTTACAACAAATAATCCTGTCAAGTGTTTTAAATGAGTTCACCACGTTTTATGAGATAAACATACATAAATCGATTTTCGTACCATTCACAACTAAATTATTTCCCATCTGCACAAAATGTTCAATCCCATAATTTCCTTTTATTATTGTTCTTTTTATTTTTCCAAGTCAATGATTTTCATCCACCATAAAATCCACGGAATACGTAAAATGAAAAGGAAGGCACACAAAAAGCTAATTAAATATAAAATAATTTCCCAACCATGGAAAACATGAATACTAAACATGAAAAATACATTTTTAAGATTTCTTCCTCTTCGCAGCACAATAATGAAAATTTATTTGAAGATTTTCATTCGTTTTTAGTAGGTTAAACGCGTTTGTTAACAGCGCGCGTTTCCCCACATTTTCATATCTCAGTTCATTCGCAAAGATTCTGCTTAGCAAACAATGGATTAAGCATAATATACCCCGCTATCTTATTTGTATTGTACATTAGGTACACATGCAGTGATTATATGTTCATTTATTACCATCCAATGGAATAGGTCGTGTTCTACCACCTCCTCAATAAAATCACCCAAATGCGAGTTTATATCCAATTCGTGTGCTTAGATGGTTTTAATTTATTTCCTCCTTTTTTTAAGAACCGGATGGTTTTTGTCTTATGTTACAGAAAATTGAAATGAAAATGAAGAGATTTATAGTTTTTATATAGAGATGTGTTTCAGCCTAAGAAAACAAAGCAAAATACAAGTTGACTCCGAAAAATCCATTTTATGATTATTAGTTAGACGTAATAATCGTCTTAAAATTATTCCATTTAATGATGATTCTAATTTAGCAGAATTTTTTTCGGTTAGTAGATATATGCTGTAATCTCTATAATTGGTTTTGTTGTCTTATTGATCACATATTTACAACAGTAATGGTAGACGAAGAAAATTTACGATTCGATAAATAGATAACAAAAATACTGTTAGTTTGTGTCATTAGATATAAATCGTTTATCGAATAATTTCGATGTATCATTTTAACTTGAAAATTTTTTTGTATTGTTTATAATTTTTCAACCAAATTTTTGTTGTTAGCGTCCTAATCAATATCGTCCGCGGCTTGGAAGTGGATACTGATTTGCAGTAGCCAAGAGCTACCAGGAGCAAAATTCCAGTGGTACAAGTTGCCAAAAAAAAGTAAAGATTAACACAAATACTCCAGGTATTACAGCAGCAGAAATAGTGGTTGGCCAATTATTGCTTAACCCATTTGAGCGAAGCTCAAAATATTCAAGATCATCAACAACATCTTTCAATACAGCTTGAGAACTCTGAACTCCGCGAAAAATTAAGAAAAATAGAAAATATACCAGCTTAGTTGAAAGGAGCAAACTTTAAAGAAAGGAAATGAAGAAAGGGAAAGATAGTCCAATTATTCATACCGTCAATTCATATTCAATTCATATTCAATTCATATTCAATTCATATTCAATTCATATTCAATTCATATTCAATTCATATTCAATTCATATTCAATTCATATTCAATTCATATTCAATTCATATTCAATTCATATTCAATTCATATTCAATTCATATTCAATTCATATTCAATTCATATTCAATTCATATTCAATTCATATTCAATTCATATTCAATTCATATTCAATTCATATTCAATTCATATTCAATTCATATTCAATTCATATTCAATTCATATTCAATTCATATTCAATTCATATTCAATTCATATTCAATTCATATTCAATTCATATTCAATTCATATTCAATTCATATTCAATTCATATTCAATTCATATTCAATTCATATTCAATTCATATTCAATTCATATTCAATTCATATTCAATTCATATTCAATTCATATTCAATTCATATTCAATTCATATTCAATTCATATTCAATTCATATTCAATTCATATTCAATTCATATTCAATTCATATTCAATTCATATTCAATTCATATTCAATTCATATTCAATTCATATTCAATTCATATTCAATTCATATTCAATTCATATTCAATTCATATTCAATTCATATTCAATTCATATTCAATTCATATTCAATTCATATTCAATTCATATTCAATTCATATTCAATTCATATTCAATTCATATTCAATTCATATTCAATTCATATTCAATTCATATTCAATTCATATTCAATTCATATTCAATTCATATTCAATTCATATTCAATTCATATTCAATTCATATTCAATTCATATTCAATTCATATTCAATTCATATTCAATTCATATTCAATTCATATTCAATTCATATTCAATTCATATTCAATTCATATTCAATTCATATTCAATTCATATTCAATTCATATTCAATTCATATTCAATTCATATTCAATTCATATTCAATTCATATTCAATTCATATTCAATTCATATTCAATTCATATTCAATTCATATTCAATTCATATTCAATTCATATTCAATTCATATTCAATTCATATTCAATTCATATTCAATTCATATTCAATTCATATTCAATTCATATTCAATTCATATTCAATTCATATTCAATTCATATTCAATTCATATTCAATTCATATTCAATTCATATTCAATTCATATTCAATTCATATTCAATTCATATTCAATTCATATTCAATTCATATTCAATTCATATTCAATTCATATTCAATTCATATTCAATTCATATTCAATTCATATTCAATTCATATTCAATTCATATTCAATTCATATTCAATTCATATTCAATTCATATTCAATTCAATTCATATTCAATTCATATTCAATTCATATTCAATTCATATTCAATTCATATTCAATTCATATTCAATTCATATTCAATTCATATTCAATTCATATTCAATTCATATTCAATTCATATTCAATTCATATTCAATTCATATTCAATTCATATTCAATTCATATTCAATTCATATTCAATTCATATTCAATTCATATTCAATTCATATTCAATTCATATTCAATTCATATTCAATTCATATTCAATTCATATTCAATTCATATTCAAATCATATTCAAATCATATTCAATTCATATTCAATTCATATTCAATTCATATTCAATTCATATTCAATTCATATTCAATTCATATTCAATTCATATTCAATTCATATTCAATTCATATTCAGTTCATATTCAATTCATATTCAGCTCATATTCAATTAATATTCAATTCATATTCAATTAATATTCAATTCATATTCAATTCATATTCAATTCATATTCAATTCATATTCAATTCATATTCAATTCATATTCAATTCATATTCAATTCAAATTCAATTCATATTCAATTCATATTCAATTCATATTCAATTCATATTCAATTCATATTCAATTCATATTCAATTCATATTCAATTCATATTCAATTCATATTCAATTCATATTCAATTCATATTCAATTCATATTCAATTCATATTCAATTCATATTCAATTCATATTCAATTCATATTCAATTCATATTCAATTCATATTCAATTCATATTCAATTCATATTCAATTCATATTTAATTCATATTCAATTCATATTCAATTCGTATTCAAGTTAACGAAACAATGTTCGGAGAGTTTAAAATATAAATTTTATTAATTCAATTTTACGTTAATACACTTTTATGTAAAAAATAACTCTAAATTCATTTAACAATTGGGTCTGGTGAATTTTCCGTCACGAAACTGTTTCACTGAGGCCTGATTATTTTTGATCACTATTTCCTTCTAGAATTTTGCCTTGTCTCCCCTTGGATTTGTTTCACCGAGACGTATATGTTGCCCCTACTTCGTATGCTTTAGGTTCTGTTTTCTTTACCTTTTCCCTTCGTAGGGCGGCTTGTTGAGCGTTTTTGATTGTTTGCACTATGTCTTCATATATCTTGCCCTTAAAAATAACAGATATTAACCGAATTTTTTATCCGGCCAGGAGTTCCACGAATATCTCCTGCCACATTTGGATGTGTTCTTCCGATATCTTGATCCCATTAATTGTACTTGGGCTGAATTTTTCCTTTAAAACTTCCTTGGTGCTTCTTTGGTTATCCGGCTTCCCTCCTTGATGATAAGTTGATTTTTGAATACGTTTATTGATGCGTCACAACATAGAATTATGTAAGTTAATGTTGTCCTGGTCAGCGCAAGAATCATGCCATCTATTGCTATCAACAGCCAAATTGGTTTCCAACTCTAGCCAGGATAGAGCATCTGCGACTTTATTGGTACAACCTGGTTTATAAATTATCTCATAATTGTATTCCTCTAATCGTGCCTTCTATCGTTTCAATTTCGCGTTGTAGTTGCGACTACGCAATGCAAAGGTCAGGGGCTGATGGTCCATAATAATTTTGATCTTTTTTGCACCGTATAAGTAGTTCCGTAAACTATCTAAAAACCAGATTATGGCTAACACCTCCTTTTCATTTACGGCGTAATTGTCTTCCGTCTTGATCAATGATCTTGAGATGAAGGTAATGGATCTATCCTTGCCTAATTCACCCGGCGACAATACAGCTCCAGTTGCCGTGTCCCACGCATCAGTTGTTAGTATAAATGGGTTCTGGAAATTAGGGAAGATGAGTACTTCCGCTTATGCCAATAAATCCTTTAGTTGTTGAAACGCTCGGATTTCCTTTTCCGTTTGATTTTAACCTTTTTTGATGCACTATATAGCTTTAATTTAAACATTTTCCTCTCTGGTGAGATTCGTGAGTGGTTTGGCCAACTTGGTGAAATTCCTTATAAAGTAATGTGAGACCCAGGAATGATTTTAGGTCCTTCAGGTTTTCTGAATTTTTGAATTTTCCTCTCGCCAGGTTTGGCTTGATTGGTTATATTGTAACCAAGGAATTTTGTTTCGGAGACACTTCGTTTTGTTGAGATTTATCCGTATAGATTCGCTTTTCTCCAATATGGAAAATATTTTTTTGACGTTGTTCAGGTGCTCGTCCTCTGTATTTCCTCTAAATATTATGATGTCACCTATGTACACTCTGAAAGATTGCTGAAGCATTTTTTAAACCAAAGGGAAGCCTTAGAAATTCATTCTTCCCATTCATTGTGGAAAGTGACGTTTTTATGCCTTCTTTCATCGTTTTAATTTGGTGAAAGCCAGAGGTGAGGTCAATGGTCGTGAAAAATTTTGAGTTTTTCAAATTCGCCAATGTATTGGATATATCTGGGATTGGGTATGCGTCCGAAACTGTTACCGCATAAGTCTTTTAAAACAAATGACCTTCTTCTCTACTACCCATAAATTGGCGAGTTATATGGGCTCTTGGAAGGTCTTAAGATGCCGTCCCGTAGAATTTGCTCGATTTGATTCTCTACCTCACTCCACATGCTCACAGGATATTGGTAGGTTTTGGAATAAAGGGATTCCTCAGTTGTGGCACTGATTTCAGCTTTTATACCTGTATTTATTAGTTCGTGGTTGTTGACAGGTCCAAATAGTTCCCCAAATTCCGACAACATACTCTGCAACTTTTTTTTGACGTTGTCGAGAGATAATTGTCTCGGATTTGTAGGCTGTTTGCCTGTGATGACCAATTTTCCTTCAGTGTTATTTTTGCTATCGATTATGGCTTCTAGTTCTTTTAAAGTGTCGTCTCCAATGATTCCGTCCAAAGATTGGAGCCCGG